>CM075867.1:31130892-31730892 GCA_038021265.1 Cyprinella venusta | reverse complement strand
AAAATATAAAACATTGTTCAAGTGGTTTTTGGATATTTTGATCCAAAATCAAAATATTTTGGACATGGGATTTACTATGTCTGGACATAGTAAATCCTGGATAATATTGGTTGTTAATTGTAAAGATGAGGATTAGCCATGGCAGTCTTCTACCCTCTCATGTGCATCTGTGTTTAATGTCATGGGGTCAAATTTAAACTCAGGGTCCAGTATTGTTGGTCTCAGGGTATTTGTCATGGTCCCACGATTCACCAGTTGTAAATAGAAGGTAAAATCATCTCTCTCCTCAACCTGGTCCTGATTTATGTGTTTGTGTACATGTGTGACACATGATATGGGTGCATGCCCTCTACCCTCTCTCACGCACTATGAGAACCACTCTCTGGACAGGACAGTGGAAAGCACTTTGACCTTTCAATAAAGGAAACTGCTTTAGAGCAGATGAAGTCCCGTTGTTGGATGCTGAAAATTGGAGCTGATGTTTTTCTGTATGCTCTATTAAAATTGCTTTGCTCTGAAATGACATTGCGGTATCAAGTTGGGTTGAAGGGGTCACTGAAAACATCCAATGTTGACACACGGTTCTGCCGTAACCTTAGCAGCCTGGTCTAAGTGAGGCCGACGACTTTTCTGGGATCGCTGGCAGCTAGTGTCCTATCTAATATTCATCACTGTTGCAAAACCTGGCCTTTGCCGTGTGAGAGGAAATATTGATTCCACTGCTGAGCGGGCTGGCATTGAGGTGGCATTCTGAAATGAGCAAACAAAACTAGTGGAACAGCACTGATTTTTTTTTTCTTAGATGAGCCACAGTGATATGAAATCAAAAAGGGCAGGCCCTGTATCTCAACGTCAAACCTGGGAAGCATTCTGCATGGGAGGAAAATAGCTTGTTGCCTTGTGGGAGAAGCCCTGGCCACTCAAGCAAGTAAGGCGACCAATAAACGGAAGTAAAGTTCAGGCGGCACTCCAGGGTACGTCTAGAGTTTCCACCATATTGTTTCCTGACTGACACTGAAAGGCAAATCAGAGTTTAGGAACAGCTGTCAGCACTCTTATGTGGGGTGGAGAGGTGGACACTAAGCAGTAAAATATGTTTTTTCTGACAACTTATCTGCAAGAACAAAACAAAGTGCTCCCATTTAATTCGGACCTTCCATTAGCGCAAGAAACCAACCCAGGTTTATTCAACCCGATCTCACGGGAAAGTTGGACAATGCCACCAAAAGTTGAGAAACTATGATAGACATTCATTGACTAATGAGAATTTAAGAGAGGCAGGTCCAATTCTGTCTTTGGAAATCAAATTTGCTGTATTCATCCTTGATTTTAAACTGACAGTTTTTTTTCCATGCGTTCTAAATGTATCTTTGCGTCAAATGCTCTATCAGAGCATTGCACAGCAAGCAATTTTTACTAATAATCCAAAAAAGGATTGTCAACAACTTGGTGGGTAAGTCTTTATGTTATGTAAATAACTGGTAGTAAGCCGTGCATCATCAGTTAGTTTACTGTTTTTGGCGAGTTCAGCACCATGTTAGAGGACAGTGTCTGAGTTTTGCTTGGCTTTGTCGTGATCGGTAAAAAACAGCAATGTCCCACTCGCATAAAAATTCTGTCTGCTCCTGGGTCGCACTAGATTGGTTCCAGAGCAGTTTGCAATTTTTGGCTTGCATGTAAACTCAGAACATGTTAGATGTCCAAAGTGGCAGTGTGGTTTCCTCCAAACATGTTCTGTAAATGCGAAACACTCCCGGTTGTGTGTTTAGTCTAGATTTAAACTAACAAAGTGTGTCTGCTTCCCGGACAAGGCTAGGAAGACTGTTCTAGAGTTAACGTGCTCAATTGGAAAAGGATCTACCGCCTGCAGTCAATTTTGATATTCTAGGTATTATCAACTGGCCAGAATTTTGACATTGCAAAAGACGTGAAGGACTATAATTCATTAAGAGTTCGCTCAAGTACTGGGGAACTAAACCATTTAGCGCTTTGTAAGTAGCCAACGCATTCTCATTCTAGGGCGTCATCTAACTGACACTTTTGACCATGCGTCTAAATCCGACGCACATGGCAACCTTTAGCGTCAGTTAGATGAGCATGTGCGTTGGATGTTGACGAATGGTCAAAAGCGCCTTATGACGCCTTAGGATGAGAATGGGCTGAAGTAGCACATGAAGACCTTTATAGACCCAGCACATTGACTTTTGGTTGAACTAATCGACCCCTTGTAATCTGTAATTAGTGCCCTTAAAGAATGCTAGGGACCCTGCTTACTTTTTCTGATTCAAAAGTCAAAGAATTGGATGAACAGCCAATATTCAATAACTTCAAATCCCAGTAGAACCCCAAAATAAGCATTTGGAAAATCATAGCTTTTCTTTCTTTCTTGGTCAGTATAATTTTGTACACTCTTTTGAGGGAATGCTGATAAGCATACATTTGAATAATCAGTGATTAGAGATGGTTCTCTGATTTCATGCACATTTAAGTTGAGTTGGAATAAATACAGCATTAAAGTAACCTGCTAGAAGAGAGAAGAATTGTATGTTCGTGTGTTTTAGAGGGACATGAAGTCATTGCTGTTACCCTCCCAAAGCCTTGTGAGAAGGCCAGGACTGGGGTGAGGACACGTTGCCAGGCCGTCCCCTTTGAAAGGTCTTTAATTAATAGGCTCATTACCTTTCAATCTAGCCTTGCTTTCCCTCAGCAGGAGCAGAAAGAGACTTGCCTGCATAAAGAATACAGCCCCTGGACTGTTAGCAATGGTTCACTGATGGTGCGCAATTGATGTTGCTGTAAGCAAGAGCACAAACAAAGAGAGAGGCTGCAGTGGTGCAGCGGGCCTCCTCCTGCTTGGGCCAATCCCAAGAAGCCACTGAAAGACCATTATCTCTTCATCTTCGTGGCGCAGGCGGTGTCAAGCCCTGTTGATGAGATGCAAGTCTATCAGCATGCAGGACACAAGGGAAATTATACCACCCAGATGATGCTTAAAGACAAGGACCTGAAAATTGTGTGTGTGGGGGGGAGGCTCCTCTTGCAAACATTATTTTTTTTTATCTTAAAGATCTCTGAGGAAAAGCTTCATTACTTGCCAGATTGTTTGCGGTTATTTATGAGGTTGTGTACCGGTTTTCTTCAATCTATCATTTTATGCTTTTAAGGTTTGATTAGTCTGCTCTGTGTGATTGTCCTGTTTTAATCAGTGCAAAACCATGTTGACCTTGTCGACAAGCAGATTAATCAATTCGGAATAAATTGAGGCAGGCAAGCTCAATGTTTAAATGATGGCCCACACAATGGTGAAACAGATCATTTTGTTAAATGTGTTGATTTATGTGTAAAATTGGTAAAATATAATTGTCATGATTTCCTAAAATTGTCTGTAACGGGGTTCTGTTGTTATGGGAAGAAGAGGTTGGAACCCGCGAAGATTCAAGAAGTTTAATAATAAAATAAACAAATACAAAAATTCAAGTAAAGCCAGCACCCTCACGGACGACTGCTGGCCACAGAAACAAAACGTAAGGCCTGTTCCTCCCTCGATCTGCAAAACAGCATTGGCATTGGTTTACGTTCTTGATAAAATAACGTCATAAACGTCGTTAAAAATAACGTCATAAAGTATATATACATTTACAAAATTAGTACATGTACAAATTCAGGTCCAAAATGTTTGTACGTGTTTGTCGTAGACACGAAATATCATAACTAAGTGGCTACAAAGCCAGCCCTGGCATTTGATAAAACTAAAACATTACGTCTGAAATTATACATCCAAATATTTCAAATTCTTAAAGGGATACTCCCCCTTTTTTGGAAATAAAACAGTTAAACAGTTTTCAAATGTATTCAGCCGATTTTTTGATATTTAGAAGAATATCAGTAACCAGACAATTTCTGGTCTAATTGACTTCCATAGTATATTTTTTTCCTATGGAAGTCAATGAGACCAGAAACTGTCTGATTACTGATATTCTTCTATATATCAGAAAATTCGCTGAATGTATTTGAAAACGGTAAAACTCAACTGTTTAACTCTGGGGGAGTGGTAAAATGAGCCTATTTCAAAAAAAAAAAAAAGTGGAGTATCCCTTTAATCTTAGCCCACTTACAGGTTGTGGTCCAACAACTGCTGCCTCTGGTTTTAAAGTTGGAACTGCTTCATGTTTTAGTAACAGTTTCTTGTTGAATCCGGCATTGAATTCGTGGAGATTCTGGAAACTGTCTTCCGTTAAATGTGCAGCACAGAGAGCTAAATTACTATTAAATTGCAATTGTAATTTTCAGGAACATAATCAAACATAAATTGTATCCATTGTTGGCGAACTACAATTTCTGTGGGAAGCCCAAACACAGAAGACCTGACAGCTGGGTGAACATAACACACTTTCGATGAGCCGCAGAAATATGGCCATGCCCTTTTTTGCATATTCCGGAGGGAGGGTTGATGCAAATGTATGGGTTAGTGACGTCTAAAACCCGTTGTAGTCCCATTCGAGTCGTTTTTTGTAGGCATTAAACTTCCTGATTTTTAAAAGACAATATCTCTGCTTACATTGAACTTTCAGCGCTGCAACTTTGCAGTACTATTCATGCACCAACAGCAACATTACACACTATTTAAATTTAAAAAAAGTGAAATCACAATCAACCACCCCTTCAAATGGTTAAATACAAGCAGATGTCGATAAGTGATGTCTTAATTACTTTTACACAAGCCTGAGATTGACCCTAAAACCACCCACTTTCTAACTGTCTTCCCGCTGGATTCAGAAAGCAAGGGAACTAATTGTTGGGCTTGTTCCGACCACCCCCACTCGATCAAGACAGACAGCCTGCAGATCCTGAGGGACCATTGGCCAATTCATGGGCTGATGGATTGTTAAGCTTTCTCACCAGACATTTTTATTGGTGCGTCTTTTACTGAAAAGGACACAATCGTGCTCGAGCAGGGCTCTGACAGACATTGTCCACATTCAGGCTGCATTGTGCTTGTTCGTGCGTGAACGTATCCAACACGACTCACTTTGAAGAGTCAACAAAGATTGTGTTTCGCATCGGATGCATCTGACCTCTACTTGTCTACCGTCGCTGTTGGTTTGAAATGAATCATCGAAGTGAAAACTGAAGTAATATTTGCTACTATTCAGAAATCTAAATGAAAATGCTTAGAGGAATCATAACCATTAGCAAGAGAATATAGTGCAATTCAGATGAGATCACTTGAGACGTGTGTGGAAGGTAAACAAAGGCAAAGTCTGTGCTTGAATATCCACAATAGTGTAATCGCTCTCTGAAACTAGTTAGAATTTTACTGTAAATGAGTGAACAGCTCTTGGAGGGCCAGATCCAGTTGAATAGCTGAATGGGATAATTAGCTTTGCACAGTAGAGAAAATTAATTTTGTCTTTGATACTTCAGTGGTGCTATTGATGTTCTAACCTAAAGAAATAGCATCACAAGCAGATTATTCTCTATTTATAAGGATCAACCATCTATACACAAGGAAAGAGTTTGATGTGAACATGTTAATAATTCTAATGTGTTAAGTTTCTCAGGCGAGTAAAACAGTGCTCTTGTCCTTTGTATACATTATATTGGAAGATGTTTGGTCAACACAATACGTCAAATATGTTTAGGATCATGGGCAGTTATTTTGCGCCTTGTCTGACTCTACTCTTAGAAAAAAGGGTTCATTGGGGTTCTATATATGAAGCATAGGGTTCTTTACTCAACTCCAAAGAACCTTTTATGCTAAAAAAGGTTCTAAAATGACAATTATTTAACTACAACATTTTGTAGTTAATTATTGTTTATTAAACTGTAGTAACTTAACATCACATTTTAATCATGCTGATTTTTGGAGGAGAAAAACTGAAATGGCACTCTTCGTGTGATATTGATTAACTACATAAAATTATATAAAAATATACTTTTTTGGACCCCCATATCTTGAATTTTGAAAATACATTTTAGGGTCTTGATGTTTGTCAATAATATGAAATATTTAATCAGGAAAGGACAAAACAAATGATAATGAATGAACCCAAAAGGTTCCATATAGAACCTTTTTCCTGGTTAAAAAGAACCCTGAATGGTTCTTATTATTGAACCCTTAAAAAAGGTTCCATAAAGACCTTTTTTGAGGTATAGGAACCTTTTAAGGTTCTATATAGAACCTTTTCTTTTGTGTACATAAGTGTTTTTTAATAGCAGTTACAGTATAAAAGGGGAATTTTTAAAGAATGAAGCAATCAAATCAGTGAAGTTCAAACAGTTCAGAACAACAATCTTCATGTCATATTTCAGCTTTCGCCAACTGACATTTCAAAGAACATCTACAGTAGATGATTGATCATCAAAGCCCTGCGAGACCATCTCTCCTTAATATTGTAATTATTACGAGTTGTTCCACACTCAAAGCTGTTGTATAATTTCAGAAGTCTTGAATATAACACATTGGTCACATGGACCAATTGAATTGTTCATTTATAGCACTTTTTGTGATTTTGCAGCTTGCAAGCCCAGTTTTATTAAATGAAAAGACATTTACCTAATAATTCCCTTAAAGACCTCCGGGTTTGGAATAACACGAGGGAAAGTAAATGATCCCTTTTTATAACATGATTGAGTGGACTGTGTAGTTCATTTATTGAATCATAAGAATTGCTACTATTATTTTTAAAATATTATTATTTAAACAGGGAACATTTCTTATTCTTTAGAGGCATTTAGATGATATATGTATCATTTCAGTATCTATTGGCATTTAAATGTGTATTTTTAGCTGAATGGAGGTAAATGAAATCTTTGCATCTGACATTTTGCAGCTCGGGGGGAAATGCCTGTGGTATTTTGTGGTGTACCTTCGCAGCAGGTATGAAAATCATTCAGATGTTGAATATTTTAGTGAGCTGCATCACTAATGGGGATATCAGTATATTTCAAAATGGAAAATTAAGAAATGAGCTATGATACAAATCTAACTCATTATATATGCATTTTATATAAACTTTATTTATTTATTCTGTCTGCAAGAACCTGCAGATTATGGACCTTTTTTGAATACTGTCAGTTTAAGTGCAGCGAAAACAAGCCACCCCCCTCCGCCCCAAAATCGCTAACCGATATCGCTAACATTAAGCTGCAGAGTTTCATTTTATTAACTTGAAGTGTCACGTTAAGTGGAAAAAACGACTCTCGCTCAAGCCTTGTTTACTCAGTCAGCGTCTCGCAGCGACATGGATCGCTATCCATCATTTTCACACCACAGACATTAAACAATCTAGCAAACTGTTTAAACTGAAATATACATGCCGTCACTCATAGGAGGAGTTTTAAATGATTAATTAGTCATTGAGAGAACTTCTGTGACCTCATAGCTGGCTACGGCCATAAATCAATGCAATTTATTTTGGGGTAATGCCCCAGACAACGCCCTAGATAACTGTCTATCACCTTTGCCTGTATCTAACATTGCTGTTTATTCGAGTCTAAATGTACTAACTAAGGTTGAAAAAGATCGTCTGAGCTCTTCTATTATTTTACAAGCTGTGGATTACAGTTTGATAAAGTACTGCTTAGATCTGGCACGCTCTCTCTGCATTTCACAGCATCACGCAATCCATCTGTTCCTTCTGTGATCTGCTGGAGGTGCTTGTTTATTTAGTCTCTCCTTATCTTCACTTAGGTTTATGTGGGGTGTGTTAAATCCAACAGTAATCATTGCGTGATCCAGTTTTTAAGATCACAAACACTTTTCTTAATATTTTAAATGACGTCATCAAAACACCATTTCGATCCATGATTCCTGTCTCCTGCCAGCATATTTTTCAAATAACACTGTAAAAGATTCATAAAAGTATTCTATATGACTTAAACATTATATTTCAAGTCGACTTGAGCCATAATACTGTAAACATCTTGGAATGGCATGAGTCTGAGTTAGTATTATAATGTCAATAAATGCAAAACTTGATAGTATGCATTATGTGTTCAAAAACATTATTTTTTCACTTCTTACAGTATATTCATATAAGGTATGTTATTAAGTGTATATATATATATATATATATATATATATATATATATATATATATATATATACACTCTTAGAAGAAATGGTTCTTCTAAGAGAACCAGAAATCCATCCCCCACTTCATATATGGAACTCCAAAATGGTTCTATATAGAACCCAGAGGAACCCTTTTTTAAGAGAGTACAGAACCTTTTAGGGGTTCCAAATATGTAGCGCTGATAGAACCTTTTAAGGTCCTATATAGAACCATTTCTTATATATATATATATATATATATATATATATATATATATATATATATATATATATATATATATATATATATATATATATATATATATATATATTTACATAATAAGCTGTGTTTTTTTTAATGTATGGTAAAGTGCTTATTTATGTATTTAGGTGCAATTTTCCTTTAAGGTATACCACATTTGTCCATTGTGACTGTGTATAGATTTTGTGTCTCAGTCCATTAGGAGCTAAACACCTTATCCCTGAATCAGCTTTGATGAATCATTGCAAGACAAACAGGGAACATGAACCTTAGGATGGTCATCTGAACATTAAAGGATAATTCAGAAGGGAAAAACAAAACAATGGAGTGGTAGAAAGAACAAAAGAGGTGTGTTGATGAAATGAACAACCTCAAAAAAGCCAACAAAGTCCTCCAAATCTCCAGAGCCTGAGCTTGACGTTGTAAAGTAAAGCAGTAAATAAAAGACTCTTGTTGGAGTGATCCTCCCTCAATAAAGCCTAATAGAAAGGCTGGCGTACGTTTATGCCGGGGTTTACTGTACGCCGTAAAACATTGAGCAGGGGGCTGTAAACGTTGAGTAATGAGATGGGTGAAAAATGGCTCTTCCTCAAAGAGACACATCTGGATAGGAAGGGGAATCTGAGCTCACTGTTACACCTCGACGTCTGAGCTGATATTCAAAGACTAATATGGCAACTCAATTATCTGCCCGACCCCTCATTAGTTCCCTATGCCCTGCGTGGAGTTACGGACGCTGGTTTTAGCGGCATTATCCTCACGCACCTGCTCTCTGGGGCGCTGTTTGAGCAACTCGGCCCCGGCACTCGAATTCTCTGTCGCCTTTCATTACTCACCCCTATTATATCCAAATCCCCACCCACAGTGGGTAACTGGCAAGCCTGATCACCGTGACGATTTGTTTTCACTGGCAGCCCAGGGTGGGGGCCACTGCTCTTTTTTCCAGAGAGACTCCGATGAAGACCTGAGATGAAGCACTCTTACACACAGCTGTCAGAGCTGTATAGGGACAGTAGAAAAATGGTGCCACTTGGTTGTTTTTTTTTTTTGTTGCTGCTAAAGTTTGAGTGCACAATAAATAAGCCTTTATTTCCCCGGTATCCCAGAGTATGAATATTAATGCATGTCTTTTGCTATTAATCCACATGTTTGGAGTCAGTATTATTAAAAATTCTGAATAATTTGAAAAGTTTGACTCAGAATTGAGACTGATGGTAGCAAACTAGAAGGAAAACGAATGATTTGTTATAGCTCGGCTTCAATGAGGCATGTAGGATGGTGTGAAAGAGAAGGGTTGATGCTTGTTTTCCTGCAGTTCCCTATAGAGTTCTCTATGATGCAGGCTGCCCCAGTCTTTTCCCCAGGCAAGGGACTATGAAAGAAGATCACGCCAGGATGGCCACTGTGTTAGATACTATAAAAGGGATGTTTCAATTCCCCCGTTTTAGCTTCTGTCAATCCAGTACTGTAGGTTGCAAGACATGAGTTCAGGGGTAACTTCTTCTATTGGGATTGGAGTTGGTAACAAGGTCAGTGGTTCTCAATGTGTGACTCCGCATAACACACTCTATTTTTATAAGACCAAGTTTCTTAGCTTGGTCTTTTTGCTATAAGACCAAGCTTGAGCGCTTTTGCAGCTAAGTTGAGTGATGAATCATCATGCAATGTCTGGTCTCCTTTATTACTTATGTGAGCACTTGCGAAGAGAGTGTCTTCAGAGTGTTGATTAAGGACGGTGGGTGGTGGTCTGAGAGAGGGAGAGTGAGAAAGAGTGTGTGTGAAGGGAAGAGAGAGAGGTGATGAAGATGAAGGGCTTGGCAGGGGAGTAGTGGGTGATTCTACAGCTCACAGGCTTGACGATTCCACGGACAAATACAATGCAAATAGGATTTTACACCATGTTGTCAGGCAAAGCTTGGAGCTCCAATCTGGCGAGACCACAGTGGGAACTGGAGGCTAACAATAGCAAACAGTGTTTCACACATAAAGAACCGTATGTTGAGCCAAAGTGAGCGGGCAAGCAAGTTCATAGAAACTGCGGTGAACTTCTCTGTCGAGTTTCACCCAATAAAGAAAACCACTTTTCATGTGTTTCCACAAGCTGAACTAAATGTTTGGGGAAAATTAGGTGCAAGAAAACATTATGATGTTATGAGATGAAACATTAATAGACTGTGGTTCAAAACTAATGAAGTGCATTGTTGTCTGCAAAGACTGACTTTTTTCCATGGACCACAAAATTATTTAATTATAATTTTATAATTCATTTTCACTTTAAGATCTCTTCGTAACTGAAAGAGATCTTAAAGCGACCGGTTTAGGCGCTCTGTATAGGTAGCAATTCTGTGTCATCGCACAACTAGTGTTCCTCACATGAAGCACAAGGAAGAATTGTTTTCCATTTGATATGAATACATGTATATAGTTTGCCATTGGCACGTTGCTAAGCTAAATAATGTGATACTTAAAGCACACACAAATACTGGGTAAAGTTATTTTAAATACAATTGTTGTTTTAGCGAATTATAAATTAAGTAAACCTATACAAAACATGTAATTTCAGCAACACAATCATCTAGTATTTTTTTAACCTTTACCATCTCTGCAAGAACTTACAACAGAGTTCAGGTTTTTGAACCTCAAGCTGAGACACTTCCATCTGATTTCTGTCAGGAAATTAATTAAGGTCTCCAACTGTCAGTCAAATCCTACATTACATGCCTATGTGCCCAAACAAATATTATGATTGGATTATATTATTGTTGTTGCAGAGAAGCAATTTAAGTTGGTCTCATTATATGTGACCGTTTTGTATGACAAAACATATAGGGGAAAATGTCTAAAAAACTGTAAGCTACAGATGGATTATATACAAATAATCTGAAAGGAAATATCTTTCCCGCTTTATAAATTCAATTCAGTTCAATTTACATTTATTTGTTTAGCACTTTTCATAATACATGTCATTTTAAAGCAGCTTTACAGAAAATGCATGTTTCTACAGTACATTACAAATTAGTGTGATCTGTTATCAGAGGTGACCAAGTTACTGTATATATTTCAGAAATGTACACAAAGAGTGCGGGAAACTCAAACCCCAACCAGAAAGAACTTTAATTTTAACTGGTGCTATTTGTGAGAGGTCTGGTCCGCTATTTGGTTATTGGTAAACCAATATGAGACATCAGACTCTCATGGGACCTATACACACTTCATTCATAAGGGAGAAAATGTAACTCGATGTGCTCAGTGAGGGAAATTAGAGTTTGTGTGTTCTGTTTATGAAATTAAATTCCTCACTATCATCAACTATCATTGTAAAGAAGTAACAATACAGTCTGTTTAGTATCATAATTTGTCAAATTGTTGTAAGCAGACACAAATAGTACAAAAATGTCACACTATAAATAAAAACCTTCTCCTGTAACTCTTGTTGTTGGCAAAAACTGGGATCATCATAGCACTTTCTAACTCTTCTCTTATGTTAACAAATCAAACCTGTAAAAAACAGAAGAATCTTTTTGAATCCAAGCCACGGACTTTTGACTGAGTTAATCACAGAGCCAGTCATCCATTAGTTACAGCTCTTGCTCAATAGAATGAAAGGCCACAGAACGTAGAATCACTTCTGCTGCTTGGGGCGACCCAAATTACAAACAGATTTATATCAGGATACAGGGTTGGTCGTGCAGAAAAAGACCCTGGACTCTTGGTGTGGAGTTTTGTAGTCATAATGGACCATTAAACGGGGTTAAACACTGGAATGTGCATTGCCTAAACAAACTGCCCAACATTTACGACTCCATACAATTTGCATAATCAAGGGTTGCTGCCTGGTGCTACACAGTGAGTGTAAAAATAATTAGAAAATAATCCTGTTGACATTTCTCCAATATCTAATACACTCAGGAAAGCTCATTTTAAAAGGAGGAATCTCACAGGAAACAAATCTCAAAAACATGTTTGTACATCCCAGCTATTTCTCCATCAACAGAAAAGAGATAAAAATGAGTACAAATGGAGACTTTCAGTTTGTGGCATTCCTGTAGAATTTGAGGAGAAATCTCAAAATCTCAATCAGTTTTTCCAATCAAAAACTCTCAAAACTTGAATGTTTAATATGAAAGCACATTTCTTATCAAGTTCTTCCAATACCAAATTATGTGGGATATTCTACGCTATCTCACGACCAATTCGTACGAATTCAACGAATGACTAAAAAGTGGCTAATTCGTACGACCTCACTCGTACGATTTGTCTAAACCCACGTGATGGGTAGGTTTAGGGGCGGGGTAAGGGGTAGGTCATTCGTGCGAATTCATACGAATTGGCCAATTCGTAAAATATGTACGTTTTAGCAAAATCGTACTCATTCGTACAAGTGAGGTCGTATGAATTGTTACGAATTAGCCACTTTTTAATTATTCTGTGCACAGTAGTGTTATAGTTCTAAACTCTAACTATGAATGTTGTCTCATTTGTGTCTAACAAGTGTGAAACAAATGTCTCGTTTGAGTCCTTTTTTTAATTATTTCTCTTATGAATTTTTAAGGAGAGAACATTGATCCTTATAGACTCACTGGTATGACTTGCTTTCTTTTGTGGAACAGAAAATAAGATATTTTAAAGAATGTTTTAGAACTTTTTTGTCCATATAATTAAATAGTTTGGTGGTCCATAGAAAAAATTCAGTCATTCAGATTTGGAAAGACATCAAAAAATTTGGTAAACTATTCCTTTAAATGAAACTCAGAGATCAATTGTATTATTAAGCCTCAAATATACTTAGCTTTTTACATTTATGCTAGAGTATGCATACAATGTGCAGTATTTAAAATTCATTATCATCATAGAATGAGCATACTGTACCCGCACTAGCACATTTTTATAATTGTACATATGGTGAGACAGAACAACATCAAACTTAAGTGTACTTTGGGCTTAAGGCTCATTAGACTCATTTTAAAATGAACAACCTACTTCAGAGATTTTTCTTTTTCAATTCAACTTTTAATTTTAAAGACACAGGTCTCTTTGTAAGGCCGCTAAGGTAGCAGATAATCAGTTCCTGCCAAAGCAAACTAGACAGCCAAACAACTATTTCTCAGAAAACAAGCAGAACTGCTGTGAATGACCCACAATATATAAATATTCAAATTCTGCTTCATGAAAACAACTATCTCTTTAGGAAACAGCAAGAGATAAGACCCATAACTTGACCCTCGGTGTGACTAAGATAGTCCAGCCCAGCCCATCTACCCTCTCTTGGGACTGGCCCTATTTTCAATGTGAGGAAAGAGGAGAGATGAAAAAAACTATGCATGTGGCACAAAATGGACCCCAGAGAATCTCAAACCAGTCTGCATTTAACAAAAACAAACAATGCCTTGAGGCTTGATCTTAGGGTTTGTGAAGGTTGCAGCAGATGGGAGTTAGAAAAGTAGGGTGCTAAGTTTTGAGGTGCTTGTTCATTAGCTAAATTAAGATGGAGGTCTGGAGGTGACAGTTCAGTAGTCGGTAGATGGTGGGTGGCTCGTGTGTGCTCAAGTGCGATCATTAAAAAGACATGGCTGCCCCTGCCCTGCCTGTACGGTTCTCAACAGTCTGGGCCTCCCCAAAGCTCAGGCTCATTGATACCCCTGTGCTTTGTAGTATTTAAGAAAGAGAGCAGTATAACATGTTCATTGAATTCTGTAAGTGTGGAAAGCAGGACCTAACCCAGAGGATCAACTATAAAGCCCCTTTCAGCTGAACGTAACCTGTTTGTCTCTGAATGTGGCATGAAATTGCTTTCACTTTTTCTTTGATAATGTCACGTTGAGAGGTTAGGTTATGCAGATACACCTTTAACATTACTGAATTCGATTCTTGAAATTCACTTGAACTGTATGGTCTCAAATGTGAGGTTTTGGAAAGCTTTGCTCGTATGCATTTAAATGCTCTAGAGATTGAATAAACAGGCTCTTGTTGAGGTGCATTGGTGGTGAACTGTTTAGACTATAGATGTACGGGCATCTGTCCAGTTCATAGCCACTGAGCCGTACCATGCAGTTCAATAGAGACATGTCCAACCACAACTATCTTAGCCCTTGACTACCAAGCCTGTTGAACTCCTCACCCACCCCTTTAAAGGACATTCAATTCTTTCATTAGATAAATAATAGCATGCCTTGACCACCATTTTGTAGGTCAGCTTGCAGGGCTTTTGTGTGGGCTTTTTGTGCGTGTTAAATAACGAAGGGAACCACCTCTAATTAAAGCTGGGAGCATAGGACTAAATGCTTTCCTTTTTGAATATGAAATGGCTGTATCCGGTGGGCTATATTAAGCTGTTACTGAGCATCTAAATTAGCCCCTATTTTTCAGAACGGCTTTTGTGACAAGAGGCTTTCCGCATCACAAGTAAAAAATCGACTGGAATGAGATGTAAATCCGACAATTCTTTGGCAATGTGTGTTGTAAGGTTGTATTAGGACCAAAATGCTGCAACATTACTCTGATATACAGACAATGGTGGTAACAAAGTTGTTCATATAAGGCTATTGTCAGATGCTGGCAGGGAAGGAAATCAGCGAAAGTGCCCGAACAATGGGGGAAGGCTGCAGAATGTTGGTTAGACAGACAAAAAGAGACCTATGAGTTGGCAAAGGAGGGAAACCTAAGGTGAGAGACAGAGAGAGCAAGAGCGAGAGAGAGAGAGAGAGAGAGAGAAGAGGGACCTTTGGAGAGGGGCTTGGTAAATCCTTAAGCTCCATTGTACCCTTAAAACAATTATTACTTAGAGCTTGGATTTGCATTTGTAATAGAGTTCAGGCTCCTGTTTGTGAAAGCCTTTGGTTGGGTCTGACCCTGTGGTTCAGCCCCACGTTGACTCACTGTGTAGTGCCCCAGCCCCATCCTGCCACAACCCACAGTGCTATCATGGGAAAATTCAGCAACTTGTGGGAGCTTTTGGAAGGCATGGGCTGGAATGAAAAGCTCAAGGCAGCCGCAGTGGTATTTAGTAGGGGAAATTACTTGGGTGTACAATAGAACCCACTGCTGTTAATTACTGCTAACAAGGCTCTCCTTAAAAAAAAACAACTAAAAAAAAAACAAAAAAACGGTGTGACACATGGGCTTGAAGAGAGAAAGGAAATGAATATAATACATACAAGTGAGCCTTAAACCTCTCAAAAGCCCTGTCCTGTTCAGCCTTTGGTCAAACTTCGTTCTCATTTTAGTCTCTGAAGGCTTTGTCGAAGTCAGGAGACATGTCTTTCTGGATTTGCTTCTGTGAACTAAAACATCCGAAAGCTATGGGTGGTATTATGGGTGAAATGCTATCAAATTAGCATGTTCGTCAGTTCTGTTATTATTTCACTCAGAATAAATCCAAAGGAAATATGAGCCAAGAATAAGTTATGCATTTCCCATATATCGTGGGATTCTTGAGGTTGAAATCGGTTACACATGTAGTTGCTAAATAGTGTATCCCACTGTTGTTCTCACAATTAGATTGGATTTCAGCCTCAGGAGGAATGATCAGGCCATGCTCAGAATCTGTCAGGCGTTAAGTAAACAACACTCACTGACTGCCTTGTAGTTGTCATTCAAATATTGACTTATACAATCCAGGGGAGGGGGAAACCAATGTCTGACTGGTTACTTAGCATGATTCAGCGACTGGTACTGTAGATATCCTAACCACAACAGCTTGCTAAAAGAAACAAGAAGTTGTTTTTCACTTGATGTTCATGCTTTTTTTGGATCGTTGTCGGGATGCTGTTTGAGGGAGATGGTAATGGGAAATCCTATTTTATTCTAATTTCAAGCAGTAAAATTTAAAAGGATGTTTCTATACTGTACTGTCGTTGTTAGCCTTCAATCCCTTTAGCTTAGCCTGGCATGTCAGACCTACATCAAGATGTTAGGTCTGGGAACTCATCATTGACAGGGCTCAATCTCAGGGGCGGGATATACAGTTGTCTTTTAAATTCTCTCTGCACGCAGTTGGATAGCGCTACAACCAATCAGAGCAACAAAGAAGGTGACGGATGAGTCCCATACGTTTTCCCACCAGCTGAGCAAGTTGATATATTAAACTTTTACCGTATCCAGTCAGCAAAACTCCGAACACATCTTTTAAAAAAGAAAAATGACCTAAGTGCCGTTCTTTGTTCTGGTTTCAATGAAAAGCTTAAGTTCAAATCATCCAGAGTAGCGGTCAAAGCCGAATCGAAAGACAGCTGTTCGCCAGCAGCAGCCATTCTTTGTTTTCAAGTAGCAGTGAACCGCCACAACTCTGTCATCATTATATTAAGCCCGCCCGCCGACTCTATGCACGATGTGATTGGCCTGACCAGAGTTTGGTTTTTCCAGCTATAACGTCTATGGAGAGTTGTTAGACCACACTGGCTGCGAAATAATTTTTGCCGCCGCTAGGGTGTGTCTACCTTTAGCTATGACTGTATGTCAAATTTACATCTGATTGCCTCATGTGTCTTATTGCTTATGATAAAATATTATGCACACGTATTTTCAGAAAAAAACTATTTATTTTAAGCGAATTCTTTAATGTAATGTTTCCACTATATGAAATGACATGTAATTTTGACTTGTGACATAGTTGGTCTCAAATAGCATTTTTCCATTACCAGTACCTGCTCGACTCGACTTGCTTTTCGATCCGTTTTCCATCGCAGACAGTATACCCAAATAGTACCCAGTCATCATAGCGACGCCTTTCATTGCTCGTTGCCCTATCAAGCTCTCGCTGGATCCTCTCTTCGGCAACCAAACAAAGGAAAGTCTGCACCTCCTTGTTTGACCACGGCATATTCTTCCGAGTTGCAATAATAATTTTAGTAAGTTTAGTAACTATCTCTGGCCAAACTATTTAAAAATGGCAGGGTTATTGATACTCCATCTGGCACGTGCAATGATGATGCAGCGAATGGTGATGATTCTCTCTGACCAATCAGCAGTCGGCATTGTTTTCACGTCACATTTTAGTATCGGCTCAGCTCGCCTTTGCTCGCTCAGAACCTCGCCGGTGGTGATACAAAAACAAAGTGCATGAAAGCAGGTAAAGGTACAACTTTTACACAGTGGAAAACCAAACAAAGGCGAACCGAGTCGAGTCGAGCTGGTAACGTGTGGAAAAGTGGCAATTGTGATGCATCAGTACTCAGGAGGACCAGAACTATATGTTCTATTACCGGTATTCCTTATAAAATTCAATAAATTCCTAAAATAAATTGATAAATTACCTTTGACCCAAAACGAAACAAAATGTCACACAGACATTTATACTGTTATAATTAAGAATTATTGTTTTGAAATTAATTATTCTAGAATTGGGGGAATTAAGAGAGTGCCACACTGTCATTTTCCTGCAAACCCAACCGTTTAAGTCTGGATATTTTCCAGGGAATCTTTTAATTACATTGAGTGAATTGAACTGTGCTGCGTGGGCAAGATAAATAACACACAGCACAGGCAGTATATGAAACAATTAAACTAATCTATATATTTAATTAAAATAACACATCTGGGAATGATTGTTAGTAATAGACAAGTGCCTCACAAATCGAAGTGTTTAACACAATCACTTCAAAAAGCTCGCTCATAAAGCATTCCAATAGACAAATGGGACAGTCTCGTGGGCCTGATTTAAACACATTACTTCACTAGGTGAAAGCACTTTTATTTAGAGCATTCACATGCAGGCCCTTTTGTCATGAGTATTTATGAGTCTGGATGCACACTGCACTAAAACGTTCTCATGATTTAATACAAAAGTAAAACTCTTGTCAAATTAGCTTGATTTTATCCTCACTCTCATCTCAAGTTAGAAAAGCAACTAAGCATTTTTATAGAACGTTGTGAATGATGTAGCTCTGGTCATTTACAGTATAAGCACTGACTCTTTTCACCATACTATGCTTTGGAACACACTTATTTTAGGATGCATTGTATGGACATTAAGATGCAGGGTTAGTCGTACAATTAAATTACATTAACAGCCGGCGGACAAAGCCTTGGTTTGTGAGGTGTGCAGGAAGGACACTTTTGTCTGCAGACGCCCACAGCAGAGCATGTAAATGATTCCCCATACTACGCTTTGACTGCAGTGCATACAGAGGCCCAAGGTGAGTTACCGCTAAGAGTCTGAGGGCAGACAAACCCCTCAAACTATTATTGCAAGGGCCGGCTCTGACTGCATTTTCTCAGGGAACCGATGTCCACCGAATGAACGAGCAATTTGTGCCATCTGTGGAGAACTGGACATGTGTTTCCCATTCTCCAGGCCTTTTGAGCCAGTCAGAGGCTGCATTAACATAAAAGAGAAGGTACGACTGTTCTACTATTTAGCCCCAATCCTCTCAGGTTGACGAGAGAAGGCAGGCTCCTAAATGATCTAATTTATTATTATTTAAATCTTATTTACTTTCCGTAGAGTGCATCAGAATGAGGGAGTGCGCAGCAGCTCCCGGGTGTCTGGCAATCGCACCGAGGGTCTCGTTAACCTCGGGTCTCGTTAACCTCGGGTCTGATGATTCCCTCCCCCGTTTTCTTAAACACACTCCTCCAGAAGCGTACCACAAAGTGGCGACCTAATGGTCCAGTTCCTGACTTAGCCATCCATGTACGGGTACCACAGGAAGTAGGTGAAATGGTTCTGGGCACATGCAGGGGCCCTGAAATTTGTAAAACTAAAACCTAGTCAGGCACGAACACTTTTATCCTTGTTCTCGCCGCATACCTGCTTTAACTCTTTACTGCATGCTTTCAGCATGTGATATTGATGCTAAAGCAAATTTGCTTTGGCTAAAGATCAAGTTAAGAATTAATGGATGTTGCAGAAGTTTATTAATGAACATTTATGGGAACATTTACAATGATTTGTCTTTCAGAATGATGGGATAATGGGAAAACATTAGCATCGTTTCAAGCCAAGTTAGCTTTATCCATATAGTTTACTGGAATAGTTGAAATGAAATGAAAACCTTGTCATTATTTACTCAGCTTTATGCCATTTTAAGCTCATATCCTGTTATTTTTGTCAGTCGAACACAAAAGGAAATATTTTTCAATCTAAATTTCACAGATGTAGCTACAGCAACTGCTCATGGTGACCACAGCTGTCAAGCTCCAAAAAGGACAAGAAGTCCATTTGCCTTGCACTATATTCCAAGTTGTCTGAAGCCATGGTTTGACATTGATGCGAAATGCATTTTGTTGTAGCTGAACGTTACAGACGAGTTTGAATATGCAGCCATATATAGACGATAATTGTGCTCTTTCAAGCATGTTAGCTCGACAGTTTTGGTCAAACTGCCATTATATGGAAGACAACAGTGTCTTTGTTACACGTTACAACAGTAAATGATTGCGCACTGCTAACCCTAAAGCAAACCCTACAGTAAATTGTTTAAAGTAGCCTAATTGGGTAATTAATATTACTTACAACTTAAATGAATAGTTACACTGTAACAAACGACGGCATTCATTGGAGCAAAAAACAAACAACAACAACAGCAACAAAACATCAACTACATTAAATAAAATATAATAGACATTTTTGAACTTGATGTAAAAGTAACTAAAACTCATTTTTTTAACTTTATATAGACATTTCTTTAAAAGTACCACAAATGAAAAAACATACTAAAACTTTAACTAAAATTAAAATAAAAACTGAAAATATGAAAACCAATTAGAAATATTAACATCAATGATACTTCATTCATTCATTCATTCATTCATTCATTCATTCATTCATTCATTCATTCATTCATTCATTCATTCATTCATTCATCCTTTTAAAAGTTGCATATAGTTTTATCTTTTCCAAAACAACAGTAAAAGTAGGCTATTACTTTTTACTAAATTATTCAGTGCAATATTTGGACCTACTTTATATTCAGTCTTTACTGTACTTACTTTTGAATGCATGTACACTCTAAAAAATGCTGGGTTGTTTCAACCCAAATTTGGGTGTAATATGGACAAACCCGAATGTTGGGTTAAACATGTAATTAAAAAATTTACAGTTGAAAGTGAAAGTTGAAGTTGGGGTTCAAACTTTAAATTAAATTGTTAACCCAACATTTGGGTTTGTCCATATTTGACCCAAATTTGGGTTGAAACAACCCAGCATTTTTAGTGTACATGTATGTTTTAAAGTTGTACTTTTATATTCAAAAAACAAACAAAAAAAAAAACCCTGATGCATCTGTAAATGCATCTACAATTAAGTTCAACCCAATATTTTTCATTATTTTACCAATGTGGGGTTTTCTTTAAAACTGCTCTGTGTGTGTGTGTGTGTGAGGCCGCCAGTAAGAAGGAGAACCGGCTCCTCACTGTGCCAGTCAGTGCCCTCTCCTGGACAACCTGTGGCAAACGGGCAGGAGCGAGTCGGAACCGAGCCGCACTATACCGAACAGAGACCCAGGCGCTTTAGTGTAAACCCCACTAACATGGACTGAAGGCAGTCACTTCTCCTCTTCCTTTGTCAGTGCTACCCACCTGTGCTTCTTCTCAAACGAAAACCACACTTCAAGTAAAGTAAACTTGAGCAGGAAGAAGTGCTAAAGTCATTTAAACAAGAGAACAACAACAATGTACTATACTTATTCAAAATACACTCAGTTTCAAACCAAACCTCGCAAGACTTGACAGAAGTAAAACGAAAAAAGCCTTTTGCATGATGTCAAAGATGAACAACCTTGGTCAGAAGTCATTACCATATGCAGCAGTGAATTTCACCTTCAGAGCTCCGCAGAGGAAGTTAGCGTTCAGTCAGATCACCTCTCTGGCGGAAGCACTTACGCCGTGTGCCTGCCAGCTAACAAGACAGTAGGAATAAATGAGCCTTTTGTCAGAGAGTAATGAATAGAATTTTTTGCAGTTTGATTAAATCATAATGTGTTTCGTAATGAATCTTCTCCCCGATTCCATTATTCTGTGTGTTATCAGTGCTAAATATAGCTGTGTGATAGATTCATTTTTCCCTCTGCTTTACTCTGAGGTGATTCTTTTATGCATGTGTCAGGTATATTTAACCACACAGAGAACCATCCAGATGCAGAGCTAAGAAGGTCTACATACTGAACCATCTGAAACATTGTCACATGCAGAGTAAAGGGAAATATTATCCTTTATAGTAAAGTTGTTCTATTTACAGTCTCCTTAAAAAGAATATTTTAACATCTTCAGATATCACCACTGTGAATTTCATTTAAATGAAATTTAAAATCACTAAAATATCCGAATTTTAAACTTTAAAATCTATTTTTTTATGAATGAACTGCATAATGACGCCATTAATTTAAATGAATTCACAACCAAACATTATCCCTAAGACTCGTATCAGTGCAGCCGTCAGAGTTATGTTTTAATTATGTTTTTGTTCATGTTTATGCAGTATTAGTTTCTATAGTTACACAGTTCTCCTTGTTTGTTGCCTTAAGCATGTACAGAAGTACTCATTGTTTTTCCATTTCTTTGTCAGTTCTCATTTCAGATACCGTGGTTTACAGTACATTTTCTCCTGTTTAGCTTCAAGATATTAAAGACTTTACTCCAATTAAAGACTTTATTTGTGGAAATCCTATGTTGTGCGATTTCTCTAAAGCACAGTTTCGTTCAAGCTATTTGGGTTTCAGTATACAGACATGCAACGTTTTAGGTCAGAATTTACTTATTTATTCATTTATTTGAGCAAAAAGCAAGTATGCATTGCATTTATTTGTGATAGTAAATCAATTTAGATATGTTTTTCAAATAAATCAAATAAATAAGTCAACTCTATCCTTGTTCAACAAAGAATCCTGGAAAAAAAGTTTCTTGACAAATAAAAGTTACTATTCAAATTGCTGGATTGGAAAATTATCGTAAGTATAAAACATTAAAGAAGGATTTTATGTTTGTTTTGTAATTAAGATAATTTAGTAATCCGGCAATTAACAATTTGATGTTAAGCCTGTACGTTATTTTATTATTTGCCATGGATAAGTGTCCACTAAATGAATAAATATATATGTGCAGGGGTATATTTAAATTGCAAACTTAATTAATTTGTGGGACATTTGAAGTTTCTGATATTTTAAATTACATTGTCACAATTTCTAAAGCAGAACCTCATCATTATTGGCCTGTTATCAGCAGTGCAGTGCTTGAGAAAGTGACTGTCTGCTTTCCCGTGATGTGAAGGCCCACTTGCCAGTGATACCGTCAGGACGTTTGTAGTTTTCTCACGTCCCTCACTTCCACATTCCGAGAGGCTCTCTGGAGACTCTGATCTCCAACCAACCACCCTCCCCACTCAACCCCCACTTTCCAGCCCACACCTGCTGTTTCCCCGGCAACAGAGCAGGTGCTCCCTTGGTGTGGCCGGGTCGTCTCCCTTGACAGCCGGCCCTCCCAATCCGTATCAGCCTCAAAAACAACAACAGATTGGCCACACAGCCTCTGCACATCAGCAGAGCCAACCCAATGTCAGACCGTTTAAACAACTGGACAAAGTGAGAACCAATGTCACCTACATACATGTGCACAGCAGGAAACTTTTTATCTGTCAATTAATTATTCATTAACTTGGCAGAGAGGTTCTCAGGGATGTTATTTAGGCGGTGTTTTACGTACAGCCTACTGTACATCTGACTGATCCCATGATCTATATTCTGAGAACAGACTTTTTCCAAGGATAAGGTGTTTGG
This sequence comes from Cyprinella venusta, assembly GCA_038021265.1. NCBI lineage: Eukaryota > Metazoa > Chordata > Actinopteri > Cypriniformes > Leuciscidae > Cyprinella > Cyprinella venusta. The sequence goes on along the minus strand of CM075867.1, from coordinate 31,707,866 downwards.
TTCTGGGCTGTACTTTTAAAAATAAAGGTTCTTTTACAGGCATCTATGATTCAGTGAAGATCAGATTTTTTTAAATAAAACTTCACAGTACGAAAAAAAGGTTATTTCAAGAACTTTTCCCTGTAAGGTTCTTTGGGGAATCTGTGAAAACCCACCTCTTAGAACCTTCACATGGTAGATGTTCCTTTCCATGTTTATTCTTGTTTTCTGTTATGTTAAAATACTGTCCTGTTCTAACCTTGCATGCACTGAAATAAAGCCAAAGGAGACCTGCTGTTAGTTCAGAAGGGGTCACTGGTGGCCTGTGGAGGTGTAATGCGTAACAATAGCAATTTAACATACAAATGTTTTGCATAAAGATTATAAATACACCTTCTGCATTAGCAAGTTTTATTGGGTTATTGGCCTCTTTCAGATCCATTGCAATAAACAGCAAATGGGTGAAAAATTAAATGTTTAAATGCTCTGGTTCAGTTACATCTTTCAGAGTATGCTTATTTATTATCATTATTATTATCTGTATATAGACCATTAAGATTCAATGAGCCCAACTTATATCCAGAGAAAGAAATAATAGATCTGAATAATAAGACATTTATTAATGCTTAGAGACAGAATGATTACTTTGCACTGTTCCAAAATATTATGTAAGCAGCATCGTAAAGCATCATAGGTGTGATAGATGCAATAGCTGTTCCAAATGGTAGGCTCTATGGGGTCATTCATTCACAGATTTTGAAGCTAATGGATCTCACGCACATTTGCTTTTTAAAGTCAAACTTAATTTAGATTCTAAAAATGTGTTCCTCATGATGTGAAATTACTAACAGTGAGACGTACTCAACACACTTCAATGGCAATTCGTAACAAAATTTACGTTTTGGCGAATTGGTGGTTAATTTGAATGAATTTTTTAACTTGTAATTTTTTTTACTTTCAGCTTGTACTTTCAACTTATCCCACTGACATTTAGGGGTTAGGAGTGGACCTTTATGCTTGCCTTTTTTCTAAAAATCATACATTCCTGTTCGAATCACATTATACAAGATGTACGAAATCACCACCTCGTGTGTTGGTATAACAGCCAAAAATGTCCACCAAGAACACATTTAGCAGACCAATATTCACCTGCACCCGAAAGCTATACTTTTTTAACCTAGTTTTTTGTTATCCTTAAGGTGTCTAAAAGGAATTTTGATGTTCCCCACACAAATTATTGTCCCATATGTGATTTTTTGCATCACCTTTTGTGTCCGTGCTTGATTTTTGGCTACGGAAAATGAGAACTTTAAATCTGTAGAACCTGAACAATACATCCTACATACACAATCTACCCCATTTTCTTTCTGTCTTTGCAACATGAGGATTGTCATGATTAGATTATGTATAGTGCATAAAAACTCAAATAAACACCAAAAAAATGTAATGGTGACATTGGGTCACTTGAACTCCTCCCCTATGGACCCTTCTGATATATGTTTTCTAAGTTTTGTATTTTTATAGGCTTTAGGATGTCTAAGAAGCAAATGTTAATGATCTCCACCTGGAATATTGTCACATGTTGGTCCAAATGACCTTCCTACACTACTAATTGTTAACTTAGCAACATAACGACAAACACTTTTAAACTCAATTGTAAGATGAATCTCCTGAGCATTTTGCCTTTAAGAGCGTATGAATTCTGTGACTCTGTGTTGCTTTATATGTGTTTCATATCAGTGACATATCAAGTTCAATGACAGTTAGCAGGCTTCGAAAGTAAATGCTTATGTACAGTGGGCAGTAGACAGCAATGCAGCTCTCTAGGTTTTGGAACAGAGCCTTTGTCCCAGGCTCCTTGTCTCTCTCACTATTAAAGAATGTAAATGGAGCCAGTGTTTTCACTGAGGTGAGTGTGGGTCAGCAAGACCAAGACCAGCTGGATGCACAGGGAAGATTTGTGCATGAACCTTAAGGGGCATCCCACTGCAAGGTCATCTTGAGGTTATTACCCTAATATGGGATAGAGTCACACCAGCAGCATGTTTTTTTTTTACTAGGCCAAATGAGATCAGGGGACCTGGGGCCATCATCTGGCCCCACTGTTGTGATAGGCAGCATGTTTGTTCCCTCAGGAGCATGGAAGCTTTTCTCTGGGGTCTCCTATCTGAGTATGACCGGGACTGGGGTCAGGCCCTGTGATAAGGGCATTTCTTTCCCTCCTCAGGGGTCAGAGGAAGTCTGGAGATGGAGATATTCTACATTGGCCAGTCATGTGCAGGTGCCTGTTCGTAATAAGACCAAACATTCATCATTTGCTGTTTGCTTTTTGCCTTCAGCAAGTAAAGTCTGCAATAGATAAGTGTGTTTGTCCAGTCTTGGGTTTAGACAATGAGATTTACATAATACATTCTGGCAGTAATCAGAATATATAGGGTCAATGACAAAATGCTCAGTGCTTTGACTACATCTAATAAATCATTTGATCTTACTTTAACATGACAGGTTACGTGATGAATGTTTGTTCAATTTATGAATGAAAAAAGTTTTACAGGACTTAAATGTCTGGATGGTGTAACTGAAGAATGTAATATGTAATAAAATATGTACAACTAACATACCAGAAGCATTCCAGGTGTAAGAATTTCTTTTTCTCTAAAAATGTCACATATACAAAGTGTTTATACCACTTGACACGTTTTATGGAGCCCCTAAGGTGATAATGATGGCAAAAATATAAATTGGGAGGGGAAATTAATAATATTATTCAAAAACTTTTTGTGAGAATTCAATAGGTTTGCAAGTGTACGGAATTCATCCCATTTTCCCCAGTTTTTGTTGAAAATGGTTTATTTTAAAACAGCCTTTTCTTCACTATTGAACATCCTTTTTTTTTGTCATGAACCTATTAGTTTTGCATTGGGAAAGACTCACCGAATATAATTTTGACTTTGAATTTAGCACTTCATGACTGCATTGAAGTGGGTTTAATGGTGCTGTAAATAATCACGTAGAGCTACACTTTGGCTCTCGTTTCTTCAATTCTTGCTGTGTCTGAATTATTCATTGGTCCTATTTCAATACCCTCCTTCCTCCTATATTCTAAGATGTAGTCACCATAATGTTGTGTAGTGTGGTGTTTCTACACAGACTGAGTTCCTCCCCTCTATAAAGACTCTCAAAAAGCAAGAATATTTTTGCTTCTTGGGAAGATGCACTTTATTTTGGCACTTTTGTGTATTTTTTACTTCAATTATTTTCAGCAGTGAAAGCACAAGTTTGATTTGGTAGGCCAAACAGATGTACAAAGTGTCTGTCAGGAAGTATTTCCCTCCCCTCAGGACTTAATTAATAGAAAGTGTGGTGTTAGAGAGAAAGAGATAAACAGAGAAACAGCGAGCGATAGAGGGAAAGGTGAGGTGAGGAGATACACAGCGCTGACAGACAGGAGAGCGAATTAGTGAGTAAAGTGAGAAATATGCAGAGTGATGGAGGAGAAAGTGTGTGTGTCTGTGTGAATAAGAGGTGAGAGGACGACAGCTGAAGGTAATGATGAACTAAACTAGAAAAGGGAGATGAGAGGATGAGATGAAATGGGTACTTAGGTGTGGTGGCTGACAAGGCAGACAATTGGGGCTGAATAATTCCCATTCTGATGATATGAATACAGTGAATACTTAATACAGTGCAGTCGCCCTGTCCCATGTGCAGAAAAAACACCCCCAAAGCATGATGCCACCACCCCCTTGCTTCACAGTAGGGATGGTATTCTTGGTATGGTACTCATCATTCTTCTTCCTCCAAACACGGTTAGTGGAATTATGACCAAAAAGTTCTATTTTGGTCTCATCTGACCACATGACTTTCTCCCAAGACTCCTCTGGATCATCCAAATGGTCATTGGCAAACTGAAGACGGGCATTGACATGTGCTGGTTTAAGCAGGGGAACAGAGACCCAGCAAACAAATTTAGGTTCTGGGAACGTTCTGGGAATGTTAGTTTTTGGTTCCCAGAATGTTCCTAGAACTTTCCCTTAAGGTTAAGGGAACGTTCCCGAAACATTCTCCTTACATTATAAAAATGGAACCCCAAAATAACCTACATGGAACGTTCATAACATTCTTGTTTGGTTCTCAAAAAAATAACCTCATTGGACCATTCGGGAACGTTAGGGAAATGTTCTGTGTTTGCTGGGGATTGTGTCAACTAAACTCTCCCCTATGAAGGCTTCATCGACACGACAGCCATCGGCACTGATCCTCAACAAAGCCGTCTCCATATCGGTGTGACTCCGATCTTCAACCAGATGGAACTGAATAATATTCTGATTGCTCCAAACCAATTCTGACTTCTGACCTATAATGCTGCCTGAATCATAATCATACCCTGTTCGTTCAATGGCCAGAGGAGAAGCTCAAATATATATATATATATATATATATATATATATATAGCATTTTCTTTCCAGCCATGTTGACTATTAACTGTGGTTATATAAGTTCTGTGTGAAGACTATTCAAAACACTTCAACAGAAAAGTCATGGTTCAGAACAATATGTGGACAGAGAAATAAATGACAAGATTCCCCATTTGGGTTGAACTATTCTACAAATCAGATTTTAAAATGCTCACAACAGACGACACAACCTTAGCTTACCTCGCAGCTTTTGGCTGTCAATTATATAATGCTCGGCTCCCTACAGAGACTGAATTAGAAATGCCGCTCTTCCTCTGCTTACTCTTTGGATCCGCATGATCATCTTCATTGTGTCTTCCCCATCTACATGAATTTTAGCTTTACCTTCTCTAGAGCCATGGTGCCAGTTCTCATTTATGTTTCTCCTGCCAGTCATTAACAAATCACATCTATAAAGGTCATGAAAAGAGTCAAATAATCCTTGTGGAGCTTTGAACTCTGACCCCTGAATTAAATGATCAGTTTTAAACTGGAATGAATATGACAGTAGGGTTAAACACAGCGGTGTTGATAATTCTTTGTGACAAGTTCCATGACCCTAACTGACATATATTTAATGGTTGTCTGTTCTCATCCCCGCTCTTAATTTTCAACCTCTTTCTTTGTTTCTAAGATTAAAAGCCTAATGGCTCTTTATCAGTGCAGTTTTGATTGTTGCCTTCTCCTTGCATCCAACAATCTGACCATTTTGAAGGATGTCAATCAAACATGTAAATTTATTGATATTAATTTAATGTACTTAAATTAATTAAATGATTAAAATAAGTGGTCATTAATTGTATTCTATAAGCAGTATTTAAAATTTTCCTATCATTTAAGTAATTTGAGCTTGATGTATTTGGAAGGTGACAAACGGTGCAGCTACATTTGTTACCGCAGGGTGTGTACCTTAATGAAGAAAAAAAAAAACAATCAACCTTTTTTAAGTAGAATAGTTTTTAAGAAAATAGTTTAAATTTAAACTATTTTCAACATGAATTGCTTCTCAAATATGTTATGAAAGACAGCAAGACATAAGCCTGCTTGTGTCCTCCCCAAAAATTGGACAATGTTGAAAATTGAAAAATGTTGTCTGGTCTGATGAGTCTCAATTTCTGTTGAGACATTCAGATGGTAGAGTCAGAATATGGCTTAAACAGAATGAGAGCATGGATCCATCATGTCTTGTTACCACTGTGCAGGCTGCTGGTGGTGGTGTAATGATGTGGGGGATGTTTTCTTGGCACACTTTAGGCCTCTTAGTGCCAATTGGGCATTGTTTAAATGTCACGGCCTACTTGAGCATTGTTTCTGACCATGTCCATCCCTTTATGTCCACCATGTACCCATCCTCTGATGGCTACTTCCAGCAGGATAATGCACCATATCACAAAACTCGAATCATTTCAAATTGGTTTCTTGAACATGACAATGAGTTCACTGTACTAAAATGGTCCCCACAGTCACCAGATCTCAACCCAATAGAGCATCTTTGGGATGTGGTGGAACGGGAGCTTCGTGCCCTGGATGTGCATCCCACAAATCTCCATCAACTGCAAGATGCTATCCTATTAATATGGGCCAACATTTCTAAAGAATGCTTTCAGCGGTTTGTTTGATCAATTTAATTGATTAAGTTTGCATTAAGATTGCAGTTGTCATTCAACAGGGTGAAAAAGACATTTTCACTACTACCATCAGCCTAAACTTTAGCACTCTTTTCTTTAACAAGGAAAAGTACAGAAGAAAATGCAAATGACATGGAGGATCTACTTTAAGACATCAACATGCCAGGATTTCAAAAAATCCTGCATATTTCCAGACTCCAATGAGTTCAGCAGGATAACCTTGAAGTCCTCATGGATTGCATTAAAGTGCACAAAACCATGTAGCACAAGTCACAGTCTCCACAAACAATAGTCAAGTCTGCTTGAAGCTATTATGTGGTTCCGTGCATTATGCACGTCTGAACTTGATTCATTGAAATTGTATTGAAATGATGGCATGGTAGTTCTTTAAATGTACATTTTAACTCTAATGAGAAACAAATGTCCATTTGCTCCTATAGGGATAGAGTGAGCAAACATAGCTCCCCTGAGAGCCGGGTGAAGTTTCTGCAGTGTCAGGGGCAACGTGTCCTTTGCCGAAACGCTGAAGTCAATTATCTTCAGGCAAGTTACATGAATAATGGATAACAATCCCAAAATAAGAAAACCTGGGACTAGTGTGACCAGAATCATATGGACATATGGACATCTACATATTCATTTTGTAAACATCTTACTGAGATATGAAAAATGTGAATTTAATCGGATGCACAGAGTCAAAATAATATAATGGTCACCAATACACTACAGCTATAGGTACAATTTTCACAAGCTTAAACACATCCTGCACAGCCAAAGACATCCTTGTTTGCATAACCTAGCAATTACATAAAATGCATCCTGTGTGAACAGCCTCTAATGAGCATCAACAACACAGTGCCAGTGTTGATGGCGGTTTACTAAAAATTGCCAGATGATATGCCTCTGGTTGCTAATGTTACTTTAGTCAAAATAAATGCAACACCAAATAGGGTAAAATGTTACCATCCATGTTTCTTGTTTACAGCTGCAAGACAGCATAAGTATCGCCATGTAAAGCTCTTCTATTCCACAAACACATAACAATTTACGTGATTACTATACAAACAACTTTCAATTCTCAAATTCTGAAACATGGTCAAGTTCCCACTATTAAGACATTAAAGGTACCTCTTCCTGTTGCTTTACCACTCAACTAGAAACTCATGTACATGTATATCATTCTGATATACCAATCTGTTCTGTGCAACATTCGTGACCTCCATGCAACATTCGTGACCAATCTGACTCCTAATGTTAAACATAACCATTTCTCAGAACAAACAATTAAAACAGAGGATATGACAGGTGGATATAATTAGTCACAATATTTTATTCAGAAATTACAAATATTCCATGTTTTCCAAGGCATGTTTTTGTGTAAAGATCTGACCTAAAACTGATCACCATCTCTATCTTCAGTAGTGCCCGAATCCTCAAAAATTGCCACTTTCAGCAAATTAAAACCTTAAATATTGTTTTACTGTATATATATGTTAATCTGCTGAAGGTGGCAATTTTTGAAGATGTTTTTTCATGCATAAAAATATATGTATTCAAACAAATAAATGCTTAATCAGTTTTACCTTACAAATAGAAATATGGAGAGAGACACATAAGGCAAGCAATTGAAAACAAAGAAACTCAAAATTTGTCGATATTGATATCCCAGCTTTATCTTTAGTGTTTTACCAGTGAGATGCAAGGTGCTTGACCATGTTTCACTGTTCATTGGGTGTGAGACCAGGTTGCAACTATATGTACATAGCTTAACTTTGTGTCTGAACAGGCTCCTCCTCCCTCTATCCCAACTTCATGAAATCTGAAGAATACCCCGTTTCTAACACCCATTAAGTGGTCTCGACAGTAGGTTTAATGGAGAAAGCTGTTAGTCTGCCTGTGCCTACTGAGTGCACTAGTGTGGCCTAAGATTGCCTTAAATACATCACCCAGTCACTGCACACATTGGACTAATTGCTGTATTGGTCGCCTAATCATTTGCAAGTCTCTTCGACCACGGTTAATCGCATGGACTGAGAGACTGAACTAATTATCTGTTCAATGTTTTCCCAACATTGGCGAGTAAATTGGTGGCAGTTGAACTCCTGCAGTTCACTGCCAAATGCAAACATGTAGACTGACCCAGTAACTACGGAGGCTAACGATGGAGCTTAGCGGCTCTAACCCCCAACCCCAACTCATACCTCAGCCGCAATTTACTTTATAACCAGTTCAATATGACTGACACTTTGGCCTGAGTTTTTTTTTTTTTTTTAAGATGTTGACGGCTAATTGGAAAGTGGTTGCGGTTTCATACAATGTAGAATATTAGTAATGATTCTCGTAATGATGCAATGCGTTTTTCAAAAGGATTGAGGTGCACACAGAGTATTTGACCCGTATGATGTAGTATAACATGCAGATATGTTGGTTTGGTGCTCAGTTAATTAACTCTGACATGTGCTAGCTATTATGTTTTAGAATCCAGATTTATCAGACATAATCCAGGAGCGTAATCAATCAAAACAGAGGGGGTCCCCCCTCTTGAGCACCAAATCGGCATATTAGAATGGTTTCTGAAGGATCATGTGGCACTGAAGACTGGAGCAGTGATGCTGAAAATTCAGCTTTGCCATCACAGGAAATATAAAAATAGTTAAAATTAAAATAGCTCCCAAAATCTATCACAGAAATGCATGCACATACAGAGTGAGAGACTTAATTTCCTGTGAGCCTTGTAAACAGCCGTGGTTTGGCGACTGGATTTTCGAGTGATAACAAGGCCACAGAGAAGTTGTTAGAGCTGCACGGTTTTGTGACAGTCACACCAGGCCCTATATGCATCTGTCACAGATGTCCGGAGCATGCTCACACAGCTCTGCTTTGAGTTATTACGGAGATTTGCGCTGTGGGACATTAAAGCCTTATAATGGGAGGTTTGTGATAAAATGCCCTCGGCACCTCCACTTGTCTCTTGCCCGGGTACAGCCCTTTGAAAAAGAAGCTTTTCTCTGGCCTCTCCACAGTCACTCCTCCCCTGTGAAATTTTTAAGCTTAGAGTGCAATAAAAGGGTTATTACATGCTGAAACGCATAACCGAGCCACTTCGCTCCATTCATGACGGGGGCCGATGCAGCACAGTTGAACTCTGCTCTACTGGTTATTCTGAACAAGAACCACCTTTGACAATAAGAGACTGTTTGAATGACATATAAAGAGACCAACCAACTTTGGTTAAGTTTTTGTTTTCCGGTTTGTGGTGTTTATTTGATGTAGTTGACACTAATGGGCACACTCTAAAAATTGCTGGGTTGTTTTAACCCAACTTTGGGTAAAATATGGACAAAACCAACCATTAGGTTACATTTTTTAATTACATTTTTAACCCAACATTTGGGTTAGTCCATTTTTGACCCAAAGTTGGGTTAAATTTTGAATAATGCAAAGGGTCTGTGTTTGTACAACGATAGATCCATACCTTTCTATGGCTCTTTTCATGCGGCAGGAGTCACTCAGGCTGCCGGATTGTAAGTGAACCAAAACAAACTGAGGTGATAACGATAAACTCTGACCTTGGGTTCCAAAGAGGAATCTGGGTTTTGATTTGGTGATTTCCTGTTCATCTTTAGCTGTGTGAGAGGTGTGGAGTGTCTGGCTTTGGCACAGGCCGGGTGTGCTTCTCATTAGTGGTGTTGAGGAGCGGTGGATGAGTGCCATCATAGACAGACGCTAATGGAAAGACCCATGCGTGTCATCAGGCTTAGCAATATTCTCTCGGCAGCATGTATAAATAGAAACAGGCAGATGTGATTTGTTTACTTTGTACACAATTTTTTTTTTCTAAACATACTTTGCTGTGCAGCATTATAGGCAATTGCTTACATTGTGTTACATGGAGAAAGTACACTTTCAAATAATTTAGGCGTTTGGTTTTTTGGCCGAGTTAAGTAAAAAAAAAAATTAAAGTAATTTTGTTTTTTTTTTGTCTTTAAATATATATATATATATATATATATACATATACATCTGACACACATGGTGTATATATATATATATATATATATATATATATATATATATATACAGTATATATATATATATATATATATATATATATATATATATATATATGTCATTTGTATTTGTTGTGATGAAGCTGCAATTTAATTTATTTTTTTATTAATTAACTGATTAACTTAAAATGTCACATCAAATTACAACCTTCAGTTAAAATTAAAATCAAGTTCTTTTCATGTGCTTTATATTAGTCAGAACATAAAAATAAGTGTATTTCTTTAAAGCATGACAACATAATATTAAAACATAGGACATACTACAAAGTGTACTTAAAATCTCTTAAATGGCCCTTTCATTAAAATAATATCTGCAAGTATAGTTTTAAGATTTTTAGTGCACCAGAAAAGTACATTCTATGTAGTTAAGCACACATCTTTCCACAAGGGTAAAATCATATGAGCAGTATGATTAAAGGGGTCATGATGAGAAACCAAATTTGTCTTGATCTTTTGACATATAATAGGTCTTTGTACCATTAAAACACCCTAGAAATGTCATAGCTTAAAATGTTTTCCTCATTATAAACAATGCATTTATTAAATCAAGCTCCAAAAATGGCTTGTTTTGATACTGCGGGATCTGTAATGTCACTTGAGCAAATACATTTTCATACAGTATGTCTGCCTCCTGAGCAAGACATTGACATCATCACATCATAGGCCCCGCCCACTAGAATTAATTGGCTTAACGGCTGACATTTGCCAACTCTGGATGTGAGTGTCATGTCATAGCAAAGAAAAAAACATTACAGTATAATCACAGATGCTGTCTACACTAGATACAGTACTGATATGCATTCAGTACTCTTTCACACTGTATTCAGATTTAAAGTAAAGTCAAGTCAAGTCACATTTATTTATATAGCGCTTTTCACAATACAGATTGTATCAAAGCAGCTTCACAGTGATAACATGAAAGTAGTACAACACAGATCGATAATATTGTTAAGTATTAAATATTAAATAATCCCGACTAAGCAAGCCAAAAGCAAGGCAACACTCAGAACGTTTACATTCTCGGTGAAATGGCGTTCACTGAAGGTCCATTTTGGACCTTGAATTTACCAGAGAACAACGTGCATGATTTAAACTGCATTTCATTTCCGAACTCTCTTGGTGACTGTTGCCGCCAGACTTGTCACTGACATCTGAGGTGTCCTGAAATAGACTAAGGAAAAATTGTGTGAGGGCTGAAACAGGACATGACTGGCTGGTGTCGCTTTGAACTTGGTGAGGTATATTCTCTAATATAAACTGGATTCTTGCGTGCACTCTATGGCAGATTCTGGGCAAAGTGGTTTGGCAGGACGAGAGCTTCTGCCATTGGCGGCACACCCAGGTTCTCACTTCATCCATTCTGACTAGCCAGCTAGCATTATACACGCATCATTTGCCCCCAGCGCATCCCATACGGCCCCAGGACAAGAGAATAGAAAGACAAGAGAGCAAATCCTGCTGCAAGGTCTCCTGCACCGTGGCGACTTTTAATTATGTGTCGTTGGCAAGCACTCTGTGTAGGGCTTTATTTTGTGGTGAAATGTCTTGATGGAGGTAGGGAGCATGAGGAAAACAGTGCAAGAGTTTGACAGTGCCTGAGGTGCGTGCTTGAGAGCTTGCGTGCAATTGCTCAAGTCTTGTCTGAATGCGTGCAGTCTGAATAAAAGAGCTGAGTTGGATCATTAAACCGTCCCATTTCAAACCATCCTATTTACTACTATAAGCCAGGATAAGACTCCTATTTAAGCTCACTCAGACACACCTTGAAATAACACACCCTGACATGTAACCTCAGGTCAGGGAATCAGACTTGGAGCTATTATTTCCCCATTCATTTAGTACCATTTAGCATTTTCTCCATTGGCAGGCAATCAAAAGATTATTATATTATATTATATTATATTATATTATATTATATTATATTATATTATATTATATTATATTATATTATATTATATTATATTATATTATATTATATTATAGCTCAAGTGATTGGCTCTAAAACTTTATTTTCATTTTTCTCTTTTTTATTATGATTACATATATGTCTAAATATTGTTAGTTTTACATCATAATTTATATAGCATTTATGAGTCTTCCTAAAATTAATCATGTTACAGTATATAAGTAAGTAAGACTCCAGACTCAATGGGACGTTTTTAAAAATAAATTTGTTACACCCTAGGGCTAATTAAAATGAACCAGTGAAAACAAAAAAGGTGATTTTGAATTTTAAAAAAACATGAAAAACATGAACAAAATGGTGACCAGTTACGGAACTACTTACATACACTTATGCATTCATATAAATTACTTTGAATAGTCAGGTCTTGTCTCTGATTTAAAATATCAAATGCTTGACTATTTTTGACAAACATTTATGACAAACATTCTAACCATCACAGCAAGTCTTGAAAAACAAATTAGTTGTTGTTGACCTTTAGCCATGTCAATACTTTTCCACTCCAAGAGAAGAAATGTCAAGGTGAAGCCCTAGGACTTCAGAACTTCCTGGTTCTCTGTTGTGTTGTATTTGCAGGCCATGCGGGCAATTACTTCAGCCTCCCACGAGCGGAGGCGAGGGGCAGTATTCTAATGTGCTAGTGAAGATAAATACTAGTAATCTCCTCCCTGTCGAAATGCATTGCTGTTGACTGGCCAGGGTGCTTTAATGTTTGCTCAACAGCCTTCTGCAGGGAAGCAAATCCACAATGCCTGGAGACCCTGATATACCACACGTACACAAACACAAAATGATGTCTGGTTATTAGCAGAATGGCTCAGCATATCAGCTGCGGTTCTCAAACTCATGAAGATATAGGAGCCGTTTAGCACTTGGTCTCCACATAAAACCTGTTTTCCATTTTTCTTCAGTTGTGGGATTGTCACGTCTCAAGTTGTTTTTTTTTCTCAGTTCAAGTTGGCATGTCTTTTATTTTGTATATTGTCAAAATAATAGTTCATTTCTAGTGTCATGCGCCTCCCTCTTCTTCTCACGTCCTCATAAGAGCCCAACTAAAACAAACACTGATCATCATAATGGTGATTTCAAACGAACCATTCAATAAACATTCTCTGTTAATTCTCTATAAGAACTTTTGAAGATATAAACCAGAAATTAAGTCAAACTGGTTAATAATAAGTGTCCCAATTCAAATGCTGCGTCCTTCTAAGGACTCAAACTTCAAACACCACACCTTCGAAATGTCACGAAGGTCGGACTGAGCGTTTAAATGGGACGGTCCTATAAAGGACTGTTCTCGTCACCTAGCAACTGTGACAGCTGCCATTGATGAGTGACTCTATAGCCATACTTTATAAGCCTATACTTTAAAATACAATCACAAATGAGATGGACTGTGTAATTCAACATATTTATGAATGCTTGTTTACAAACCTAAAAAGAGCCCAATGGAATGCTTGGGTTTGCTATGGGATGTTCCTTCTGTTAGCGGGTGATGTCTTTCTCAGACAGCAACCCCACATTTGGCATGGCTGGCCTCATTAAAGTGCTCTGTCACTGGCGTTGGGGTATGGAGAAGGGGCTGCCACTGTAAGACACCCCCAGTCAAGCCCAGCCAAAAGAGCAGTGCAAGACAGCTGTAATTACTCTGTATTCAGTTAATTACCCCCTAAAACCCACATCTTTAGCGGAGGTCTCCTTGAATATGCAGATGCCGCTCTGTTGTAATTAACTCTGCTTTGTAGGTTTTCAAGGGCTTCTCTTTTCTTGGCCTTTGATCGAGAGGAGCATATCCTGCTATATTTAGAGAGAACTCGAAGGCTTCTCGCTGAAAAAATAAAAATCGCTGAGCTTTGCTGTCATCAGCACAAGTTTAAGGTGTTTTGTGAATCTGTGTTGCGCTGATGCTCTCACCCACTCGTCTAGTTTGATAAATGCGAGTGGTTTTAAATTGGCAACCTATAATCATACACCTGACAGCCACTCATTATTGGTTGATACGATTACTTTCAAATGAGCACAAATTATCATTTGCTTGAAAAATTGTTTTGGTGTGAGTGGGCGAAAAAGCTTTTAATTTGTGTGTGTGTGTATGTGTGTAAAAATGCAGGTATATTTAGTTCAATCTTTTCATAATGTACCATTTTTTTTCAGTGAGATATTTATTTCAATTATAGTCATCCAAAAAAGTAATTAGACCCTGACACTTGAGTCACTCTGATCTGAATGTAATTCCATTTAATTTAAAATATAGATATTATAAATAAATTATAAATAAATAAAGTAAAAATAAACAACAAAATAAGTACATAAGAACATATATGATATGTGCATAATATGTCAAATATATATATATATATATATATATATATATATATACTGCATTTAATGATTAAAAACAACATTAATTTTCTACATTTGACAACCACAAAGTGTTGCAATACTTTAAACAAATTTAATTTTTGTTAAATTCTTTACTTGCAAAAAGTGTGCATCTTTCTCACTAATAAATTTGGAGCAACTACCAAAATTAGTGTTGTGTAAGTGTCCAGAATTATATTTTATGTTATTTGTAATATGAAGTAATGTAAACACATTATATGTATCTTTTTTTTAACTATTTATAGGCCATTTAAATTCACTTTTGATTTATATTTGTGTGGGTGTATTATCATCCATTATCTAAACCAATAGCAGCGTGTATGTTAATGTGTGCTCAATAATGTGAGACTGTGCATGTATGCCTGTCCTTGTTTTGCTCTTTCTTTACAGCATTAAATATAGATCCCTGCCATTTGAGTTGTGAAAGACGTGTAACCTCCAGTCTGAATCCTGCCAGATTAGATTTTGTGTCAGGGCCGTAAGCCTAATTATGGGAGCAATTACACTTAGCTCTAAATGTGAAGTATTGACACAACTAATTGCTTCCGAGAGGTCTCTGTTTTCCTAATAATGTACCTCCAAAGGGGTCTGGCATAAGCCTATTTTATTTCCAATGAAAATACATATTACAGAGTCAATGAGTGCTTAATTTTCTTGTGAATTGGCACCGGCGCAAAATTTGCTCGGCAGACTCTGCGGGTTTGGATTGTTGCTAATAATGCAATTGTCAGAGAGAAATCATTGTAATGCTGGAGTATAACTGAAGCCTGTCATCTGCAAAGACTGCCTTGTATCAGTTTTTCCCATCTCTTTTTTTATGCCATTGCAGCTGCATAGCTGCGATTCATTCAGCTGCAATTAAAGGCCTTGATTAATGAACTCACGAGGGCAAACTCTCTGACTTTGAGCAGAGGCAGATCGTGTGTGTGGCGTGTGTGATGCAAGCTTGTCTTGACGCAGTATAGTAACACTAGGTTTGTGGTATAGGGCCCCCCTGCTTTACAGTCTAGACTACACAAATGTGTTCACTGAACAGAGCCCTAATAAGCCAGAGACCAATATCGTGCTATTAGACAAAGTGCTCATATACATCTTTTGCACACATGAGGCCTGTGCTATATCATATAGCCCACTGTGATTAATCTAGAGCGTGTTTTATTTTAGGCCATTTTTCAAACACAATACAGCATTATAATTCCCAATGTTGTGCTTGCATTAGTCCTCGATGGGTCATTTGTCAGTTCCTAAGATGTATGACATGCACATATCCAGGCTTTTAAAAGTTAATTAACTGTGAAAAAATAATACTAGATTATTATTGGTCATTTGCTGTGGCTTTATAAAGTTCATTATGTTTTATGGAACATAAAAGAAGATATTTTGAGAAAAGTCTTTCTTTTTTTCTTCTACACTACAGTTTACAATGGAAGTTATTGGTCATTAAAACAGTTTGATTACGAACATTCTTCAAAATATCTTCATTCCTATTCCATGAAAGAAAGTCATCCAGGTTTGTTCCTTCCTTCCTTCCTTCCTTCCTTCCTTCCTTCCTTCCTTCCTTCCTTCCTTTTGTTAAACGCCAGAAAAAAAACAGAAAGAAAAGACAGAGAAAGTCATCCAGGTTTGGTCCTTCCTTCCTTCCTTCCTCCCTTCCTCCCTTCCTTCCTTCCTTCCTTCTGTTAACCGCCAGAAAGAAAAAAAAAACAAAGAAAAGACAGAAAGTCATCCAGGTTCCTTCCTTCCTTCCTTCCTTCCTTCCTTCCTTCCTTCCTTCCTTCCTTCCTTCCTTCCTTCCTTCCTTCCTTCCTCCTTCCTTCCTTCCTTCCTTCCTTCCTTCCTTCCTTCCTTCCTTCCTTCTGTTAACCACCAGAAAGAAAAAAAGAAAGAAAAGACAGAAAGACATCCAGGTTCCTTCCTTCCTTTTCCTTCCTTCCTTCTTCCCTCCCACCCACCCTTCCTTCTTCCTTCCTTCCTTACTTCTTTCCTTCTTTCTGTTAACCGTCAGAAAGAAAAAACAGAAAGAAAAGTCATCCAGGTTCCTTCCTTCCTCCCTTCCTTCCTCCCTTCCTTCCTCCCTTCCTTCCTCCCTCCCTTCCTTCCTCCCTACCTTCCTTCCTCTCTTCCTTCCTTCCTTCATTCCTTCCTTCCTTCCTTCCTTCCTTCCTTCCTTCCTTCCTTCCTTCCTTCCTTCCTTCCTTCCTCCCTCCCTCCCTCCCTCCATCCCTTCCTTCCTTCCTTCCTCCCTTCTGTTAACTGCCAGAAAAAAAAAACAGAAAGAAAAGACAGAAAGTCATCCAGGTTCCTTCCTTCCTTCCTTCCTTCCTTCCTTCCTTCCTTCCTTCCTTCCTTCCTTCCTTCCTTCCTTCCTTCCTTCCTTCCTTCCTTCCTTCCTTCCTTCTGTTAACTGCCAGAAAGAAAAAAAAGTCACCATGTTTAGGAATAAAATGTTGTACAGAATCAGGCGAGTTATACATGAACAAACTCCAGTTGTATGTAAATGCTGGTGTGGATGAGAAAAAGATTTGTGTTGAGAAAACGCCCTTAAAAGGTATGGGAATTGAAATCTACATACACAAATGGATATGGTGCAATAAAATAGACTGTATTGTGGATGTTTTCTTTCAACTAGTCTGAAACAACACATTATGAAAAGCCAAATAGCCCAAAATGGAGTATGAAAAAAATCAACAATGATTTTGCACTTAGCGTCTTGCCTTAAACTCAAGTGTCCTATTATGAAGCTGAAGAAACTGCATGCTTCATAAGTGATGACCCATTTCATGTGTACTTTTTGAACTATTTGTGCATTCATCTGAAGCAATGCAATGACCCAAATCCCTGCAGTTCAATTTTGATGAATAATGTGTACTCAGCTATTTGCAAGGCTGTAGCAATAGCTCGCTGCGACTTGCCAATAGCATTTGTGGAAAGAATGCTAAACAAAGCATTACAACTCTGGATATCATAATGCATGAATGATATATCAATTTCAACGCAAATTGTATAAATAATCCTCATTCGCATGTATATAAAGCCATCATAAACACATATGTGGAGGTAATACATACTGGCCGCACATTTGCATTTTAGATTCATTATCCTACTCATTAAATTCAGTGGTGTATCTAACAAGTATGCAGCACAGATGATTCATGGTATGCAATAGCAAACTGCCCAAATAGGAAATCATCCTCTGTGAAATGAGAGATAGGTGCGGCCTGAGGGAAAATCTTCAGCCGACCAATTGCAATGCAACTGTTATGTTGGCTGGCAAGACAGAGGTGCCATTCCAAACTCTGATTGGCATGATCCAGGAGCAGATGGTGGAGGGACGGCATCCAAAACTGGCACCCAGAATACAACATGGCTCTTCAACAAAAACAGCAAAGTTGTTAAAGTGCAAGACAAAAGAAAGGCTTTACGGAGAACTGGAAAACTCTACAACTCAGACTCATGCTGGGCTGCTTCTTTGTTAGACATTGGCAGAATTGCAATTGATTACGGAATGTTTTTAATATTATACAAAAAATATGATACATTAAAAAAAACAATGATATGAAATTAATTTAGATGTATTTGTATGAATTCATTTGATGAGAAAATTAGAGGCAGTATTATCTTATGAAGTGGTGTTGGGTTTTCCCGTTTAAGTTTTTTCGACTGTGCTGAGATCAGCAAAAAGTATAGCGTTTAACTTTCACACGCTATAATAAGGGCCACACATCGAGGCAGCGCATGCCTCAGACAAAACCTCAATGGCACTGGGAAAACCAAATGTTGTTTCTCTGTTTTTAATCGCTACTTCAGTTGATTTGTCTCTTTGTTTTGCCATTCTCTCCACTAAATCATGCTCCAGACGTATTTACTTGTTAAACATACTGTTAAATCTGGGATTTGCTTCATCCTGTTTGCACTTTTGTAGTGGGAATGGGATTGAATTGACAAATGCTTCAGCTGTAGAAACGTATCCCTTTAGACTGTCTGGGCTTTAACTCAGGTTTGATGTAGAGCTGAAACTTCATACTCAAGACAGAGAGTCAGTGAGACAATGGCTTTAAATGATCTGTTTTTATCCTGCCAAATTATTTGACAGCTTCTGGGGAAGAAAAAAAAACACTGAATGAAATGACTGAGTAGAGCCCAACGCTGTAAGAAACACAATGAAAAGTGTATCCTCTGTAGACAGGAAAGGGCTTCCCAGCATACTGCCATTAAATATGATTGTATTGTAGCCTATTTGTATTTTACATAGTTTTTCTCTGTAGCTGCAGGGATATATACTAATGTAGAAACATCTGCTTTCTCTGTTTTTGTAAAAGTGAAGAATGCTGTTCTTCCTATCAATGTATTTACAGTAAGTCGCATTGGAACGTTAAATCAATACTCAGACTTGATTGCGGTGACAGGGAGTTTTCCAAAAAAGACCCAAAAGTGCAGCTAAGGAACCAAAAAATGCCTGTACTATAAAAGCATTTACATTAGTCTGACAGCTTATATTATATCCAGTGTGGAAAAGGGGCCAGTGGGGGAAAAAAATAATGAAATATATGAAGTTAACAACAGGAGAAAGTAATATAATTGTCAGCAATTGAAATCACAGTTCTTGTATATATATACATATATATATATATATATATATATATATATATATATATATATATATTTCATTTTCTAATCTAATTTTATTCCTTTTAAAGTATTAAATTGCTCTGAAAAATAAATGTAATAAAATCATTTTTCACCACAAGTATGGACAGGCAAGTATTAAATATTTCTGAGCCAGAATGGAAGAGCTATGGAAAAACAGATTTAATATAATAGTTTTATTTATTTATTTATTTTGCTTGTAAAAACATTCAGACATTAAGTATCCATTGATCATTATGTTAAATTGCATTAAACTTTTGGGCAAAGTTTGTCAATAAAGACATTACATTGTTACAAACAAAAGCAGTATATGCTGCCATCTATTATATTGCCATTAAGAGTCTCTATTTCTTTCAAGCAAATATTATTTCCCTACATATTCATGTTTTACAGGGCATGCTTAATTATTTGCAGTGTAAGGTAAGGCTTTTTATTTAAAGCTGACCATTACTATTTTAAAAACAACAAGACTAAGCAACTGTAGAGCTGTTCTGTAAACTTCTCCCTTTACATAATACTTTATTAGAATGTTGTTGTTTTGAAGTACAAATGTAAGTTATTTTATTATTTAATTATATTCCTGGTATTTTAGTGAAGAACAGTACAATTTAATGTTGACTAAAATTACCTTATTAGTATTAAAATAAAACTTGCATTAATAAATAAAATAATAATATTAAATAATAATATTAATTAATAATAAATATTTTACCTAATTGCAAACATTTTGATTTATTAACATCCAAGAAACATATTGCAACAATTATGTCCCCATATCACAATTGAGAAATCTCCCCAGTCTAGTCACTTTCCCTGAGCGTTTTTATTGAAACGCAAGTGAAGTTTACTTCATTTCTAAGTGTCTCTTGAAAGTTGTTCCAGTCGGTTGTATATATGATGCCTGTCCCAGGCTCGATCAGCCTCTACAGGCCGGCTCTCCACCCAACAGCTGTTTTAAAGGCCTAATATAACAGCACATATACACAGAGTTTCTGTACGGGAAAAATAATGAATACAGACAGTGAATGTTTGAGAGATATTTGCTGACAGTGCAGTATTGTAATAATAAAAATAATCCGGTAATTCAGTAAATAACATTTTGTAAAAAAAAAATTAAAAAAAGGCAGGAATTTACAGGATTAAAGAGTATATTTACAATAAATGACTGGTCAGAAATTTACTGTGAAATAAATGCATGCCTGGTCATTTTCTTACAAATGACTGTGAATCAGCAGCAGAATGATGCTGACATGACATCACAGTAATTTACTGTAATTTCACATTATAATGTTGTCTTCAACCATGACACTGTGAGCAATGTATTCTTTACCACTGTAATTGTTAATTGTTTTTCAGTTACAGTGTAACTTTGAAATATGTGACATCATCTTGTAAACCTAATGATATACAGACATCAATACTTGATATACAAAACATAATAAATAATAATGATGATAATGCAAACCATTAACCACCATTACAACAACAACAACAACAACAACGAAAAGACTGCTAAAAGTGAAGCAAAAATAAGTTTAAATCAACAAGAATCAATAAACCACACTGCATGCGGGGTACCTTCATAGTACACTGTAATACAGTATAATGTTGTTTGTTTACAGTTTATTGTGTTTTCCAAAGTAAACCTATAAAAACAACATTTTTAGTGCAATTAAGATACATGAAAAGTCCTACTGTGAAATTACTGTGAAAGTAATGCAATTATTAACCTGTAATTTACTGTAATTGCATGTTAAAATGTTTAACAGTGCACAATAAACGTTGTTAACATGTTACGGTCCATGCTAATTCACAATATATTTTCACCATTGTGTTATAACATTCGTGTCCATCAATTTAACTTTTTATAAAATATACTAAATATGATGTCAGGCTTCTTGAACAAGAAAAAATTTAAAGAGGGACTTTCACACTTTTTGGGGGGAATTGGTTGGATCATTGCGGGTTGCAGTTGCTGGGATCTGCTGCTGGATATAGATAGGCTATAGAACAAAATGTACAATCAGCTCAATAAAATATGTTCAATATATGTTTTTATTTGTATATTCAGTTCCTATGTAGTACACTGCAGTGTAAGTTTGTGACCATAACATTCATTTGCCCAAACAAAGTGTTACTTATTCGAGTTGTTACAGCTCAGGCTTTGAGCTGATGTGATGTGTAAAGCTTTATTTTTGTTTATTTTTCGTATTTTTTCGTAGCTTTTCATATTTTTTTAAGACAAAAAAGTGCATAAATTTCACAGTGTGGCATATAGTAACTTGAATTTGATGAGCTGCCTGATGTGTTTTTGTCTTCTCTTCAATTTCAGAGAGATGACATGACCTCTGCTGAACCTGTCGGTCTAATAAACGGCTGTCTGGCGTGTATAGGACCCAGCGAAAAAGGGAAGCTCCCGGTGAGAACTGGGAAAAGAGAGAGAGAGAGAGAGAGAGAGAGAGAGAGAGAGAGAGAGAGAGAGAGAGAGAGAGAGAGAGAGAGAGAGACTCCTCCTCGTCTCCAGTGTCAAACTTGACATCAGCCTCTGAGCCGAGAATGGTAACTTGTGTCGGAACAGAAGCCCTCACATGAGTGGCATGCTTCACGGAGTTATGTACCTTGTTTTACCCCCTGAACTGCTATCATGGATTTCAAAACATTAATACTTTCCCTTTTTCTCTTCACGTTTATTTCCAGAGCAGAATTCATTATTCATCCGTCCAATGAAGGTAAGATAACGTCTAGAGTGAGAGACATATACCTTCATCTTGCTCAACTGTATCGTGACTGTCCTAACAATATTGTCAGTTGATTTGAGCTCGTTCATTCAGGGTTGATAAATCTGCGTAGCGTTGACAGAGGAAATGAAATTCAAGTGAAATAGTTACCTGCTTTTTACCTCCGATGCTCATCCAATAAGCCGCGGCGAATTTGATCATATTGGCTAATCGCTCGCTTATTCACTTTATGTCAAACAAGCTGCTTCAAATGAACAACCGATTTGTTCTGGGAATCAATAATATCGCAGTTGTGCGCGAGACGCATTGACTTGATTTCGCGAGAAATCGCTAGAAAGGGATCGTTGCGAATCAAACTTTGAGTGTTGTTTATTATTGTTTGTAAGGGTCACAGCTGGATACGCGATATGAACATATTTTGAAACGATCGATCGGTTGGGAAAGCGAGAACGCGCAGCGGCTGAGCGCGAAATTCAGTCCGAAAATCTGCCGACCCTCCAGCATAATCTTCATATGGGCTGTTGCCTGTGTTTAAAGACTCTTTGTGCAGTTTATGTATTTGCACTGTCTTGATAATTAAGAAATTACTTTACATATTTTGTATTTTTGCTATGCAGGCTAAATGATAGTCTAGCTAGCCTGCCATGCGCTGCAAGTTTGTGCGCCGAGTTTATTTCAGTTAAACTTGCGCTTTTGTTGTAGCCTACCTAATAGCCAAATTAAATGCCTCCACTTGCTGAATAGCTAATACTGAATTCCAAAATGCACCATTTGGACAAGCAGAGATTTATGTCGTAAACAGGTATTTGTCACAGGCCTATTTAGATGTTCTGCGTTTTATTTATTTATTTTATTTATTGACATAAAGCACACGTTGATGTTGGCTACTTAAAGCATATTTTGAAATAAAGCTGCTTACAGTGGAGGGTGGTTTTATGAATAGCCCAAAAATATAGCCTACATCTGAGTTTATTACCGACCTTGTTTAAAACCTAAGTCATGGCAATTGTCTGAAGTTATCACACGAGTTATTAACTAAAACTTATTGGCACATATGCTGCCAGATTTATTTTTAATTTTCAATCACATATGACATATTGGATAATCTGTATTACTACACTATAGGCGTACAGTAATGAGATTTCAAATAAAGTGAACAATCAAAATAGCGGGATATTAGGCCTTCTGTAGCCTATAATAACTTAGAATCTACAGTCTATTAATATTCGGAGCCAGCAAAGTTATAGGGACAGTAGCAGCACTCACATTTTTAACAAAACACTTAGAAATAAAATATTTCTAGGACAATGTGTTTGTATTTTGACATATAAACGTCCTTTATGAAACACTTGAATAAGCGGCGCAGTCGAGATATATGCCTAATCAAAGATGTTGTATGCTATTTTATTAGGCCTATATTTGATTGAAATACATGTGCATTCTGTTTACATGTAGGCTATCCCCTCACATCCCTAACTGTTTAGTTCACACAGTGTTTGAAATTGTGTCCCCCTCAAGTTTTTGGAGTAGTTCGGGAGGGGAAAAATGTGTATTGCCCTAATTGCAAACGTTTCCGTGTTGTAGGCTATATATATATATATATATATATATATATATATATATATATATATATATATATATATATATATATATATATATATAAACACACACAGACAGGCTATAGATTGTAATTTCCAAAGTTTCATGTGTTCTTTTGGCCTAATTAGAAAATGAGAGACAGATTTTCGCTAATCGTATTCTATTGTGACGCGATATGACGGACACATGGATTGATTCGTTTGGTGAAATATGGCTTTTCATGTTTAAGTTTAAATATTCAGGCCCATTTGGTATTATTGAGTTTAGAATTAATTTTTGTTTATGGGAGTTTAGAATCTGATCTGTGTAGAAAAGAAGAGAACATAAATGCTGTCAACTCAAGGTGATCTTCCTGATGTTTGAGGTTTAGCTGTCTGTTCTGTGTAAGAGAGCGGCTTTTCTCTCTTATTGTGATTTATGGGCTGTGAATTACCTTTTGCTCAAATAGTATGTAATGGGACGTGTTTTTCACCAGAGAGTGTCAGTATAGAGCCGCGGCTATTGATATCATTTGGAGCAAAGTGTTTTTTTACAGCTTGAAGTCGCTTAATCAGCTCAATTGTAGGCTAATGTTTATAATCTTCTAATATGAATTTAATTATCAATAAAATGTCTATTTTTTATTATTAACACATATGCCTATACAAATATTATATTAAAAGTGTTAAACGTCAAGGCCATGATGGCCTAGGGCAATCGCGGTTAACATCCCGAGATGAATATATTGACGCATTCTTTACACAACGAGCATTCAGGGGGGAAAAATAGACTCATAAATCCTTTCAGAGGTTATATGTGATTTAAAAGTTATATTGATGCGAAGCGAGACTAAAGTAACATATTTCCATTTATTTTCCCAGGAAATAGCCCAAACTAAAGTTTGTAACGAGTCCATCTTTATTTATTTTTTTAATTCAGGTTAAATGGGACACATTTTCCACTCTTTATTTAATTTTAATAATATTTAATCACAGGCTAACTCTCCTTGGTTAACAAATCCCATAGCCTAACAGTTGACCTGACATTATTGAGTGTTCTTCTTCTTGAGCTGAAATGGGCCGATTTACAACATGACCGTGCACTTTCACCCTAAACACCAGCTCGTAAAATAAATAATAATAATGGGCTAATAACTTTAAAGGTAGCCTAAGTCTGTATTACATTAAATTAATTTTAATAACCAAAACATTATACAATGTACCGCATCGCGACCTCATTTGTGTCGGGTCCAGTGTGTAATTAGCATATTTGTCGTTAAAGATGGAAGATAACTTTTTTTTTTCTTTTTTACTGAGCAGAATAAAACATTAACATAATTTTTAAAAAGCCATAGCTGATGGTTTTTATTGACGATTGGAAAGTAGTGGGGCAATTTAACAGACAACTACAGTAGGCTACTTAAAAAACGACAACAATTATAAAACAACACCTGCATAATGATAATAATAACAATAACAACAACAACAACAACAACAACAATAATAATAATAATAATAATAATAATAATAAAAAGTTGACTGACCAATTGACCTCTGTAATTTTTTTTTAATGCACGATATTTTCTGGTAGGTCTTTAATTATCACTGATAGTCTAAAACTATTATATTATTTTATTTTTTAATTTTGTCTTCTTCTATAGGCTGTTTGAAAACAACAAAGTATCCACGTGAGGCCTACTTACACTTTCCAGTCTATAGATGCAGACATCATGCAATCTCACATTTAGCTCTTTTAATGTTGCTCAGGACACAGTGTTTCTATTTAAAAATAAAATCCATTTATTTATTTTATATATTTGTTTATTGTCTCATTTTTCAAACTCAAATTATGTTAATTTCCGATTGCTAAGAGTAAATTAAATATGCGAAAATATCCACATTTGACTTTACTGGTTTAAAGTTTATTTAACAAATAGTGGCAATTGTATTCATTTATAGCACTGAGTTTAATACCAGGTTAGTAGTTTAAATATATATATATATATATATATATATATATATATATATATATATATATATATATATATATATATATATATATATATATGTATATATATATAACTTTTATATATAACTTTTATATATAACAGTCCTAACACATGAGAGAGAGAGAAAAAAAACCAAAAAAAACCATGGAATTTATTTTTTGAAGGGGATCTGGGCAAACTGCCTAGTGAAACATACATCTGTGTAAAGAAGCAAATTAATTTTTCTGCCATTTAGCTTGGCCTTTGTAAGTCAAACTTGTGGTGGGTAAACTTACAGTCTACTGTAATGCATATCGCCTATTCCACCGTCAGTACACTTACGGCAGACAGTTTTCCGAGCATGTGGGATTACAGCTAACAGTTGACCACATCCTTATAGGATGATTTCAACGAAAATAACAAAGGTCTCATTGAAAAATCTCAGGAAATCTTCACAAAGCCGATCATCTCCAGAATAAATTGCATCTGCCAAAAACCTAAATACAGATGTAAACGAATCATACAACACAATTCCGTTACTAGGGTTTCCATTTTCTAACTTGTGGCTAAAATGGCGCAGTACTCTCCGCTCGCTCAGACTACGTGATGGCAGCACCACGACATGGTGTGGTGTGATGTCATGGTGCACTAGTTTCCAGCTGGGACGTCTAATGTTTTGTGAGTGACGTTACTTTTCGGATGTGTGGAAATTTGCTTACACATGTGAACGCATCAATACCCATACAGCTTCATTCAATATTACAGTAATGTGCATGGTCATGCTGATGTGTTTTGGACGAAGATGGTGTACAAAATAAGCTGTGGTGATTCAGAGGGGCTGAGGCAGACACCCTGAGACTCAACTGAATTATTCATAGTGTAGAGGTTAATACTTCATTGCCATCTTGCAACCATGGGCGGAACCTTCGATCAAGCCCAAGCCCTGTAATTTGCTATTGTTTTCCATTTTGTTTATTTTTGATAGTTAAGTTAGGGAAATGAAGTGCCAAATGTTCTTGAATCGAATGTGGCTGGCCTTTAAAGGAAGCCGTATATGATTGTGATAACATCCCATACGAGTATTGACCTCTCGGAGAGTTATTTGCGATGCACGTGTGGGGTTCGCCGTGACCCTTGGGGTGTCTGTGGAGGTACACCAGCTGCACGAGAGGATCTAGTGTGGGTGAGAAAAGGGATCATTGGAGCAGCAGTGGGTATTTTGGACACACATTGAAGCCTGTCGTGCTTACTCGAAAATCCTTTGAAAATAATCCCCAAGTCCGACCATGTGTTTTATACACCCACAGTCAGATTTTAATAAAGCCAGGCATCGAGTCCTCTGCTCTCCGAGGTGTTCAGACACCTGACTCTCATCTTAATTCAATAACAGATTTAATGAACTACCTGAGAGGTGAAGAGGACGCAGAGAAGAGAAGGCAGTGTGCCATTCACGGGCCATATGTTCTCATGCAAACCTCATTCAGATCGTAATCGACAGCATGTTCAATGATATGTTTTAGGTTAGTGGCAATATTCGGAGATCTCTCTATCCCTTTCGCTTAAACACAGTAAATTATGTGACGATGAACCACACAAAAATGTTCACAAACAAGATGTCAAAGCAATGACATCTAGTTTTCTTTTTTGACTAATATATATGTATGTGTGTGTGAGTGTATAAATGTTAACTTTATTGTATTTTTAGTTAGTTAATTTTAAATGGTCCTGCCGTGTGACAAATTATAAGTACAAATATTCAATGTAGTTTTCAATACAATGTCAAAACTGCTTAGTATTTAAACAAAGTGTTAGACTTTTGCTTAAACATGTAAATGCACTGTAAAAAATGTTCATGATTTGCTATATCGCACTTTTTTTTCCTTTGTCAAACCAACTTAAATGATTAATGTGGTTCAGATAACATAATATGTTGTGTGTACCAACCTCCTCCATTTTAATTGAACATTTTAATTTCAATGACCTCAATATTTTAAGGCAACCAACTTACTTTTTTAAATTAAACAAACAATATTTTTACAGTGTGGATTTTCACAGGACAGGATTTTCAACAGGACATTTCAACTTACTTATTTCATGTCAAAAATGTTTTTTCTATCTAATCTATTTTCGACGGGTAAAAGTAATGGGACAGTTTTAATACTGAATCCTTGTCTTCTTTGTATATATATATTTCACATTGAGCTGTTCCTGAGAGTTTGTGAATGAAACATTACCATTGTCTCCATTGTCAGCACTGTTAATGTATTCGATCAGTGTGCCATGTGCTGATGAAAGAAAAACAATAGCTAGTAGTGCAGGGATGATACATTAGAGAGACACCCCTTGGCGGCCTGTGGTTGGAATCCTAGATTATTGTCTCACTCCTGTATTGATTTACCTATTTTGTCTGGTGTGGTTGGTTGGATGAAATGGCCGTTGAATCAGCTGTTCATAATTAGCCCATTGTTTTGTGCTTAGACGCGTTGCTTGACGGTACACTTCTAGTGGAGGGGTTGGGAATGACGTTGGCTGTGATTTCCTTCTCTTACAGCTGCAGAATTTACCTCACCCATGTAGCTATCTAATTTTATGGTCTCAAATTTCCCTGGTCGGCTCAATTTGAGATGCCGGCTCGGCTCATTGAGAAATTTAAATTGGAAGCAACGGAGCTGGATGCGAGCTGCCATTATCTGACATAAGCAGATAGCTTTATTATACTTAATAGGGATCATCGACAGTATGAGAACAGCCAGCTGTTTGGCCAGCACTCAGGTGCGGTGCCGGTTTGTGCTGGAATTTGATAATGGGGTCTCCAACAGACTCTCCTCAGAGCCCCTGATATATACACTACCTGTCAGAATTATGGAAGCACCTGACTGATGCAATTTTTTTTTTTTTTTTTTTGTGATCTAAAAAATTAATTAAAATTTATTATTAAAGACTTGAAATTAGTTTTATAGATACACGGAAAAATAGAAATTGTCCCAGTGTAATTTATTTACAAAACTAAAATGTTAAATTAAATTAATGGATTTTGATTTTAATTTAATTTAATTTTTTTTATTTCAAAAATGGATTACTTAAAAAAAAGTTATTACTCTACGACCTGTATGACATCATCAACCAATGTGGTTAAATGACAAATTTGAAATTTGAAAGTCATGACTAGCTAGTTGATTTCTTCAACGATGCATCGTACTTTAGTAGTTAAGCGACGAGTTACGTTACGTCATTGTACGGAAAAACGCACCAGATAATAAAGGTAAACAATGGAAATTCTCCAGCCTAAGTGTGAACTTCAACACTTTTTAAAGGCATCTCATTCTCCACCATGAAGGTCATTGAGTGAATGTCCAGCTGAAATCTAACCCCAAAAAATAAAGAGATAAAAAAAGTAAAAAAAAAATAAATAATAACAATAATAAATAAATAAATAATATGATGATAATAATAATATGATATATACATTTTTGGCCACTACCAAATTTCCTCAAGTAAATTTATTGTTTTAGTTTTTATTGTTTTTAAATTTATTTCAGAATAATAGTAAAGTCATCAAAATTGAAATAACATAAACTGTGAGATAAAAAAAATATTCACAAAAAAAATTTAATTTGCATATAGCCTATGTAAGGTGTACTGTCTCTGACTCAAGCTTTGTGCTACTAATATTGTGATAAATAAAGGTTTATGTCATCCATGTCCCATATGTCCATTTGTGATTTGGCTGGATGTCTCCTTGCCATCGCTGTAGGGAGAATGAGTGACACAGCTATTAGTCGAGGCCGTAGACGCCATGCTGAGTGCCCACATGTCATCTGGGATCATGCGTTTACTGTACTCCGACGGAGGCTTTTGTTCTTTTCCTTTGTGCCCGTAGAAGCCTTGCTCAATCAAACAGGAGTCGTTGTTACGAGAGCAGGAGACACTGAGATATCAAGAGCTTGTCACGACCTTCTCTGCTGCGGCACACCATGCCGGCAGCCATATGCTTTAAATAATGCAGAAATATTTCCTCTCTGTCGTCTCCCATTGTTTTATTTTTCATTATCTTTTGTGTTTTTTTAGTGCTGGGCAACGATTAATCGCATCCAAAATAAAAGGTTGCATATTTGTGTGTGTAATGTGTATTGTTTTGAATATAAATACACACAATATGCATGTATATATTTAAGAGATATTTGCACGTATATACTGTATATATACATATTTATATATTTATAAATATATAATATATATTTAATTTATATTACATATAAATATTTTATATATAAATATAAAATATTTTTTTTAATTTAAAATATTTTTTTTGACTTTTTTATATATAAATAAAAAAAATTAAATATACAAATGCATGTGTGTATATATATTCAAAATAATTATGCACATTACACACATATAATAGCCGTGTAAACGCAAATGTAAAGGCAAGCTTTTATTTTGGATGTGATTAATCGCGATTAGTCATTGCTCAGCTCTAGTTTTTTTTTTTTTTTTTTTTTTAAAACACTTTTATTGTTGTTTCTTTAATTTTAAATTAATTGGATTTGACAAAGGTTTGATAATGTGTTTAATAAAAAATGAAAATGTCTACAAAAACAGAAATAAATATTACAGACTAAACATCCTAATAAAACAATGACGTATGAATTTTTATTTTGCATGAATGAGAAAAAAACAGTAATCAGTCAAATATGAACTGAAAATAAAGGATATGTCCTTTTTATTTATTAAAGTGATAGTAAAAAAACAAAAAACAAATCATGCTCACAGTGGTGAGCAACAATCTCTTATAAACATATCGGAATCCATTCGGCTTGTCAGATGAAAGAAAGCATTTTTGATTTATTTTCCCTAACGATGCCTATCACTGTGACACACACAAGATCAGCGTTTGGTCAGACATTAAAGACCCCGTGAACGGGGTAACAAGGCTAACTTTTCTCCGTCCAGTTAAAGCTAGCGCAGCGTACTGAAAAATGTTGTTTTGAAGGATGAGTCCGCTGACTCCATTGTTTGTTTAATTGGATTGTGGCACAAGAGCAGCACAGCTGAGTAAATACTGTGTTGATCGGGACGCTGCACTCTGAGAGCTGTATCCCGCTCCGAGTGGGGGTGAAACCGGATCTAAAAAGGGATAACTGCTCATTTGTTTCTCTCCCCTTCTCTCTCCTTCTCTACAGTTAACCTGTTGGACTCCAAAGCAAGTCAAGGGGAACTGGGCTGGATATCATCGCCATCCCATGGGGTGAGTGTTGCACACATAATCCATATTTTTTAGTGGAAAAGAAGAGAACAGAGATTTCATGCTTTGAGGTTGTTGTTGGGGAGCCAAAACAATGCGCATATTTATTTATTTATTTATATATTTTTTTTAAATGGTGAAACTATTAAGGCTTACACTAAAATTAAGCAGATTTTAACAGATGCAATTAGAATTCAATTAATATAAATCATTCAGTAACACTTTACAATAAGGTTCATTTGTTAACATTAGTTAATAACTAACATGACAATGAGTGATATATTTGTTACTGTATTAGTTCATCTTTGTTAACTTAATAAAAATACAGCTCTTCAATGTTAGTTCTCAGTGTTAACAATTATTAACAAACACAACCTTTGATTTTAATAATTTATTAGTAAATGTTGACATTAATATTATTAATATCATTAATTAATGTTGTAGTAGTTTTGTTCACTCTTAGTTCATGTTAACTAAGGTAGAGCCTTATTGTAAAGTGTTACCAATCAGATACTGTTCAAGAAACATTTCTTATTATTATCAATGTTGATTTTTTGCCGATTAATATGTTTCGGAAATCGTGATACACAACTATTCAAAAGTTTAGATTAGAGTTTAGATTAGTAGTTTAGATCAAGTAAGATAAAAAAAAGAAATTCATACTTTTATTCAGCAAGGATGCATTAAATTGATCAAAAATGATATGTTACACAATATTTCTATTTCAAATAAATGCGGAACTTTCTACTCATCAAAATATCTTGAAAAGAAATCTATCATCAGGATAATAAACCATTTTTAAAAATTGAGCACAAATAATAATTATAATGTAGCGCTAGCATATTCAAACGATTTCAGTGGGACAAAATGTTGACCGACAATACAGTACAGATAACATATATCATAAACATATAACCCCAAAGGTATGTTTTTCCTGTCAGTGTAGAACAACTCTTGGTTCTTTATTTTTGTCGTCAAAACCTCAAGGTCACAACTTCCGATAATAACCCTGTTTATTTGTCGAGTTGTACAGGTATTGGTCTCAAGGGCTACTCAGACCAAATCATTCTTTCAACTTTATTATGTGTTAAAATGACTTGTTGGCAGTTGCTAAAGGTAATCCAGTAATTTGTTCCATATAGCTGCCAAACCTAGTTTCCCCTCGTTCTTTTTAACTGTTGGCACAGTAAAATGTGAAGCTTTCCTTTCTCAAATGCAAGGGAGAAGAAAAGCATACAAGTAAAGAAAAAGAAAAACATGAAGCAAAAAAACAAAAAAGCTCTTGCATTTTAAATGAAGTGCTTTTTAATGTACAGAGCATTTATGGAAAATTGAGTAATTGCACTAATTTGCTAGATTAATTTCTAAACGTTCATAAGTTCAACAGGGAAAGCGTCATTAATCTTTACAATAGCCATAAAGGTGATTTAGGATGAAAAAAATAAATCCCTCGCAGATATGTGCCGAATGCTCTGGGATTTATTAAGTCGACGTGTAAGCCATTGTCACGACTGCAGCGAAGATCAGGTTCTCAAGGTGAATTAACTCTAATTACTCAGGACTTGTCCCTAGTTTGGAGCGATAAGCATTTTGCCCCTGAAAGCAATGCCCTCAAAAATGAGTTGAAATAACGTGGCGCTGCAGTGCTGACACTGACGGATGGGCCGCCCGCCTTCTGCCAGTGTAAGCACAAATCGGCCCGGTTAAAGCAAATTAAGAGCTAAGCCACATCGGACGCTCAGATAAGGCCAGTAAATATAAATGGGTCCTGCACAAAGCTCTTTAAACATGCAGCGCTGTTTAGTATGGCCTTTCCAAATTGCATCAGGCCTCAGCCTGGGATTCATTACCACCGGCAGTCGGATTACTCGGTCTGCCCGTATGAAGCTGCTGCGATCTGTTGCGTTGCTTTGAGGACCCTGCGCAATTGTTATTGGAGTTGTTAAAAGCATCTTTGCCGTGACGTCTGTGGAGACACCGATTAGAGCTTGACTGGTGGTTGTAGTTTTGGGGTTTGGAATGCCTCGTTTCTCCTCTGGAACAGAAAGAGAAGTGCAAATGATTCTTGAGCACCGCCTTGGCCTGGCATTGGCATTGTTTTTAATTCCATTTACGAATTTGAATGGATCGTCTCTCGCTGAGGGAGTATCAGGGGCTGTACTGGATAGTTGGCCTGGCCGAATATGTAAATATTTAGAGCTGCAAAATAGATCGACTGAATGGTTTTCCATGGTTAGTGTAGCAGAACTAGTTTTTGAAATTTTTATGTACTATTTTTTTTATCACTAACTAATTGCAGTCCTAATACATGATGAAAACTGTAGTTTTTATCACAGATTTGAATGTGATAATCTTGTATAAAAAATGCAAAGAGAACTAAAAAAGTATGCCATGTTGGAAATGTGCCATCGACAAAATGAAGTGCATTAAACTGGGGTTTGTAAAGTAACTGCGTTTTTTTTTTTGTTTTGTTTTGTTTTTTTAACCGTTTTTCCTGTTTACACTTCTGGGGTTCGGGGTCTATATAACCCCAACAATTGACTGAGTAATTGTACAAAAAATATACATTTTTAATCATACAAATAATATATCTTTTTTTTTTTTGTTAACTTCTCATCTATTCATTAATGCTGTGTTTTTGGAGATATAAAGTACTTTTGTATCCATATACCACACAATTCCTCAACTACACTGCAATCTTGCATATGAAACATTTTCATATTTTTTTTGTGATACATTGCATTTATGCTCTACTACTAGGCCTTCATTTCTGTGTAAACATTTTCAGATTTATGTCAGATTTTTTTTTGACACGAAGAAAATATATTTAGTTTTTTTTTTTTTTTCACATTTCCCATTCATTTCAATGTGGGGTCATACTGACCCCGAAGACCAGAAGTGTAAACATTTTTTTTAAATACCTTCAGAACAACCGAATCAAGCCCAGTTTTTTGTGTGTGTATAGATAGATAATGTATGAAAACTCACAAAATCTTATTCCATTGAGATGAAGGGAACCTTTTTTTATTTAGTAAAAGTCGATTGGGGTCGTATAGACCCCATGACCCGATTGAGGGCTACTTTGATGAAAAAGATCAATAAGAAGAAATTTAACCATAAAAATGTAAAATAATTAAATAAAATAATAAATTAAATATTTTTTATTTGTTATGCGGTGTGGCCTCTGACTTGTGTAATTCCACAAAACTTTCAGAATTATTACGATTATGAGTATTTCAAAATGTACTATGAGATAATTACAAGTATATCATTTTTTAGATCTGATTACATAATCTAGACTACATATTATCAGTTACTATATGGCTTGATTGATTTGTCCAAATTAATACATTATGCTATACACACACTATACAGTGAATTACATTTTATTTTTCTATTTTTTTAGAATTTCATGCAAAAGAAAAGATTATTTATAGCATTACTCATTTCTTTGTTTGAACCACATTTTGCATCTGAGCAAAAAAAATAAAAAATAAAAAAAAAAATAAATGTAAACTACACATTGTGCACATTAACATCCCTTCATAACATTCTTCCTCGTCTTATTTTGGTCTCTAAAAATCTGCAGTAGAAGCTCAAGATCTCAAGCATCGTAGCATAATCAACTGAGACAAATTCAGTGCAGCAAACCCACACTTTTCATTATGCATTGGGTAAGTCACACTCTGCCAGTGCCCGCAGCGAAAGACAATATTTCCAACATGATGCTGAAACTCATTTAGTTCCCCCGCCCTGAAAAGCAAGTGTGAAAGGTCTCCAGCTGTACAAAGTGCAAAGAAAACCCCCTCTATAAAGGTGGATTAGCACGTCATATGGCCACAGCGGGCGAGCAGGCAGCACACAATGTGTTATGGTAAAAGCTGTGATGAAAAGGTATTGACTGATCACGTACAGTTGTTGCTGTGCAGGAAATCCTAGATGGTGGAGCACTTGTCATTTCTAGTGTTTCCTGCTATATTGTGGGAATAGGAAGGTCATGTGCCTCACAGATAAACAAACGTCTTTTTTCGTTTATTCGTGTCTTAAATTTAGTTAGGTGTTTGCAAAATAATGTGTATGAGTTTCTGAACAGTGTTGGGTAAACTGCTTTGAAACTGTACTAGCTACATATAAATTAAGGTAATTTAGTAAGCTAGTAGTTAGCTACACAACAAGCAATCTTCGAAAGTAGCTAATTACACTAAAGATAGTTTACAGTACATTTAGTGTTCTTTCTTTCTTTCTTTCTTTCTAGATGTGTCTATAATATTGTCTATAACATCTTATAGACATCTTAACAGCTTAATTATACTGAATGTACATCAAATATTTATTTTTTTAAACTGTATTTGCATGTACTGTATGATATATTACTAAAATCCCAATTTAGATACTTAAAGAGAGGACACATTTACGACTTTAATGATACTTTCATGTTTCTTAACACACTTAAGTAGACATTTATATAAGTGTGCTCAGTAATAATGTTAAATTAAAGATTGTACACTTTAAATCATAGTTCTAATCTTTTCTTGTGCTTTAAAGAAGTGCACGAGTTGACTAACATACTTAGCCCTTAAAGTACTTTTAACTGTACTTTACTATTCAATATAGCTTTTAAAGACAGAATGTATTTTATAGTGTAATATATTTTAAATAGAAATGACATTACTGTATTTTTTATTTACCATATATCCTTGTCAATAAATATGGCAGTGTACTTTAACCATATTTTAAAGACAATAGAAGTAAGTCAACTAAGTGGGTCAAAAAAAAAAAACACACAAAGTCTAACCAATAGCTTTTAATATGAATTTAAACAATAATATAATTTCATATTATTGCATGCAATTAAGTGCTCAGAACCTTTCCATTCAGTTTTCACTTGTATTCTTTTAAATTATATTATTTCAGTACTTTAAAAGTAGTTTAAAGTAGTTGCTGAAGTGTACTTCTTTCATAAAGGAACTATAGCAGTATTTGCCAGATAACAGTTTACGATAGCATTTTAGTTTACAGTCAGGTGCCACATGTACATATGTGCTTATTATAGTGATTACAATAACTGGATAATAACTAGATTCTAATACTAAAACTATACCCCTAAACCTAACCTTAACCTATGTAGTTACCTTATATTACCCAGTACTTTTCTTAGGCAAGTACACTGTAAGTACCCATTTTGCTAAAAAGATGCAAAATGATTTTCATACACACAAAGTTTCTAACTATATATGTGTATAGGGGAAGAGGGTGTTTGTCATTTTTTATACTTGTTGGGGAAAAATTAGCTTGTTACTAGAAAAACTACACTTTTGAATGTAGCTAGGTTACTGTTAAACTACTGAAAATTGAAAGTTGCTCACCAACAATGTAACTGAAGAAAGAAAATTCATTTAAATAGTTTCCAATTGAGAAAAAAGTGTGTTACAAATAAATTACAAAAGCTAGCATTAGCTTATCTTCAGCCAAATCATGCCACTTAATGCCACTCCAGCTTGAAATGATGTGTTTTCATACTCTCTAAGAAATAAATCCGTAAAATAACAGAAAAAATACTGGCAGCTCATTACCCGGACTTTGTCCCGTTAAAAAAACTGACATTTTCTGTTAACACAATGCTAACACAATGCAACGCGTAATTCAAAATACGGGTAAATGACCTGTAAAAGACAAAAACGGAAAAATCCTTCAAATTTATATGGTACATTGTACCGTAGCTTTACGGATTTTTTTCACAGTGTAGTGGATATCAAGCACTCACTGCACAAGTTGTGTCGATTAGTACAAATGTGTATTTTTACAGCAAGCAATTTCCTTCACTACATCTCCTGTGTACCCATAAGCATATCCTCTATTGCCTCACCGGCATCCAGCGCTCAGACTCACAGAGTCCTCAGAATCCGGTTTTGTCCATTATAGTGAAGAGAGCGGGATTTGATCAAGAGAAACTATGCGCACCTATCAGGAAATGTACATGTGATACCAGCAAAAGGCAGCAGTATATCTCAGTCTTCACTAACTAATGCAATTCCATTGTAATATGAGCGAGGAGGATTATCATTTTATTAAATATCTGTCTGAAACATAAGCTCTGCTCCACTTTGTCCGCAAGTGCCAGGGAATCTATTAGTTTAAAAGTACCAGTTGGCCTGTGTACACACTGAGTGTACACAGGGGGAAGTTGGGCCGCAGCCCTGTCAAATGTACCAACTGCTGATTTCCTCGTTTCTCTGCTGCTTTCCTTGCTGGAGGGGGATTTTATTGTAAAGTGATATTCGGAGAAACCCAAAGTCATCTTCAGTCTGCCCGTTGAGTGTTAAGTTGCAAAGCGCAGGGCTGACGTCTCCTGCTGTGGAGAAGGAAATAAAGATTGGTGTCCAATCGTAGCCTGGCGCTCTCCGAGAAATCAATGCAGCCTTTAGAAGCTGCTGTCCGTAAAAGAGATATCCAGGCAAGGCTTTTACAGTTTCCCCCTCTCTATAAGCGAGTGTTATGCATTATAAAGTAGAGTTATTTGAAGGAGATTGGCTTGTGCTGGTAATGATGTCATTCATGGCAGCAGACAGTCCACACTATATATTCTCAAGTGTGTGTGATTTACACATCGTATATGATGTTTCATTTATTTTGGCAGTCACGCTTTCAGTACAGTCATTCTTTATACAGTTTGATAATGCGACACAGCCGAGGCACCTGGACTTCATTTGGAGCATCAGCTATGCTGGTGAACACCGGTTGGCTCAGCGAATAACCCTGAGACAAATGACCAGCTGAAATTTCCATTGATTTATTTCAATTTGCATCATATTTGTTCACTTCACAACTTCATAAACACAATATCAGAAGCAGAGTCCATTGTTCTAGCATCATAACGCCTCATTTAGATCCTGCCTTAAAGCCAGGCCCGCAAAAATCGGGATGCCTGTTATTCATAAAGTAATACTCCATTCATTTTCGTCATATCGGTCTTTCAGCGAAAAGTGTTTTCTATGTGTATATATATTAAACTGTCATTTA
The DNA here is from genome assembly GCA_038021265.1 of Cyprinella venusta. Lineage (NCBI taxonomy): Eukaryota > Metazoa > Chordata > Actinopteri > Cypriniformes > Leuciscidae > Cyprinella > Cyprinella venusta. The sequence continues at coordinate 31,670,172 of CM075867.1, read as the reverse complement.
TACCTGTGATCAAAGCTGAATTTTCAGCATAATTACTCCAGTCTTCAGTGTCACATGATCATTCAGAAATCATTCTAATGTGATGATTTGATGCTCAAGGAACATTTCTCATTATTATCATTGTTGAAAACAGTTATTTACATTTTTATTTCAGGATTTTTTGATGAGTATAAAGTTCAAAAGAACATAATTTATCTGAATTAGAAAGCTTTTGTAACCTTAAACACTACTGTTCAAATATGCTTTAAGACAAACCTTGTGTATATATATATATATATAAAGAGAAGGAATGCATTGACGTCACTTTCCCGCCGGAACAACCCTCCTCAGCCTGACTGAGTGGCAAAAGATTTGCTGCGTGACTGGATTTAATAGGGAAAACTGCGAAAATGCGACTAAAATGAACAATTTGATCAATTTAAACTAAATGTTGGACTCAATATAGTGTTCCTTACAACTTACTAAAGATCCAGTGATCCATGGATATTGACATGCAGCCAGGAATTGTGTTGGCTGACATTTATGTTGGCCTGATTTCGACACCAGGGAAATAAAAGCAATATAGACCTAAACATAAAGCAAATTTGCCTGTGAACGCTTTATATAATACAATATAGGTAGGTCTATGATCACTTATCAGTGTATAGATCAACATATCGTCCAGCCCTAAAACTTTATAGTTGTTTTTTTTTTTTTTGGTCAGTGTTTATTAAAAAAACATCTAATAATGCATATACAATGATAAATATTTAATTTATGAGTTGTTAATATATATAACAATACAAAATATATGGTTATGCGGTATGGTTTTACACCTAAATTCAGCATATTGACACAAAATGATAACTGCAAATCCACCTTTCGCTGACTGGAGTCCAGTTGTTTCTGTCAATTGCAGCGATTCTTTTTCTCCTCTTTCCATAGCAGTCTGTAAAAATATACCTCCGATTTTTTTTTTGTCAAATCTAGTTACAGTCAGTACAGTCAATAGCAAAGCTCTTTCCCACTTTATATGTGTTGAGTTTGTTTTTCGCGACATTCATGCTGAAAACAAATACAGCCGCTCAGTCTTTTTACCACTCACTGTGAGTAACGCGCATACCCTCTATAGGTGCATTTCAGAAATTGGTTTTCCACATAGCATTAATTATGAAATATCCCACAATTTGCTTTAAAATATGTGGTTGGAATTCCAGCTGTCAATGAGTTCAGTCGGTTTACTTTTCTTCCAAAATAAAGGCTGTGTATCTAACAATGTGATTGCAAAACAGTACATAAAAATCTTGAGGTCTGACAAAACTCAACTTTTTTGGGTGTTTCATTAAGCACCCTCACAGTTGAAACACAAATAGGCAATTCTTTAGTCTCAGGGCACACTTGTTCGGCCTGGTAATGAACAGCTCGCAGCCACTCCAGAGGCCTTGTCTCACTCAGCCAAGGGCTTTTATAAACTTCAGCTTGACAGAGAGCCATATACTACCCCATTATTGTAATAGAAAACACTGCCTCTCAGTTCATCATTTATTCTGCTTTGTGTACGTTAAACCCCAAGACTTCTGGCCGCATTGTGACTTCGGACACCCCGAGTGACAAAACAAAATGATTTGTCAAGGTCGCCTTACAAGGGAGAGTGCTCAGAGTGGAAGGCCTCGTTAATTACGCCCGACATTAATTATATGAACTGGGGAGATATCAACTTGAAACGATTCATTATTCCAAATGTGTTTGAGAAATAAATAAGCCCGCCGTTCAGGTGTTTTACATTTGTCTCGCTTCCGCTGGAATGTAGGAGTACAGTAGCCGTTCGCTTTCCTCGGAACAGATTTGATTAACTTCTTTCTCGTTTTTGCAGTGGGAGGAAATTAGCGGTGTGGATGAGCACTACACACCCATCCGGACCTTCCAGGTGTGCAACGTGATGGAGTACAGCCAGAACAACTGGTTGAGGACCAACTGGATTCCTCGTAATTCCGCGCAGAAGATCTATGTGGAGCTGAAGTTTACCCTGAGGGACTGCAACAGCATTCCCATGGTCCTGACCTGCAAAGAGACGTTCAACTTGCACTACCTGGAGACGGACGAAGACCAGGGAAGTAAGTTCCGTGAGCACCAGTTCTCCAAAATAGACACCATCGCCGCCGACGAGAGCTTCACTCAGATGGACCTAGGCGACCGCATCCTGAAGTTAAACACCGAGGTGCGTGAGGTGGGACCCATGACTAAGAAGGGCTTTTACCTGGCTTTCCAGGACGTGGGAGCATGCGTGGCCCTGGTTTCGGTGCGGGTGTACTTTAAAAAATGCCCCTTTACAGTGAGGAACCTGGCTATGTTTCCTGACACGGTGCCCACGGACTCTCAGTCGCTGGTGGAGGTTAGGGGCTCCTGCGTCAACAATTCCAAGGAGGAGGACCCACCAAAAATGTACTGCAGCACTGACGGAGAGTGGCTGGTGCCTATTGGGAAATGCCTGTGCAACATAGGTTACGAGGAGCGGGGAGTCACATGCCAAGGTAGAGTTTTTCCTCTCACATGCACACTTTTCTCCTTTACAGTGGCTTTTTCATTTCACGGCCCATTTTCTTCCTTTCATCAGCGTAATGTACTAGCACCAGCTCTGTAGACAGCAGCTCTAAATAGGACAACTGAGTGTGTCCCTGGAAGACCATTCATTTGTTTATGCTGCTCATTGTCTGTAATGGCGAAGCATTTGGAAATGTTTCTAAACTCCATGGTGAGTTGAGTATCTGTCCCGCACTCTGAGTGCAAATGGATTTTTCCCAGATATGGACACACCTCTGATCCGTCAGACATGCTCTGGAGAGAGGAATATGAGAGTTCTGTGTAGCCGAGGACAGAGAAGATCTGTGGTGCAGACCCCCTTAAAAGGCAGCTTGAAGCAGTTAAGCTTGTGAAATACTTCTCTGCATCACCTCATCAGACACACAAATAGATGGACGTTAGTCATTGAAGATGGATAAGTGTGTGTGTGTGTGTGTGTGTTTGATGTAAAGCATGTGAAACTTCCACTGCTTCATGTGAAATTTTTAGTCTAAAGACACAAATTCTCGTCATATACCCATATTTAAACATTGTAAACTAATGAAAAGAGAATATCTTGGCAATCTGTCTTTGTCTCGCATTAGATTCAGAGGATCGGATTGAGTTGTAGTACTAGAGTTTGGGTTTAGATGTATGCTGTTTGTGCAAAAATGGGGCTGTATCCCTTATTTATCCTTAAAAGGTTGAAAGTAGGACCTTAAAGAGTCACATTTTACTATTCTAAGGGACTAATATGCACCTTTAGGGGTAGATAAGGGACAGCGTTGTCCCTTTAAGGGTTCTACCCCAGTGACAAGCTATTGTACTGTGGACACTGTGTTTTATATCAAGTTAACTTTAAAAGAAGTTCAATTTAAAAACAATGACCCCTACGTTTGACGTATTTGAATCCAAGAATATGTCCTGAATGGTGCAGTTTGCCATTCTCGTCATATACCCATATTTAAACATTGTAAACTAATGAAAAGAGAATATCTTGGCAATCTGTCTTTGTCTCGCATTAGATTCAGAGGATCAGATTGAGTTGTGCTAGAGTTTGGGTTTGGCTGTAAATGCCGTTTGGTACAACATCTCGTCACTGGGGCAGTATCCACTTAGGTGTACCTTATTTATCCTTAAACGGTTCAAAGTAGTACCTTAAAGAGTCACATATTACTATTGTAAGTGACTATGCATCTTTAGGGGTAGATGAGGTACAGCGTTGTCCTCTTAAGGGTACTGCCCTAGTGACAAGCTCTTGTACTCCTAATGGTTCAGATTTTTCTAACACTGTGGACAATGTGTTTTATATCAAGTTAACTTTAAAAGAAGTTCAATTTAAAAACAATGACCCCTACGTTTGATCTATTTGAATCCAAGAATATGTCCTGAATGGTGCAGTTAGCCTTTTCTGAACCGCTATGGCTGGTCCATTTACACTATTTGCATCATTAACATTGTTAATGCCCCTTTGAATTTACCACCTATTTAATACGTGCACAAAACCACATTTGCGTTTGTCTGAACTAGATGCATTGAAAGACATTTTCTTTTTTTTCAGAGAGAAGCAATCATGAGAAATAGTCAGAAACATGCTCTGGAATGGAATGCTCATAGCGATTCAGTTCCAAAAGTTATTGCGCATTATACCAATTATGAACTCTATACTTTTTTCATAGACCACCTTTTCAATTGGACACCCAAGTTTGGCAGTCTGTTTTCACGCCTAAAAGCTTTTAGTTTGAAAGTGCCCTAAGAACATTTTGTCTGGTGTGTATACACATGTGAGTTTTGCTGTGGTTCAGGGAGCTGATAATAGATTGGCTGGCAGCTGGTTTGAGCACTGCAGTCCTGCCTATGGTTTTATTTGAGTTACGCCGTCTCCCAGGAGAAATCACTTTTGCTCTTCCTAAAATGCTCTAGATCTATCCTCGGTAGTCCAGAACTACTCAGAGATGTTTGAGATTTTCACCGTGTTCTCCGTCCAAATGTACTCTTGATGTGAGAGTATCCCTGATTGTCAGCTTGTGTCTGTGTTTGTGTGTATTTATGTGTCTGTTATGGAATACTATATGTGGAACAGCTGCAAAATGGGTCATGAGGGTCTTTACATCAAGATGCATCTGTGGCATGCCATAGGCGAAGTGATGAGGAAAACAAGACCACGCTACAGTTTTTCCTGCTCTAAAAACGAACATGCTGTTGTTACTGAGATTTTATGATAGGCTAAACTTGACCTCTTGTTCTAGTATTGTTATTGGCCAGTGTAGTTGGAGGAAAGGGGTTAAATCATTAAAGATCTGTGACCTTTGACCTAGTGCTTTAAGTTTAGGGATGACATCCTTCCCTTTGAAGATCAAAGACAATTCATCACTGATTATCATCACACTCTGCTTGTAATAATTACTCTTTAAATTTGTTAAATGGCTAATTAAACTGCAGATAAATTAACATAATTCAAATGTGGTTATTTTGATTGACAGTCAGATCAAATGGCAACTATATAAATAAATATGTATTGTATTTATCAACCTATGACTAGATTTGAGAATCTAACTTTTTACAAAGGTCCTCATTAATATGCGTAAGCAGACAATATTTCTCTCCTAATTCCTTACTCATCAAAATGATTTATATGAAACACATGTGATTTTGGCGTTTCTCGTTTTACCCCATGAGTGGAATGAAACGTGGGATCAGCCAAAACACGATGAAACTGAATACAAATGCTGATGTCTGAGGCCTGACCATACATTTCAAATAGTTGTGCATGGTCATGCATTTTTGCTGGCTAGTTTTCTTCCCTGTGGTTTGGCAGGAGAAATGCAGGACTGATGCCTCATGAAGGTGACTGCTCCATACAATTTATCAATCCAAACACCCATTTGTGGTGTGTAGAACCAGACGCCTGTCAAGTGATTCAGTGTGTCTCTAGGATGTAAATGATAATGACAGGGCAATGGGAGGGCTTTGATAAGCACATAAGTGAATGACGAATAAACAAGTGATGTAATGAAAGTAGGGCTGTCAAACGATTAATCGCGATTAATCGCATCCAAAATAAAAGTTTGTGTTTACGTAATATATGTGGGCGTAGTGTGTATAATTATTTTGTATATATAAATACACACACATGCATGTATATATTTAAGAAAAATGTGCTCTTAATATATCAAATATTTATATTTATACATAATATTAATTATGTATAAATATATATAAAGTATATACTTTCAGATTTTTCTCAAATATATACATGCATGTGTGTCTATTTATATATACAAAATAATTATACACACTACGCCCACATATATTACGTAAACACAAACTTTTATTTTGAATGCGATTAATCGCGATTAATCGTTTGACAGCCCTAAATGAAAGAGTAAATGAGTTGAATGAACGAATGATTTGAATGAATGATTGAAAGAATGAGTGAGCCAGGATTGCTTTTATTAACTAAATCTAAAACTATTAAAAGTAATTTTGTAATGTGGAATATACTGTTGCCTTAGCATCTAACTAAAATAAGCTTAAGCAGAAGCACTACAATTACTTATTGGAAATAAATCATATCCTGATTTATAATAATAATGATATGAATAATCATATTCTGATTTATATATATATATATATATATATATATATATATATATCACAAAAGCACACAGCACTAAACTAATATACTTAACTGTTTACTGATAATTACATTAAAATGGAAATATAAAAATTAAAGTGAACGCAAAATATTAATGAAAACTATATAATGAAATAAATAATATAATATATGGTTGGTTGTTTGGTTTATTGATCTATGATTTGATTAATTGAATCGGTGAGCGACTGAACGATTGAGTGAATAAATAAGTGACGAGTGAATGTGTGAGTGAGTGAGATTGAGCGAGTGAGTGGTTGAGTGAGTGAGTGAGTGAGTGAGTGATAGATCAAATGAATGTGATGTCATAGAATAAATCTCAGCATCATTTTTGTGTAGCCTACTTAACAAGTAGATTTTATATTTTCTTTTTATCTCGTCAATAAATCTCTACTCTTCCTCCTCCTGATCACCCTTTAATGGAAGTCGTCATGTCGACAAGCTTTGCATTAAGTGCATGATTCACCATGCCCTTCTGTTTTCTGAAGAGTTGTGTGAATGTTTGGATGTATTTGACAATCTCTTATTAGTTTCAGTGCAGCCTAATGGACACTAATAAGGGCTTATATTACCAGAGTGTGACAGCTGCTGCGTCGTACACTCATGTGCAAGGAAGGGTCTAAGTCACAAATCTCTTGGCAGGCCCGCTGTGCTAACGGATTGATTACGGCAGAGAGCCCGAGTGTGACTCTGACAGAGATATTTTGAGGTGTGCAGACTTCCATTTCAACACTTCAAGTGTGGATGAGTCATATAGCGGGGTTTAATGCTTTGTTGAGGGAGTCCCTCTTAAATAATTAATAGCTTTTTGTCTTTGTGGAGTACAAACACTGCATGCGGTTTCCTGGGGAATGACTTTTGAAATGTTTGGACTGAGAAGTTTTACTTGAGATGCAAAAGAGTTAACATTTTGAGTGTTGGATACAGTAACTGAACTGGATAGCTCATAGCACACAATTTATCTTAAAAAGGATTCAGAAGAAGATTGGGATTATTTTGATGTTTAATATTTTTAAAATAAATAAAGAAAGCATCATCACAATTAATTTAAATACAACTAGAATCGCACTCTTAGTGTGATTAGCTTAGTGTCATTATCAAATCTGGGATTTAATTAAATAACATGTGCTGTGTTTCAGAGTGAAGCATGGCACTGTGTTCATTTACAGCCATTTTTCAATTAGATTTTAAAATAAAACTTTATTAGCACAATAATAATAATAATAAATAAATTCATTCATTCAGCTCAAACTGTTTTCCCATTTTTTTTTCATTTATTCAAATATATTAGTAAAACTATTTGTGAGTAAACATTGCTGTTTATTCCTATGTGTTGTTATTTTGGTTCATATGAATGAAAATTATTAAAATTTTAAAATTGTTCATTTATTAGAAAACATGGTTAGATTACGTTTAGATTATTTTTTCTATGGTTCCTTTGAAGTAAATAGTTGGCTAATGAGATTTAGGAATTGGATTGTGAAGGCTTAAAAAAAATCAAGAAGTTTTTAGTACTATATTCTGCCTAACTGTAAAAGGAAGAGAGAACCTTAAGTAAACCTTAATATGCCTGTAATATTTTTTAAAGGGATTTGCTTTCTGAACTCAAATGAACCGTTTCTCTAAATCACACACAAATGCATGTGCACATGTGGGTGTGAGCTTGTGTGAATGAGTGTGATCTTGTGCGTTAATATGTGTGAACTTGTGGAGAGAAGTGATATATTTCCAACGGATGAAATGAAGGTTACTTTAATTATCAGCATCGGTAGAGCCGTAGACCTAGGGGTGATTCTTAAGTGGATTTTCACATGTTCATTATCGCCAACAGAATGACTCCACGGTAACGGTGTCAGCACTCAGAGTGTAGAAATATTGCACCATACAAAACCATGCGCTATTATTCACATATTCTTCATCCACGTTTTGCCGTATGGCTGCTGCATTGCACTGTTTAGTTAAATTAGTCCAGGATTGGAAATTACAACTCATTATGATAATGAAATGGAGCGAGTCAGTGGTTTAAAATCTGTGTGAAATTCCTCTAACCATAATTTGATCTTAAAACAGCAAATAAATGGAGTATTTGAGCCGGATGTCTGTCTGTTTTGCGAAGCTTCCCATGTTCGCAGCTGCCACGGGGCTCCTTTGAGAGTGGCAATGGTTTACATTCCGGCTGGATTTACCAAGATATACAATCCCTGTGCTCGCTATCCCTGATTAGTTATCAGATCTTATTAATGCGGCGGCAGAAAGTGCAATGGGTTATTTTAACAAGCCCTTAAAGCTGGATGGAAACCTCTGAGCCAAAAGCTGGATTTAATACAGCCTAACGGAGTCTATTCTTGGTTTTCAGGCAGATTTGGGGGCTGATCTGGTTTAGTGATGCACCACCTCAAAGCAGCTGTACTTCTGTCCTGATGTAGGTGTCCCTCACTTTTGAAAAGAATAATTATGCTACAAACCCAAAGTCCCACCAGTTTAGCAATGTACAAATTTGCTATTTGTTTATAATTTTTCACAAGTAGTCAATCCTTAAGTTAAAGGAGTAGTTCACTTTTAAAAGAACTTTTGCTGATAATTTACCCACCCCATGTCATCCAAGATGTCCACGTCTTTCTTTCTTCAGTCGAAAAGATATTAAGGTTTTTGATGAAAACATTTCAGGATTTTCTCCATATAATGGACTTCATTGGGAACCAAACGGTTCAAGGTCCAAATAAGAGTTTCAGTGCAGCTTCAAAGGGCTTTAAACGACACCAGACGATGAATAAGGGTCTTATCAAGCGAAACGATTGGTCATTTCAAAAATAAATAAAAAAGTTTAAGTTTTATAAGCTCAAATGCTCACCTTGCTCTGTTCTGTGATGAGCGTTCGTGACTCTCCTGTTCAAACTCGTTCATCAAAATGAACAAATCTTTTATCGAGTCATGACTCGAAGGGTCCTAGATAAGACCCTTATTCATCGCCTGGTGTCGTTTAAAGCCCTTTGAAGCTGCACTGAAACTCTCGTTTGGACCATTTGAGTAAATTATCAGCAAAAGTTTTTTTTTTTTTTTTTAAGTGAACTACTCTAAGTCCAGTCACATTAGAACCTGACCATTTAAATTGACATTGGAATATCAGCGACATGTCTTGAAATATTTAATGTTCACCAAGGCGGCATTTATTTGATCAAAAATACAGTAAAAAAAAGTAATATTGAGAAATATTATTACAGTTTAAAATAACTGTTTTCAATCTAAACAAAATTTTCAGCATCATTACTGCGGTCTTTAGTGTCACACGATCCTTCGGAAATCATTCTAATACTCTGATTTGCTGCTCAAGACATCTCTTATTATTATCAACATAAAAAAGTGATACATTTATTTTTAGGATTACATGAGGAAGAAAAAGTTCAAAAGAATCCTTTGTAACATTATACATGGTTTTATTTGTAACTTTTGGTGTCATTTCTAAATAAAGCATTAATTTCTTTTAAAAATAGACCAAAAACTCAGAATGTGATGTCACCTATACAACATAGTCAAACATCTTGATCATGGAACAACATTGTCAAGTTTAGGCTTACAACCAGTGTATGCTTCTACATCAGTTTTATTCTTCTTGAAATGCACTGTAGAAGATGGTGCATTCGTTACAAAGGCGCTTTGATGACTGTAGCGGCGGATGCTTTAAAGGGAATGCATTTATAGACGGTTTGCTTCATTCTAAACAGTATTTCAAAAACCAAACCGCTCTCGCTGAGGTTGTGTTGTTTGTGTGTTCTGAGTGGTGAGTTTCCTTTTGAGTCGGTAGTGGTGATAATGAGGCTGAGTTTTGCAATACCCAAAACATGAGGCTCAGTTGGGGAACGTGTTCGCTTGCCCGGCTTTGTTTCAAATCACAGCAGCAGGACAGCTCATTAATTTTATGCACTGATTGCTAAGACTGAAAGTCCCTAAAGAGCGTTCAGTCAGTTAGGATAGTTTGTGCTCACCTCTATGGACAATTAAAGACACTCCTGAAAAAGCTTAATACAGCAGCGAGGCCTCCTTTAAGGGTCGTGCTCTCTCACTCAAGCAGATGATGGGACTTTAATAGATCTTCATCTGTGCAGATTTTTCATTTCGTTGCACAATTAGTACACCATAATTGTAAGCAGTTTGAATAACGGCAGGACAGGGAGTCCAGAGTGTTGTTTTTTCCACCTCTGGATTCTGACCGATTCACCATAAGTGGGTTGAAATAGCGTTCCGTCATCTTGGTGGATGATTGTCCTGGCTTGTGGATCAAAGGCTGTATTTGCGTGCCTGTCAGGCGATCCAATACCACGTGTTTTACATCACTTTGAAATCTTTCTCTGAATGAGATTTTGAGATCCCCACTCACCACCCTGTCATCCACACCAGTTCTCCCAAAATAATTGACCAGAGGTGCGTTTCCCGAAAGCATCGTTAGCCATATGGTGGCAAGTTCAATCGTTATCAGCATAGTTCAACGAGTCACGTTTCCCGAAACAATCGTTCCAACGAACATTCACAAACCTGCTTCACAAAGTTGTGTGGTTTGAACGATAGATCGACCTGTGGTTAAAGGCATCGTTTCTATATTGCATCACATTTGGACGTAAAAATCCTTATCTTGAGCAATATAAGCAAGCTGATATTCGGTACAACCGGTGCCTTTTATTTAGAATACTCACAAATGTAATTTACGTCTTTTAGTTTGTCAAAAGATTTAAAGTGCCGATTTTGAAGAGTGCGCAAGTGCGAACGTGCTCTACTATGTAAGAACGAGCCAAATATTGAGTCTGGTAACAAAGCAAAATTACTAAGAATAATTAGAAATGGTCCTCAGATGACATGTCTGTAATTAATATATAAAAAAATCTAGCGTTAATTGACCCTTTGCTAAGGTCCGCCCTCCCTAGTTACTGTTGCTACAGCTGTCAAGCTTTCGCGGCTGGCCCATCTATGTGGATGCACCCAGTGTCAGACATTCCCAATGAGATAATTAGTAATTTTCACTTGTCGATTAACAAAATGCTGAAATATATATTAAAGTATGTCAGTGAGCCTTTGTCTTGTCACTTTCGTCGTCTTATTTTACGTTATCATAATGACCAAAGAACCATCAATATTTCCAAGCAATAGGTGTTTTTGTTAAGCCAGTAGTTGTGAATGGGTCTCGCACATGGATGCTAGATCACGCCAATCATTTCTCCGCTTGGCTTTTAGATTTTCTGGAAGGAAAACAATTCCTCTCCCCCGTCCAAACTTTTAGTATACCGGTATCAGATTTGCACAATCCATACGCACAACGCTTCAGCGTGTTTCCCTCGTTCAAAAGCTTGCCAGACCTCCCGCGCATTACGGTTGCTAAGACATGATTGGCCAGTGGCAGTTTTCGGGTGTGGCTTAGCGAAGGGTCAATTGGATTTCAAACAGTTTCATTAAAAGTAGTTATTACACCACATGCGAAACCAACGTGGTTGAACGATACTTTGCGACAATGGGTTTCGCTAAAAAGTCGTGACTAGCTAGTTGATTTCTCCAACAATGCATCGTATTATGGTAGTGAAGCAGCGAACTACATAGTTGTACGGGAAACGCACCCCTGATCTCCCCTACTTGCAATCAGAAAACGTGTTCCTAATGTGCTGCTTTTTGGCTCATTTCTTTTGGGTCTTTGTTGGGGCCATTGGCAGTAATGAGTGGACAAAACGAGGCTTCAGACATGACCTGGATTTGCTCAGGCATCAGAGAATGCACTGCACACATAATCATTGGGACTCTGACATAATAAAGTCCCAGAAATCTCAAATTGATCAAGTCAAGTCAAGTCACTTTTATTTATGTTGTGCTTTTTAGAATACAGTTTCAAAGCAACTTTTCAGTGATAACTGGAAAATAATGCTACAAAGTTTGTTTCTAGAAGAAAATAGCGTCACAGTCCAGCTTAAGTAAATTCAGTGACTGTTCATTGTTGTTGTAAAAAGTTATTAATTTAGTTCAGTTCAGTTCTCATATAATGGTGTCAATGCAGGCAGATCAGTAATATTGTTGAATATTGTTGAATATGAATTGTCCCCCAGGTCCCCTTAGTTACAGCCCTTTTTTTCTGGGAAGAAGAGAAGAGAGAAGGGTTTTAGAGCATCTTTGTTAATTTAAATAACACAGTTTATCGCTATATGTTAATTTAAAATGGGGTCATTTGAATGTGTATAGTGTTCATTATGTAACCTGGGTATTTTCTTCAGAAGCAACTTGTGTCCTTGATATTGTCTCCTTTAGAAACAGAAGGGCAGTGGTTTGTGCTATAATTCACTATGACAGAGTGTCAGACCCACTAGAATAAGCATAGGGAAAAGTAGGTGACTCAGAAGCATGTCTATCTGTTTAGTAAGGGAAGCCCAATGAACCAAGTTAGTCGGTGAACTTAAAGTAACTCAGGGACTCTATGTAACAGTAGCGGAAAAGAGATTTGTTTTATCCTTTAAAATAAGATGACTAATAAGGCTTGTACTTGTTTTTTTTGTGGTTTCACCTGGTCTGGTAATCGTTTAACACCTTTGCAGGACAGACTGGCTTTTCGCACACATGACCGAAGCTTTATTCTTAAGAGCGCTGTCATTTTCAGGTTTGCTGCGGGCCTTTCATGCAGGAATTATCCTGTGTAAACTAGGGCCAGGTCCCAGATGGAAGCTATTATTGTACCTCTGACTCATTGCATTTGGTTTTTCTATCATTTTCAAGCGAGGGGACACTCACTCCCTGAGTATTTTTCTAGCTGGTTTTCCAACGAATATGTGACCCCAAAGCATTTTCCACCATAAAGTCTCAGTCTTGACATTTTCCATGGCCAAATGATGTGAGATTACTTCGGGATGTGCTTGCAACATATAAACCATGAGAGGTTACTTATCCAAATGGTCAAGACATGAAAAAAAAGCAGTTCAGCTGACGGCAGATGGTAGTGAAACATGGGATAAACTAGGCGTGGGTAATATGTACAAAATCTTATTTCACAATATAAGATATTATTACAAAATTATTTCATGATAACGGTATATATCACATTTATTTTTAATTAATGAGAGCAAAGCAAATTACAAACAATTGGACAAATATAAACAAAGCGAGGTAAAGTTTTTCAGTTGTAGTTAAAATTCAGTAAGATATACTGAAGAATTTGGATAATCGAATGCATGGTATTCACAGTGAATTACATAGAAATTGATTCTTATTAAAGATAAGACGTTTTTAAATGATTTTCAATGTGTCATTTAGTTTTATTAACAATAATGACACAGATGGGACAAGGTATATTAGGCTGCTGTCACTTCAAGACCTAATGCACGGGTCTAATATACTGATGATATTTACCCATTTGTTTACGTTCACTAGAGACATAACTGACCGTGTTACTTTTTTAAAATATGATTTTGTTGTAAATTTAAAGTTGAAACTTGAAACTTATCTGATCACGTAATTTGCGTTACTTGTAATGCATTACCCCAATTCTGCATACCATGATTCAAAAGAAATAGAAAAATCTCTAACGATAGACACTTTAGGTAGTCACCCCAATATATCGCCATATATCATCATATGGCCCAATCCTAGTAGAAATGCTATTTATTATTCCAGGTCAATAGTGCTGTCCGTATAATCCAATTCTGAAACCAAAAATGTATTGTTACAGTGCAAAAAGTCAATTAATCCTGCAAACAAATTAATTCAGCAGCGAGTTATTTGTTTAGTCTTCCAGCTGCATTTTTCCTGATGCATCCGAGTAAACACCCAAGGAGATATTTGACTTTTGAAAATCCCATCATTCCACAACAAAAACTAATTAAATCTCAGAAACCCCTGAAGCAATAATACTGTTTCCACCAAACGTCAGCAGAGCGGGAATCTTGTGGGAAAGCAGCCGTCTAAATAACCTGCGTGGGTTTACAGATGATGCAGTTGTATTGAAGACACCATTCTGAAGTCCTGACCCAAGAATTAATTAAAATGAAGAAAGCCACAAATCACAATGCCCAAGACGAGTTCTACAGTGCCAGGGCTGCAGTGTCTCGAGTCTTTTCAGGGCGTCAGAGCTTGTTTGCTTTTCCAACTGTTCCTTTATGGCCTCACCTTCCCAAAGCGCCAGAGTAAGAGGCAGTCGGAAGGGGAAGAGGACTCTTTCTAAAGCAGACCCAGTGCTTTTCACTTCAAAGTTGGTTTCTGCAAGGCCTGGAATGCAGGCCCCAGGCGGCAGATAGGCCTGTTTATGCGGCATGGACCCCCGATGGTGGATGGGACACGGACTGGAAGGGGGTGTGACTGTGATCGATGAGCGTGGTGCTGGCCTGACAGCAGGACAAGGCCTTTCTGACAACCACTGTTCCAGGCCTGCTTCGGACTGAGCAGCCCCCTCTCCCTCTCTCTCTCTCTCTCTCTCTTCCCACACAGGGGGAAGCTCACCATTCACAAGGACAAACACAATGGAAGCCTCTCTGAGTGTTGCGTGTCTGTTTTTCTGAAATCATACTTGGATTTTGACAGCACTGTTATTAATGAGTTCCTGACGAAGGCTATGCTCCTTTATTGCTTTCACGTGTTTCAGGAAAGCACCCACATGTTTCTTGTGGTTTTTGTCATGTTTTCTTGGAAAAAAAGCCTCTTCAAAAGTTTGAGGTCAGAAACGTTTTTGTTTTTTTTTTAATTGAAAGATATCTTTCAAAAGTTGATGTAAAAACAATATTACAAAAGATTTCAAAGATTTTTGATATCAAATATAATGTTATTTTGAACTTTCTATTTGTCATAGAATCCTGAAAAAGAATAAAAGATTGTATATCGACTTTTTTCTTGAAATTTAAGGGTTTTTTTTATTTAAATTTAAGAGTTTTTTTGCTCGAAACACGACAACTTTATTCTCGAAATTGAATGAGTTTATTCTCGAGATTGTATTTTGACTTTTCTTTTTGACTTTTGACTTTTTGAGTTGTTTCTCGAAACACGACTTTATTCTCGAAATTGAATGAGTTTATTCTCAAGATTGTATTTCAAATTTTTTTCTCGAAATCTAACAAGTTTAATCTCGTATTATAATGACTTTAATCTCAATATTTAATGAGTTTAGCCTATTCTTAAGATTGTATTGCGACTTTTTTTCTCGAAATTTAACAAGTTTAATCTCGCATTATAATGACTTTAATCTCGATATTTAATAAGTTTAGCCTATTCTCAAAATTGTATTTCAACTTTTTTCTCGAAATTTAACAAGTTTAATCTCGCATTATGATGACTTTAATCTCAATATTTAATGAGTTTAGCCTATTCTCAAGATTGTATTTTCGACTTTTTTCTTGAAATTTAATGAGTTTAATCTCGCATTATAATGACTTTAATCTCAAGATGGTTTTATTTTTTTATTATTGCTTGGCCCTAATCCTCTTCCGTAAATAATAATAATAAATGTTATGCTTTATTTGTATAATATATATATATATATATATATATATATATATATATATATATATATATATAACATACATATATACATGTATGTTATTTATTTGAGCAAACACGTTTACTTAAGAAGCAAAATTGCAATAATAAGACTTACTAAATAAATTTCTAGAAAATATTATAGTTACAATTACAACAAACTAGCAAGTTACTTTGAATTAAACTAGACATTTTTAAGTAGAAAGACTAAAATATATATTTAAAAAAACATATTTATTTTTCATTTTGAAACTGAAAAATATTGTATATAATATATATATATATATATATATATATATATATATATATATATATATATATATAGCTAGGCCATATATTGCATGTCAGTGGCTCATGCGATCCGTCCAATCGGATTGCGAGGAACCTTGCCAGCCATACAGCGAGGGCAAATACAAGTGGGCCATTCTTTAAATTCTCATGCTGTCACATCCTCTGACACTTCTTCTGGAGAGAAGTTTATTTTAAAACAATCCGAGGCTACGCTGGTATTTCTAAGTCAGACCTTGTGTTCGCTCGGTCATTCATGTCGCTGAGCTCCCATAGCGGAGCACTCGGACGAGCGCGCCAAAGTCCTTGACAGTGCTCTTTGAAGTTAGATGTGGGTTTGCTTTGTTTGTGTTCGAGTGCTTCGTTTTAATCACAGCGCTGGGCAATGAGACCTCAGAATGTCTGCCGGGGATTCATTTGTGTGGCGCCTCAGCAGCGTTGTCGATTCGGTCAGATCATTATAGTTAACCAGAGAAGAGAGGGCAAATGTGATGCACATGACAGCGTAACCTTTGTCTCTCATTAGGCCTTAAAGTGCACTTCTATTTACACCGCAGACATTTACAGTACTATTACACTCTTTATATCCTCCTGAGCCAGACTGTTTCTTTCAGCGGAACTGTTTCTGGCAATTATCCTGCACCGTAATCATTTTATATACATTGTTTATGCTTTAGGTACTAAAAGTGCTTAATACTACACCTGCATTGTCCTGCACATGTTTGTTGCTTTTGTAAATGAGCTCATGCAGCAGTATCCCATGGGTCTCCACATGCTTTTGTTTTTTTTTAGGTATCCTGCCAAGGGCATTGGTATTGTCTGAATAGTGGAGGGACACAATATAAAACTTATCTGCTTTGCACATGAATATTTGTTATGTGATTTTCACCTGGTAGTATTGAAAATAATAAGCCTTTGTGTAAAGTTCACAGATTTATGCATAATTGTAACATTTTTTTGTACTAAGCAGATTTAATGGCTGCATATTTTTTTCTTTGAACAATGGCCAAGCAAAATGAAACTTTTAAATTATAATAATTATCTCACAAATATTAAGGAGGACATGTCCCCTCCCAGTTGTATTGGTTGCTAGATCATTGTCTCCTGGGATAGCCTCTGGTGTCCATGTGATGAAGTGGGCAAGCTGTTCTCCACCCCTCTCCTGCAGGGAAGAGGCAGGCATCCAACAACCAGAGTTTCCCAAAATACTTCCTCCTCAATAAAGCTGTATTTCCAAAGGAAATACACAATTTTGTGCAAACGTTGCTGCCATGATACCAAGGTTTTGCCATGCGGTTGCTAAGGTGCTATGGCACATTGTTATGCGATTTCTAGGATGTTCCAGCTTCTTACATGGTCTCATTTGTTTACATTAGCTAATGCATTAGTTAACATGAACTAACAGTGAGCAATATATTTTTACAGCATCTAGTAACCTTTGTAAATGTTTGTTAAAAATACATCTGTTCATTTTTTATTCATGTTACAGTAGTACAGTGCATAGTGTAGTACATTTTTATTTTGTATTTGTAAACGTAGAAATGAATATTAATATGATTAATAATTGTTGTACTGTAAGTAACATCAAATCTTGTCCTGCACCACACTCTGTTATCTCGTGGGTCAGTGTAGAATCCCTAAATATGACTCTCCTTCATTTTAAAGGAGTAGTTCACTTCAGAATTAAAATTTCATTTTCAGTCGAAAAGAAATTAAGGTTTTTGAGAAAAGCATTCCAGGATTTTCCGCCAGTAGACTTCAACGGGAACCAATGTTTAGGGCCCCTTGAAGCTGCATTGAAACTGCAATTTGGACTTTCAAACCATTGAAGTCCACTATATGAAGACAAATTCTGGAATGTTTTTCCTCAAAAACCCTCAAAAATGTATTTTCGACGGAAGAAAGACGTGGGGTGAGTAAATTATCAGGAACTTTTAAGTGAACTAATCCTTTAAGTCTTCTTTTTTATATATAAGCATGTCTTTCCTTGACCAGCCACACTAAATGCCACACACGTTACACAAAAAGTTAAATTAAGAGCTTTTTCAAATCCCTGTGACCCAATGAAATGCACACAGATGGCATTCACACATATCTCTGACCTTGCCTGAAGGGCATACCAGTTGAATCTACAGTATGCTGATTACAGTTAATGTACCTCTATCGCATAAGGACACAAGTTTGTCCAATGAGGTGAAGCTGTCCAATACGCCCTCCACCAGCCCTGAAAAGCATACGTTTCAGGACAAACACGGCAAAGATGAGAAATGCAGGAGGAAACCAGGTCCATAGTTCACACCGGATAGTTATGCGTCGCCCCCACCAGCTGGAGAAGTAGAGAGGTCGACATCAGAGAGACAAACACACACACACTTCCTTTTACACCATAGTGTGGATCAGTCTGGTGAGTCCATGCATCATTCCAGAGAGACCACAATTTCTGCACCCTCAGCTTATTAAAGCATTTCAAGCTCCAGTGCACTTGTAGTGCTCTCCAACCTTTGAGTCTGCTCTCCACCTTGAATGCCAAGCATAACACTGGATATTCCAGAGCAGCAGTGCGTGGAGGCTACAATAGCCACCCGGAAAAAAACGTTGTGCTCTTAGGCTTAGAATGATGAAAGCCGGGAGCCTGAATCTGAGCCGAGATTCGACAGAGAGACTTTTTTTCATTAAAGATGTTCAGTGGAGATGCTATCAGGAGCTAAAGCTGTAAAGTACAGCCCCGAGGCGTCATTTTGCTCTTTAATTTATCCAGCACATCTGAACTTGTAATCCATCTGTTGCGGAAAGCTCCAAACAGCACGGACCGCTCTTTGATGCCTCTGCCACTTAAAGAGGGGACAAAAGAGAAGACCTTTAAAGGTTGTGGGATGCCTTTGAGATGTGCATTGACCTTTCAGGAAGCCACTGTCTGTGAGCCGTGTCTTTAAACACATACGGGCGGTGCTCGGGACTGTGGAGAGTGACTCCAAATGCCACAGAGACCAGTCCACTAAGATTAATATACCCATCATGGAAAATTGACCGAGGACATTTCCAGGCTTGGTTTCCTTTTAATCTCCAGACGTTTTTCCACTAAGATTGTTACTGTTGAGGTATTTGTCAAGGAATGAAACAGAACCCATAGAGGGTTCGGTGACTGGTTTTTAAGGGGTGATGATCTACCTACTGGATTCCTGAGCCATTGGTAGAGTTGTACAGGGTTCCCATGGGTCCTTGAAATCCTTGAAAGTTTTGAAAGATTTCAAGGCCCTGGAAAGTTTTTGAAAATAAACACACTTAGATACGGATCCTTGAAAGTGCTTGAATTTATTTTGTGTAAGAAGTTTTCTGGAAATAAATTCCATATTATTCTGGTCCACTAATGTGTTAATTCGCCAACACTTCGTAGCCTATCCATACTAGCTTGCTTGATTTGAATTAGTTACGCGCATTTATGCATTATGTTGAGTGTTTCCTGCATGATGTACTTTGTGTTGTTCGTTGCCATGATGTTCACGTGCGCACAAAACTACTACGAATGAACCTCGACGTTTCACAGACACACCGTGAAACATTACAAAAATAAGCTGGTTACATGAAGCCGAAAGTCTTTTCAATAAAGAATGCTGAATTTTGGAATACAATATAGGATTTTCGCATAGTTGTGTTTGACACATGAAAACTGTAACAATGTATCTTACAAGGTAACACAATGCAACCTTGCTCTGACTCGAAATGTATCCCCACAAGTCCTTGAATTTGAGGGTATTGGACCAGGAAGGTAATTGAAAGGTCCTTGAATTTGAAGTTAACCAAGGTGTGGGAACCCTGGTTTTAGTTATGTCATGTTGCCATACCTATAAGTAACAACATAAAGTCTGGTCCACAATGCATCTTATTGTGACCAAGAACCTCCCACTTTGACAGAAAAAAAAATCTGTCCAAGTCAATTCGGCATGTAAAATGACCAATCTTGGTTTGCATCGTTTTACATACCATTTAGGTGAATGTTTATTCAATGACAACAATAAATAGCTAAATATAGTTCTGCTTATACAATTGTTAGTTTCAGTATTCTGATTTGTCATCATTCCATAGGTGCTGAAGTAAAAGTTCAACAGCATTTTGACTTTTCACTGTTTGTGTCAATCAACTTGTTTGCTTGTCCAGACATATTTTCAGCCTGTGTATTAGTGATTGGGAGTTGGGTTACATTGTTACGGCAAAAGTTGTCTTTATGTCGTGAGTTGTTGGCATTATTCACTCAACCGATTTGTTTAAAAAACAACAAAAAAATGATGATTCATTTAGAAACTGTCTTTGACTCATTCACTCAACTGATTTATACGGTAACTAAACACGTGACTGTCTTTATGAATGAGTCATTGCATAATCTATTGAACAGATTCATTCATGAATGCTGACTGATTCAGGAACTAAATAAGTAAATGTCTTTATGATTGAGTCATTTGAATTGTTCACTCAACCAATTTGTTCAAAAACGCTTATTAATTCAGAAACAAAACAAGTGACTATTATAATCAAGTCATTATGTCATTTATTCAACAAATTCATTCAGAAATGCCGATTCAGTCGGGAACAAAGCAAGGGATTGATTTAAATGATTCTTTCTAAACACAGATTTCGGGCATAAAATATCACCAGTGTCGAGTTGTCTCTTCACTGGCGTTATAGTGTTTCTTCTGTGGGTTTGCTATTTTCATTGACTGAGTAACTAAGTAACTGTCTCTGAAATGTATAAGTTACTCAATTATAAGTTTTTGTTTATTGAACTGTTACTGTATATAAAAGCAATTTCATGCAAAAGCAGCACTGGCTGGCTCCTTGTTAAAATCGTTCTTTCTCTTGACTGACAGCGTGGATCTTTAATCATCACCACTGAAATCTGCTGAACTGATGAGATGCATATTTTATCCGTCTTTAACTTTCCTTGATTCTCTGGGCTTGCCAGTGGAATGCCAGCCCATTTGCCAAAGGCCACTCACCGAGACAGTGTTACACTATTAAACCATAAAGACTGTGCTCATTTATTGTGTTCCTCAGAGATTATAATGCCAAAGAAAAGACTCACTCCCAGAGCAGGGCAATAAAAGCATGACATCAGAACCTCTTCATTTCCCAGTAAAAAGACTCGCAGCGTTTACACAGCTGAATCCGACTTGTGTTATAGAGAGTTGTATCTATTAAACAAGTAATAGTCATGTTTAATTGTGCATTATATCGGTGTTTTGACACTCACCATACATTAAGACTTAACAGAACAGTCAGATGAATGACTGGAGGCTGCAACAGCGTAGTACAATGACTCTAAGAAGAAATGGAAAACAGATTATGAGGTCGTGTATGTCTGAAACAGAGCACTATTAACAATTTTCAGACACTTTTTTTTTCTTTTCTTCACAATTTAGAAAGTAATAACATTTTGTGATGGCAGACCTTGCCAGAACCAAATTAAATTGCTCAAAGTTTCCTTTCAGAACTCAGGAGACTTAATGGAGATTTCAGTTATGTTTGCCCCCCTGCAAATCAGAAGACTTGCATTGTCCATTTGCAGACTTTTTAATCTCACTTCTGTCTTGGAGAAACCATTGAGATATTAATTAATGCGATTTTTCTTTCGTCTGGGTATTGACGTCAGCATTAACAGCCTGCCATGTTTAATGAGGACAGACCTATGAATGCATTGATTTACATTTAAATAGATATGACTGCTTGTTAAGTGTCATTTGCATGTAGTTATTATGCAAATGAGAATCTCAGAGATAACTGATCACACTGCATGTGATTGTTGAACGTTAAGTGTTAATCACCGTATCATACATAAAACATGCAGGTTTTCAGATCTTTTAATATCTTTCTGCAAACTTAAACTTGTTTAGTCTGACACATATGTTGCACTCTAAAAAATGCTGGGTTGTTTTAATCCAATTTTGGGTCAAATATGGACAGACCCGAAATGTTGGGTTAAAAATGTAATGTAAAAATTTAACCCAACGGCTGGGTTAGTCCATATTTGACCCAAAGTTGGGTTAAAATAACCCAGCATTTTTTAGAGTGTGTGTTTCCCGTTGTTCCCCACGGTGGCATTGCGAGTATATGTTTTTGACAACCGTCACTAAAGGAATACTAATCTTGTATAATTGTTTGCTCAGTGTAAATTACAGCTGAGATTTATAGAACAATGTGCAAATGGAAATTGCATGCTGTGGATCAATGGTAATTAATGCACCATAGTGTAGTAGAGCATCAGAAAATTGTCTCCAGGTGTATGAATAATCGGCATGGTTATTACTCATCACTTTAATTGGGCTAATTATGATTGCTGCTGTATTTAGGATAAATCAATGCCAGAGGAGGTCTCGAAATACATTAACAGAGCGGATGAAAGTTCATCCAAAGCCAATACTTTTGCCAAGTGAGATCCATGCCAATAAATAGCCGCCATTTATCATCATGGCCCACTCTTATACCAGTTGAGCCGTAGGGTCAGTGAATCTGCGTCAGGCTCTATTTATGACTCCGTGAAAGCCATTTACATGCATGTCCATTATGCATATTACATGTAAGCATCGGTTGGCCAAAAACAAACAAACAAAAAAAAACATCCAGATTGAGGCTATATCGTTTTGTCCTGCTGGAAGGAATGTGTGGACGCCAAATATCTGCATGGCACAAAGGCTCTCCAGGCAGAGTTATGGGGCCCACTGGCTCTCTGACATGGTTTTTGCAATCCTGCACCAGCTATGGGCTTTGCAGGGCTCATTGTCCAAGCCACAGCGGTGAGTGTGGAGAGGTGGAACAGAGCGAAATACCATGTGTGTGCCCAGTAGGGGGACATTCCTCCAATCCTATGATTTCCTCATCACATTCGTCCTCTGGAAGCCCCACTGTAATCGCATTGTTCTGGACCTTAGCCCCCTAACAACCCCCCTAATCAGAAGCATCTCGACTCCACCACCCATGTTACATTGTGAAAGAACAGAATTGTTGTGGATCCATCACTGTATCAACAATTCCTCTCCACATAACACCACTAAAATGACTGTTATGCGGGGCCAGATGGAAATTACATGGAACAGGAGAATAATGTAGGATGGATTATTACAATACCAATAAAACCCAGTAACAAAACATTAAAATTAATTCTGTAGCAAATTGGAAGCCAGTGCAAACAAAGTGAAACCAGAGTAATATGGTCTCGTCACTTTACCATTTGCAGACAGGCAAGAGATGCTTGATTAATACCCATATAAAGGGAATTACAGTAAGTACTGTAGTACAGTAGTACAGTTTTTGAGTATTGCAGACTTTATTATAGATTATGTATCCATGCAAATCTCTGTGCTCTCATAATCTTAAATAAAAAACACTTATTAAAACAAAAATGACTGAAAATCTGTCGCAGGAAAATGCTACTTTTTTTACAATGGTGGCAATTGCGTATGAATTCACTGTGAATTGTATAAAAAATGTTAGCCTGGCAAGCCAGAACTACATCAAGATGTAGACCTACAGCATACCTCAATCTGAGGGGTGGGATAAAAGGTTGTCTTTCAATATCCCTCTGCACGCCAACCAACCTGGGGTACGTTTCCCGAAAGCATCGTTAGCCAACTATGGTCGCAAGTTGGTCGCAATTTCCACTGAAGTCTATTGGCAACGACAGAACTTGCAACCATACTTGGCTAACGATGCTTTCGGAAAACTCACCCCAGAGCAACTAATGGCTGAGTGAGTCCCATGCGTTTTCCCTCCAGCACAGCTGTTGATATATTAAACTTTTGCCGTATCCGGTCGTCAAAACTGCGAACACATCTTCCTTTTTTAAGAATGGCTACAAGTCAACTACAAGTCATCCAGAGTCGCGGCTAAAGCCAAATCGAAAGACCGCTGTTCGCCAGTTTGTTTTCAAGTAGCAGGGAAATCACCTATGGAAATCACGACGCAGAACCATCACAACTCTGCTGTCATTGTGTTAAGCCCGCCCACCAACTCTATACACGATATGATTGGCCTGACCAGAGTTTGGTTTTTCCAGTTGCTAGAGTTGCTAGACACTGGCTACAAAATTATTTTTGCTGCCGCAAGGGTTCGTCTAGATTTCTTGGCTACGAAAATGTGAGATTTTTTTTTTAAAAAAAGTAAGCATGAAGGACCAATGGGCGTTTTTGGTATTTGTTTGTGTTCATTTGTACAGCTATCTCTCATAATAATCCAAAATACGGTAGTTCTTTTAATGATTCACTGGTATAGGGGCCAATTAGAAGGCAATTGTTCCCTTGTTAGTTTCTCATCTAACGTTAAGTATGTACTTATGCAAATGGAATATATTTTACCAGAAACAGGGTACTATTTATAATTTAGTAAAATGAGTTGAAGCAATGGTGGTTTATGGACTGAATAGTCTTGCGAGGCATATTATTAGAATATACAGTATGTAACTTTAAATATACCACATACATAAACCATTTTGTTTTAATACTTTTCTGTAATGTCAGTTTATAACACACTAAAAAAATAGTCTGCAATCATCAGCGGTGTGAAAATAGAAGGAATTTTCCTAACAAAACTGCCTTTCAGGCATCCTAATGCCCATGTATTCAGCGTTTCATTGGCTTTCTTCCTTCAACACACATGTGGGAAAGACAGCGTGTGTGCATGCGTATATGTTGGCATGTATGTGTCACGCTGTGTGCTCACCACAGTGTGGCCCGACAGCATCTCTGTGTGTGCTGCAGCAGAGCCTTCAGAAGATCGATGGGAGGCTTATGGGGAGGGTCGCTGTCAGCTTGTCTGCTGTCTGTTCCTCAGCGCCAGCCAATCCAAGTGGCCCAGTCCTGACAAGCCCTGTTTGAGTGTGCATCGATCAGGCTGTGGTAGAGGGGCCCGCCGAAGGGATTGTTTTTCACAGTAAAGTGTGTTCTAATCTCCCCTCTGATGTCTTAAGAGATCTATCAGTGTAACTAATAGTGAGCTGCTAAAGGCCAGAGACCAAGGCTGCTCCCTTGATAGGCCTCCATCTATAAAATCTCCCTCGCTTCTCGACTTTACAAACCTCACACTCTCACATCAAATGGTTGGTTATCAGATGAGTTAAAAGAATGGATCGGGCTTTTTTCAAGCTCTATTTGACTGCATTTGTGATGTCAATGTTACAGAAATTATTTTTTTTCCGGCACCCCGTTTTTTTTTTTTTTGTTTGTTTTTTTTACTTAAAAGTAAATATCTCATCTGATCTGGCAAAGATAAGTAAGATTACTATGTTCAATCATCTTTCAGAAATCATTCTAATATGCTGATTTAGTTAAACCTTTCTTACGATTTTGATAGTTGAAAAAAATATTGTGCTGCATGAAGAGTGGAAACGAAGTGCAAAACTATGGTATGTTTGTAAAGATTGTTTGATGAAAAAAAGCATTTATTTGTAATATAATTTCTTGTAACATTTACTCACGTCTTTAGTTACTTTTCAATTTAATGACTCCTTGCAGGATTTCAATTTCTTCTAAAAAAAAAAAAAAACCCAAATAAATTAAAAAAAAATAATAACAGGATCCCAAACTTTCGAAGTGTAAATACAAACTTGTAGTGTTTATATCATTTGAATGTGCAGTATATATGTAATTATTTAGACACTTAAAGGGATGGTTGACCCAAAATGTTTTTTAATCATTTTCTCACCTTCATGTTGTTCCAAACCTTTTGAATTACATTCTTCTGCTGAACACAAAATAAGATATTTTGAAGAATGTCAGTAATCAAACAGTTGATTGACCCCATTGACTTCCATATTATTATTTTTTTCCTACTGTGGAAGTCAATGGGGTGTTTGGTTACACATATTCTTCAAAATATCTTCTTTTCTGTTCAGCAGAATAACGAAATCCATTCAGGTTTGGAGCAACATGAGGGTGAGTAAATGAATACAGAATTTTAATTTCTGGGTCAGCTTTCCCTTTAAGCATCATTTAAAATTAAATTAACATTATATAACAAAATATTCCACAATAATAGACATGGGCAGAACAACATTGTTTTTCAAACAATGTAGGTCTGTTGTACAAAAAGCTTTGAAGAAATTAGTAGAGTTATGTGTCTAGAATACAGTACACTATACATCAACTGAATATATACATCAACTTTCTTTCAAAGATTTCATGCGGGTTATTATTTATTCCGCAAAAGCACTTTTTGTACAAACCCGTTCATTTGTAACCACAATATTGTTTCTTGGCCGACTGGTCAATGCCAATTAAACATGGTTTTCATTAATGTCATGATTAATGTCAGTGCACAGTGCACTGAGAAGAACTGAAAAGTGTCAGTGCATTTGTTCTGTTTTACAGAAAGAGCCATGATGTATTGTAGCAGTGAAGATTAAGCCATTGTTTCCCACTCAATCCAAGTTTATGCCGACGTCTCAAAACTTAGTACAAAATGATTCTTTATCTAAAGTTGTGTTCTGCTGTATGAGCGTTTCTTCGGGTAGCAGGAACCCTGAGGATACGGGAAGAGACAGAAAGAGAAATTTAGAGTCTAGGTAGGTTGTGAGATTGAATCTGGGAGATGTGTGAGTTTATAACAGTAATTTAGCGAGACTGTCTTGAGGTGTGATGTATTATCTCTGCACTACAAGGTGGTTAGATTGAAGGGTGAGCAGAAACAATCTGAACACTGGGTTTTGTGATAAGAGACATAGCCTCATGTCCCCGTTTACATTAAAAATCCAGATCAAATTTAGCAAGAACTAAAGTCTAAAGTTTTTTGTGGTTTTGGTTCTCCTGCCTCTGTTTCAAAACTCATTGAGTGCGTTTACATGCACCCTCATAATGCGATTATAATGATATTTTGGCAACATTTCGATTTAAATTTACCTCATGTAATCGAGCAATAATTCAATCAAACTAATGCGATTAAGATCATAATTGGAGTAACCATATTCGCATTAAACTATGTGGTGTATGCCAATTGTAATCGCAATAAACAGACATGTAAACACCTTAATCGCATTATTGCTGCTCTCACCAAAGTGCTCGGACGTTAACGGATGCCGTGTGTTTTTCAAGTTTTCTTTTCTAATAAATTCATAAGCCTACATGGCTTGTCCTACTGTCTGATACATGTGCTGTTTAATGCATTTGAGACGCTTTGCACGATGGTAACACTTTTTGTTTAGGGTCCAATTCTCACTATTAACTAATTGCTTATTAGCATTTATATAGGATATTGGCTGTTTATTAGTACTTGACTGTTTATTAGTAGTGCCAAATTCCTACTCAATACCTAAATGTAACAACTACCTTACTTACTATTAACAAACAGTCA
Organism: Cyprinella venusta; assembly: GCA_038021265.1. NCBI lineage: Eukaryota > Metazoa > Chordata > Actinopteri > Cypriniformes > Leuciscidae > Cyprinella > Cyprinella venusta. The sequence continues at coordinate 31,642,874 of CM075867.1, read as the reverse complement.
TTAATAGTTAATAGAGGCAAAAGTTGTTGAGAATTGTACCCTAATCTAAAGTGTAACTCACACAACATTTTGCAGTTGTATACTTAACAAATTTACGCAAGTATTGACATTTTGCATAAAGGATTATCCTGACAGCAAGAGTCTACATTTAACTTTGCAGGCTTCAATGAGCAAGTGCCGGCACAAGTATGCGTGTCAAATAGACAGAGTTGAGAGCCCAATAATTCTATAACATTATTCTGAAAAAGTTTTGCTAACATATTTTGCATTCAAAAGTGTAAACACCTCAAATCTCACATTTAACAACAGAACAATTGCAGTGTGAGCAATGGCCATTTTTAAGGCAGACATACAATAGTTCGCTCAGTAAACTAATTTCAATACCTTTTAACTTTGAAAATCAGCGGTTTAGAAATGAGCCAAGGTACCCTCTCTGACAACATTGCAAAGTTTGACTCATCCAGCTGACTCTTCATGTAAAGACCTCAGTTGGTGAGAGAACTGTGTCAGGATATCTCAGTGACTCCAAGGAGACAAAATCACATGAGACCATGCGTATCAGCATCAGGTGATGAACCGGGCGAGTAATCAATCCTGTGGAGGAGGACCCGGAGCAGAACACTCTTTCTGACCTTTCTCTCAGGTAATTGCCCCCCTGACTGGTGCAAACAGTCTGATAATTGCCCCTCTCCTTGTATAAAGATGGGGTTTTGTGTAAAATGTCAGCCCTCCTCAAGCATTCCCTTTCTTGGTACGCTCAAGATATCTAAGGAGGACCCAGAGGAGCTCGCTCGTCTCAGAGACGGTCCCTTGGTGTTTGGCTCATTTCAAAACCTCTGCATTTTTCCCCCCCTCTTCTCTCCCTGTCAAAGCGCAGGCTTCAAGCAACTCGCCGCATTCACATTTAATCTCTGACAAAGCCTGAGGTTGTTTGCAAGCACTTGTGCTTTTCAGAAAAAGGTTTATTCTGGACTCATAAATTCTACCGCTCTGCTGTGTCATCAGAAAATATCCGTGGCTCAGGAACCGAGCCGCAGGAGGGCATTTTATGTAACACACTGTTAACAAACAGAAGAGCGTAGCGTGAGCACCTTTCAGTGCGAGCTTGGGTATTTACCAAGAAAGAGAGGGGCATTCTCAACAGCTGTCTGAGGCTAGGTAAGAAGAGACTCTTGATGTTTCGGTGCCGTCCTGCCACGGTGTCTGTGGATCACCTGCGGTGGCGCGTCTCCTCCGACCCTGACAGCCTCACAGCGTAGCTCCTTGCAGAGGTCCTCTGATTTATGGTTGCTCTGCTCCCTGTATACCCAGCCTGCACGGCGCAGCCCCTGGTGAGGCAGCCTTTCCCCTAGAGTGGCCCCCTCAGAGAGACGAATGGGGACTGGCTGGCAGGCAAGACTTAACAAATGTGCGGACACCCTGCGGAGTGGCTCGACACAGAAGATTGATTTGTGGGCCCCTCTGCCCAGGCTGGAACGGGGCACCTGCTGGAGAAATCTAAATAGCATTCTCGCTCTGTTAGCTGCCCGTAACGGCATGGGCGTCAGACCCCTTCCTGACCCTCGCAGGAGCTGCTGATCGCTGAAGAACCTGATCTTTCCTCCGGATATTTTATATTCAGGCAGCCAAGGCCTCCTAAGGGGCATTCATGCTTACAACTTCATGATGAGCAAGTGACTAATCATCACTGCAAGAATCCGTATCAATGGCCACGTTTACATGCACAACTGTTTCAATCGGACTAAATTAATTCCGATTGATGAATCCGAACTTAGAGTTTACATGAATGGTAAACAAGTGATCGGGTTGATCGCATGCTAACTATTCTCCTACATTGGTTCTTTATTTGGTTTAAACAGTAGACTTAAAATTTATCCATTTCTGGGGACAATTTGAAGTAAATGAACATATGAACCATTGTGCCGTGCTGCTTATGTTTATCACACAGTAACCGCGGCCCAAAACCAGTCATCTGTGGATGAGAATCCAAAACAAGGACTGGTGGGACATTTCGCTTTATTCAACAGGAAGAACAGCTTGTTCAGTTTGTCATAAGTCGTCCTTTCAGTTTTCAATCGATCAAGTGTTTACATATTCACTCGATCGGATTAGAAAAGGAATAAACCACCCTTGCAGAGTTTAGTTCCAACCTCAGTTGAACACACCTGAAGCTAATCAAGGTCTTCAGGATGACTAGAAACTTTCAGCCAAGTATTTGTGGGGCTGAACTCTGCTGGACGTTGGGCCTCCAGGAAGAGGATTGGACACCCTGCTGTAGAAATATAACATTCTGTAAGACTTGAGGGTCATACAGTTCCAGCAACTATCCAACTATTAGGTTACAATTTGTTCTTATTGAACTTTAAAATTACATTCGGGCTCGTTGTCCTTCTTCGCACAGAACCACACCTAAAACTTTAACACTATCCCGCTTTCTGCCTTGCAATCATTGGTATTTCCTTAAGGAAAGGCAAATGTAGTTTTATTAATGATTTGGTCAGAACATTGGGTGTGGGTTACAAGGGTCCCCAGGTCATTTGGAAGCTAAATGGGTTCTTGATAATGATCCCCAGTAAATGAATGATCACTCGTCTGCTATTTGAATAGCTTCATGTTTGGGCTGGAACAGCAGGTGCGAAGAAAGCGGGAAGGTGACCAAGGGGACTGGCCATATGGTTACAATGAAAAGCTGTGGTTTGGCAAGGACTTTCTAGAAATTCAACAGATTCTAGCGCAGTGGTTGACATCCTCTTGCCGAGCATTACTTTAGTTCCCTTGATAAAGTTACTGAACACACACTGGCCAAGCAAGACTTCAGCTGTGTAAATAAATTGCGAAAATAAAATTACATGTCACTGTTTGTAAAAACGGGTATTAATCAAGGCTATGATGCATAAAACTGGGATTTGTGTGATCACATTTACAGATTTTTGGCTATTAAAAATATACTGTCATCATTTACTCAGCCTCGTGACCTTCCAAACAGTATGACTTTCAGAGCCTGACAGCTATCATCCCTGTTAACTTTCATTATATAAATATATATAAGATAACTGTGCCTTTAATAATGATCTTAGGTCTGAGAATCCTGATATTTTGTTTCCTGTCCATGGAATGCTAATATATTTTTGGTCAGGAGCTGGTGAAAGAGGAAGTGAGCTGTCCTCACTTGGAGCCCAGTGTTGTTTTATGAAGTGTTGGAGATGACCTATTTTAGCACTCTTGAAAGGAGGACACTTATTCCTCACACATGCTGGTCATTCGTGCAGGCTTTTGTTTAGAGTGCTCTCTCCTCCATTACACGAAGACAAGAAAACACGTTCTGCTCCAAAACCTAATGAATGCCTTGGAATGGTCCCCATTGCGAAGACTGTTCCGAAAGGTAATTATGATAATAACATTAATTACGCTGCCTCCTAAGGTAGATTTAGCCAAAAATCTAAGGCATTCTTACATGCATCCTTTGTGAAGAAGTCAATCCTATAATGCATTGTGAGTTTGTGATATTGTCCCATCCAACTGTGTGAAAAAAATATGATGGAGGGTGCTGGAAAAATGTTTATTATACTTATCAATATTTCATTCACATTTGATTGTGTATTTGTATGCTTATTGTACTCTTGCATTGCTAGCTTAGCAACATGTTAAAGGCCCAGTGAAGAGCCTTGGAACACTCAGCTTTGTATGATCCATTGACGTCATTTCCATTTAAACAGGAAACATGAATGGCCAATAGCTATTAGTTTACCTCAGTCGTACTTGACAGCGCCATGGAAGCGAATCCAGGCGCTGGTGATACGTTAGATTCTAGAGAGCATTTGATTGGACAAAAGATGTGATGAGAAGCTGAAGTACGCGGTGATGTCATAAAAATCCATGATCCATTTTAGCGGAAGTGAGAGACTGTACGTTTTGAATGCTTATATCGCCTAAATGCGAATTGTTTTGGAGCACACCAGCTTATTACATATCTGGCTAACATATTCAAAAGCTAAAAAAACTTACATTTTGATTTCAGGGGGCCTTTAACATCAGACTCTATTGGAATGTGTTGCATCAAATGTGGGTAGACTTCTATAGAGGGCTCCAAATTAGTCACTTTAAAAGTTAGGAGGCTGTCTTAAAAAGACAAATGTCTACATAGACAGTAGTGGGAATGAAGCCAAAAAGCGTATGCACTCTCACACGGATCCCATATGCATGTATTCATTGATGACGTGGGTGGAGTAACAGCATAAGCATTTGAATATTGTCTTCGGCCCATTAGATTTCTAGGCGTTTCGTGCTTCTTTTTTATCACCAGAGACGGGGAATAGCGATGGGGCAAGAAAGGGGCCTACGTTGAGCAGATAGCAAATCTGCCACCTGAATTTTTATGTTCTGTCAGCGTCACGGAGGTGGGCATATGGAACACCTCCTTGTTGTCGTCTGTTGGCAGCTAGTCCTCCCACACAGGGACACAATAGAGAGATAGACAGTAATTCTTCTGCGGACGGATCCCTGTGTCGGCCATGGTTATCGCACTTGAGCTCTGCACGGAAGCGCGTCCTCTCCACAATAGCCAGAGGGAGGTCATTTGGATTAGAATAGGAGGTTTTATGGCTGGTGTTGGGCACTGCTCCTCTGTGAAAATAATACCTCTGTTATCAGTCATGCCTGTGGCTGACAGTCAGCGTACATTAAAAGTGGCCAGCACAATCCCTGAACCCTTGGCTGACCTGCCATCTCTTTGTCTGCGGTGGAGATTTATCAGTGGCAGCCGATTCCGTGTGGTCCTGCAGCTCCAGAGGAATGGACGGTCCTAAGGGCCCCCCGAAAAAGAGGCGGCCATAAACCTGCCACAATAGGGGATTAGGTGGTGGCCGATGCAGGGCTCCCATTGTGCTGGCTTCTGTAGCAGAGCAGTACATTCAGTACAATGGCACCAAGGAAGAGGGATGGCTCCGACTGGAGGACTCGCATTCTGAGAGGCTTTGAAAATTATGCTAATAGGCTTAGTTGTTTCAAAGCTACTTTCTCTCTTTTTCTTCCCTCTTTCTTCTTCTCCTGCTCTCAATTTGCTAAAGACATCATGGTGGCTTATTGAGACGTGTCAGGGGATTTCGATGAAATGATGTCCTAAAATTACTGGCTGACCCAGTCACATATAGCGCCTTAGCGAGAAAGATGCAGGAGCATTATTGCATACGTTTTGCAGTATATTAGAGCAAAATCCATGCAATATATTTACATAATAATATCTTGTGGCTTACTTTTTAAAATATAAAACAGCAATCTAATAAAATACATCAATGTGCAATAAATAGTTACCATGAGTTGTTCAATGCAAATGCGGAAATGGCTATAACAAGAGCCAAATATGACTGTCTGACATATTGACGTTTCCAGTCATTACAGATTTTAAAGCCCCAAAGGCATTCGATTGGTGCCTGATTAGAAATGATGAAAAAATACCATGTATTTAGTCTTGAAATTGCATTAAATTAAAGTATCTAATTCTTTGTGTTTTCAGTTAACCATCCATTTGTTGCTAGCTAAAAGCCTTAAAAGCTAGCTTAGCCTGCTAACTTAGCATAGCGCTAAGATTAGTGATTAAGTATGGTAAAGCACTTTTGATTAGCTAAAAGACACCACGAAACTATGTTTTTGATCAGGCATTGTGGAAGAGGGATATAAGATTCTACGAGAGGATTGGATCACGTCACCGAAACTGTCCTTATTTTAAAAGCGTGTTTCTGTATGACTGTGTTCACGTTGTATTTGTTTACGTTTCCAGATTTCAGGAACTGTTTAACGGCCCCTACATACTCATGCATGTTGCCATCCACAGTTGCTGTTGGAGCCCCCAGCTGTTCCCTGCGTTAGTTTATAGTCTGTACACATGCATCCAGCTGTGAACATAGAGCTAAGCTTTCCTTCAAACACGCAGCACACACTGACCTTAAATGCTGACAAGAACACTGATGTAGAGTTTAGCCTTGGAAACAACAGGCCTTGCAAAGGAGGTCCATCACCAAGAGTTCAATAAAACTGTGGTCCTATTGCATCTCTATAACATATACTGTCCAAGCAGTGCACCAAAACAGAATATATCGAATCTCTGGAGTCTTTTCTTTCTTTCATTCATTTTTTTTTTCAGTGCTGACTTTGAGGGGCAAGAAAAGTTTGTCGAGAGAATGTCCAACATGTAACTTTCAAGGGTTGCAACTTTTAGTCCGACAGATTATGTTGTTTATCCTTTAAAAAAGTCTCATACTTTCATTTTTATTTCATAGATTTAATGACTGTCAGGGTTGTTGCTGGTAGCAGAAGATGAGGACACAGGAATAACAGTGTAGTTGATTTCTTTACAAACTGAACTTTCTGCAACATACAGGAACAAAACTTCAAGACTTCAGAAACAACCATACAATGACGACGATCAACAAACACTGAGGGAAAACACAGGGCTTAAATGAACAGGGACTGATGGGATAATTAACTGAACACAGGTGAGGGGATTTACTAATTAAACAGAGCGGGAAACACTAACAGGACTAAACCAAGACCCTGTTTACACCTGGTATTAAAATGCGATCTGTATCCAGATAAGTTATCCGGATAATAAAAAACGCATGTTAATGCAAGGTGTAAACACGTGATCGGATTGTGATCGGATCTGCCTGACCACATCTGGAGGTAGTCTGGCTCGCATTGTGTTCGGATCTTTACTAGGTGTAAACGCAATCCAAAAGTCACAATGACAGGGGGAAACAAGATCACAAAACGGAACTAAAACACACTGACACGTGACAATGACTAACATGAACATGATATTTGTATTTAGTAACATTGTTAATGTTAGTCAATTAAAGGTAATGCATTAGTTAATAAAAAATGTTCATGTTCATTAGTTTGCATTGCATTAAAGGGATACTCCATTTTACAACTCCCCCAGAGTTAAACATTTGAGTTTTACCGTTTTCGAATCTATTCAGCCGACTTGAAGAATATCAGTAACCAGACAGTTTCTGGTCTCATTGACTTCCATTGTATATTTTTTTTTCCTACTATGGAAGTCAATGAGACCAGAAACTGTCTGGTTACTGATATTCTTCTAAAAATCAGAAAATTGGTTGAATGCATTTGAAAATGGTGAAACCCGACTGTTTAACTCTGCGGGAGTTGTAAAATTAGCCTATTCACCCCCCCCCCCCCCCCCATCCCTTTAATGCTTTAATGTTAACAGATACAACTTTTAATCTTAAAAATGAATTTGGAAATACACTGATATTAACACGAGCTAATATTAATACATTTTGTAAAAGTATTGTTCGTTGTTAGTTCATGCTAACTAATGTATGATTATTGACTATTAACAGAAACAAATTGTAAAGTGTTGCCACTAATAATAATAATATTCATCATCATCATTACTATTATTATATTGTTATTATACAAAACAGAACATTTGTAAATAATAATTGTCATTAAATAAAATTGTCATTAAATAAAAAGTCATTAAATCTATGAAATTGCACAAATAAAAGTATGAGAATTTTGTAAAAAAAAAAAAATTGTAAGATTTTCTTCTTTTTTTCTATGGTTTGTCTATCACAATAATAATAATTTATTGCTAAATTATATTGCTCATTGTTAATGCTCATTAATGCATTAACGAATGTTAACTAATTAGACCTTACTATAAAGTGTTAACAAATTAGTACATGTACTACTTTTTACAAATAGTAGAGTCAAAATTTTCTTCCACTTCTGAGTTTTACGTTTCTCACTCGGGATATATACTCTAATTTGCGTTTGATGGCTGGATTCAGATTCATTTTTAGAGGTGCTTTCAGCCTCAATGATGAGGGGTCGAGCCTGAAGGGCTCGCATGTGATGGTACATTAATGCAGATGAGCATGTGTGTTTGCGTACGCTTGTGTGTCCATCCCGCGGCAGAGCTGCCGGCTGCCGTGGCAGTGTGTAAATAGGAATTGTTGCCTAACAAAGATGTCACGACAAGCAGAGAGTGAGACACTCCAGGAAAGTATGCAGCTATCTCTCTTTTAATAGAGCGGTGAGACACAACGTTGTCGTCCGTAGCGACAGGATTATGCCACTGAACAGGAATGAAATGCTTCTTTTAATGAGATGGAGCTGCATCTCTATCCCACTTCACAGACGAGATGCTTCGAAATCCTTCGTTTGCTGGCTCTCTAATTATGAAGCATGCCTGTTAGATTGCACAGGGCTCTCACAACGAGTGACCCGCTCTGCTCTGAGTCATTACTGAATCATAATTAGAGCACTTTTAGCGCAAGCACAATATTATGATTCTCTTTGACAGATTTACAAAGAGGAATCAACCACAGAGGTCTGTAATTCATTTATTAGGATCTTTAAAGGCAAACGCATTACCCAATGTGGTCATTTGCTGTGTGATAATTGTATTAAAATGGCGTCGCTGTTTCTCATTCCCTTCAAAGCTATTCATTAGCCTTGCCGAGTACATTTGTAACATATCACAGTGCGTCAAGGGTGTTTTGAACACCAAGGAACTATAGCGAGCATCACTAAGATACAGTAATGTCAGAGCAAAATGTTTATTGTTACCCTTGATGCAGTGCATTCATCGCAGCCAGAACTAATCAAAACGAATCCCCGAAAAAAATAAAAAAAAATTACAAATTCACTCTGTTAGCTTGCCAGCGGATACATTTGGGAGCTGCCGAGCTGGCGCATTCTACGACACTAATTCATATCAGCTTTCTCAGGCCTCTGTTGGTGTTTGTGCTGGTAACTACAAGGTAATGTTTCTGGAGTGGAGGCTCATTCATTTCAAAAGGCTTTTAAAGAGGCTCCTCACATCGGAGCTTCACTTTGGGAAATGTGCGGGCTAATTAAGCGGTCTGATCTCAAGTTGATTTGAATGAGAAAGCCCCGCTGATGAGCGGATCGGGAAGGTGCGGGCACACTGGAGGCATTATAGCCGTGCTCCAAAAGCAGGGTGGAAACACATGTTTGGAACTGTAAACAGTCCCAGAAGCGCGGCACGCATTACAATGCTAATATCCATCTTCAGTGTGATGGGCTCCAGTGGGGGCTGCGCCTCTGCCATTCCTAACGCAGAAGAATAGCTGTCCCACAAGGATGCCTGATCAAATCTAATTTTACCCGGAGCTGGGGTGGGAGAGTGAGAGGAGACGCGGAGAGGAGAGTAGGAGGGGGGTGAGAGTCCCTCTGACCTTGTGGAATGGAAGGGGTGGTGGGAGCGAGTCTATGGAACCAGGAAATCATTTGTTTAGTCAACACTCTCAACTACTCGCTCTGTTTACCGCTGGCACCATCGAAGTGGAGCGAAACCTTCATTGACCTTTCCTTTCACTCTGAGAGAGCTGATGGAGAGCCTGGCTCCCTCTCCACAACACATTTATCCACTTTGTGAACTGGAGAGTTTTTCCAATTTTTGGTTCCCAGAATGTTCTGAGAATGTTAGAATTGGGTTCTCAGAATGTTCCCAGAACAGAGTTTTTTTTCCCATAAAAATTCCATATGTTGGTTCTGATATATATTATGCTCAGATTTTAACAGTCACCCTAATCTGTTCCCTCACAGTGAATGTCGTGAAAACTGTCAAGATCATTTTTTTTTACTAGTACAGTATTTACTATCAAGGTTTTGAATTAGATCTTAGTTTTGATATTAAATTGATATTATAATGTGCTTTTGCCGTTTTTGATATTTTTATATATATTTCAAAAAGTAAATATTTAGTAATATAAAATATTAAAATAAAATATTAAATTATTATTAAATGTTATTACATTTTTTTTTACATTACTAAATATTTCTTAAACTCAATTCAGTTAGATGCCAAGGCAGCATTTCTAATTTTCTAATATTTATTGTTTACTTTATTTCAGATTTATTTCAATTACCAAAAAATAGGTTTAGCTATCTTTATGCAAAAAAAAAATAATAATAATAATAATAAATTATATATATATATATAAATATATATATAATATTTTAAATTATTAAAATATACTTAAAATTATTATAAATAAAAAGATTTTGGGCAGAAATGTGCCTGTTTGTTTGTAAAATCTGGGTTATGAAATTAAATCTGTTTAGAACGACTGTTGTTGAATGCAAAAGCTGAACAAAAAGCATGCAGATGATGTGACATTGGTGTCCTTGGCCACATATGTGTTCTTGAGTCATTTTTTATATAAAATGCCCATAAAATGGGGTATTTTGGTGGTATCATTGGTGTTGTTTACAAGGCAGTGTGTATTGATTCAAGAAAAGGTGGCCTCAATCTCCTATGAGAGCGCCATTGTAGAGGTTCCAGGACAAACAGAGGAGCGCTGATCACATTTCAGGCCTCTCTGAGTGCTACAGCTGAGCTCTCCTAAGTGCCCGCGGTTACAAATGGACCACTGAGTGAAGAGAGCTTGCTTATGCGAACACAATTCAGACTCACATGTGAATCTGTGATTTATGAACGTGTGTTTAATTGTGCATTTGTGCTGAGGAATTTGTTTGTGTATTCCTCTGTGTGTTTATCCTCAACACATGATCACATGTAACTTGTTAGCGCGTTAGAAGAAGTATAAACTTTGAAACTTTATTTAGTCCGTTGTGGCTTGAAACTTTCGGACCGCAAACTGGATTTGTCATGCAATGTGAATATGCTTAGAGAGGCAGTGTCAGAGCTCTGGCTGTGCAGGAGTGCCAGGCGCGCATTGATCAAGGTCAAAGGTCATTTGAATGGAGCGCTTTAGAGGTATCAGTGTTGGCAGTGATTGAATTAGGCAGTAGAAATGAAACCCATGCATGCACTTTAATTGGGTTCGGGGCTTTTCCCATGATGCTCACTTAGTGGTTCTCAACTCAATATGTAGTAATAACCTTCATTTTAAACTGTATAAATAAATTGAACGACGCTCTGCTTTCCGAGTAGAAAGGGACAAAAACATCTTCAGATCTGTGATGAGACAACTGGATTGCACTTTAATTAAACATGATTTATTCATTTGTGCTGTTGCATAAATATTCAATGTTAAGAATTGAAAATGGATTAATAATTGATTACATAAATAAATCTATTTGATGTAAGTTTTACATTTAAATCTAATGTATAGTCAATTAATTTGTTACATAATAAGGCTTATGAACATGTCACTGAGGGAAAAAGACATTGAAATTTAAATAAATTATTATCATTATATATATATATATATATATATATATATATATATATATTCAGTAGTTATGCAGTATGTTTTAACACTTATATATATATATATATATATATATATTTGAAAAAACTTTCATCTGTCATATTGAAAAACCAGGAAGCCATTTTGTTGTTACATGACACCAAAAGCAGGAAGTTATATCTTAAAGAGCAAATCTTTAGACAATCGTTTGTAAAGGTCAGTAAGTTGTCAAGTGGCGTATAGAATAACTTTATGATATTCATGATTATAATTTTTACCTGAAAAATATGAAAATGTACTATTATAAATTTATAAATTATAATTACTACCAGCGAACGTTACTTTTAAAATGTATGCATTACAATTTTGTGTCACTCCTTAAAAAGTATTCAACTAAAATAACTTCTCTGATAACCACTCTGATAATTTTTATTTAATCTGTAAGAAAAGTATTTTTTTAGATGTTGCTAACTAAATTTAAAAGATTTCCCTCTTTTTATAGTCTTAATTTTAGACTTTTACATCAGAAATGTTGTAAGTGATAACAACGGGAATGAAATTTTGACCTTTGAAGACTCTGTTCTCGTCTCCCCAGAGGAAGGACGTCTACTGTGGGCTTTTCTTTTGAGAGCCAGTGAGTCAGATACAGTTTCAGAGGCAATTAGTTTGAACAGGGGGTGCTGAATGAATGCATTTGTTCCTTGTATCCTCTCCCTCACTGCCAGCTAGTGTATAAAGACACTACCGTAAGTGAATCTAGCCAGCACTTACCGTCATGTCATCACATTATGCTTCTATTGATTGATAGGATCCTGTTTAGTCACAAAAAGGACTGTCCTTATATCATATCACCAGTTACCCATGACATAGTCTTTTCAGCTTTCTATCCTGTAGCTCAGAGGAACATTTTTTTAATTTGTATTTTATCACATATGAAAATTGTATTTCTGAGATTCTTTCATCGTTCAAATCATTAAATTGAGATATCAATTTTGTTTCACTTAAGTATTGACTTAGTCTCTGACGTTTCTACACTGAATAAAAATAATTAAGGACATTTTAAAATATACACACATTTGAGAACTGTTGGCAGACTACAATATATATATATATATATATATATTACACAAATATTTGAATTCTTAGCTCAAGTTAGAAGCTAAATTAAATTAGTAAGTCTTATTTTCTGAAAGTTACTTCCAGTTATATTTTACCAACCATTATATTATATTATATTACCAACCATTCTCAGCCCAGAATTCTCTGCACTGTTGGCTTACTGAACCGCTGGTAGAATGCATGTAGTGCATGAACAGCCTTCGTTTTTTTCGCGATCGGTTTTTCAATCCTGCCTTCAAAGGGTGAAGCCTCTGAATTGGGACACAGTTTTTGTAGCTGGTCGAGCTTGCTTTAAACTCTTGCAACGACTTCAGGATTGACGCATTTGTAATGAATTCAAAAGAGCTCTGTTATCAGCCCCACAGTGGAAAATGAAACCAAATCCATAACGGCTGAGCCAGATCGGCACAGAATGGAACGATTAAAGGGATAGTTCTCCAAAAATGAAAAGTCTGTCATCATTTACTAACCCCTAAAATGTCTCAAACCTGTATGAATTTCTTTCTTCTGCTGAAAACAAAATAAGATATTTTGAAGAATATCAGTAGCCAAAGAATGAATCGGCTCCATCCTATGGAAGTCAAGGGGTGCTGTCAACTGTTTGGTTACCCATATTCTTAAAAATACCTTCTTATGTTTTCAGCAGAAGAAAGAAACTCATAAATATTTCGAACAGCTTGAGCATGAGTAAATGATTAAAGAATTTTAATTTTGGGGTTTAAATCGTTTTAAACTTTTTGCCCCATTGAAAATTGTCCGCTTTTCGTTTTCTTGCTAAAGCTATTGATTTCTCTATCCCTTGCTAAGGTTTCTTTCACAGTTCTTTTGATTTGACTCGAGCGCCCCACCATCAAACATCATCGAGATAGCGAAGAAAAGATAGACAAAGTAATAAGATCATCTCTCATATCCTTATTAAGAGTCGCTCTTGGGAGAGCATGTGTGTGTTCTTGTTAAGAGCAAGTGCGAATGGGAGCGTGTGCTGGGAGGCCTGGATGAGAAATCACCTCTGTAGCGATCTCACTCCCTTCTCGAGCCTGTTAGCCCGGGAGTGAGCCCCAACGTCTCCTCGCACCACACGTGTAATCAATAACAGCCCCCGAGCTCACACACACAAAGCGCTTCCACCTCAGCACGTCGTGTTAGACACACAGACGTATATATCATCCCACACTCAGCGCTCCCCTGTACATCTGAGGCGTTTGGATTACATGGAGGAAGTGCAGGCACAGCTTTGGGTAATGTCATTCATAGCCTTTCACTACAGAATGAGAGTTTGGAGAGATGAGAGGACGGTGTCGTCGAGAGCCATTGGTTTCCCCTGGCTTCTATTAAAGAGCTGTCAGGTTACAGCTCTCGTGACGGAAAGTGGGGCACCTTTCTCTCCATCATCACCTGCTTCGCTGACCCAAGAGACTCTTTGTCTTGCATCTCCTTTGTTTATTTTTGGCTAGTGTAATTTATTTCTATTTATAAGTAACTCTCATTGCTTGTCAAGGGCGTCGCAAAATCAAGGCTGATTGGAAGAAAATACTTTTTTCTTGTCTGACCAACCACATAGAAAAGTAAATCACAATTGAGATCTTAAGTGTTTTTACAGAGAACAAATGGAAGTGTTTTCCTTATAACATACTTTCCTGAAGAAAAAAAAACGGTAATCTGAAAAATGTCTCAGATTTGTCAACTGAAGTCTGCAATCAAAATTCTGAACATGAACTCTCATCAGTGTCCTCCAGGACCAAATTATGCTTGCCATAAGGTACATAATCTCACCGTATGTCAACACTTCTCTCATTTAGGTCGATTGTAATTCTCACAAGTATTAAATTGGTATTATATACTATTATATTATATTATATAACAATTTGTAATAGTTTTAGTTTTAGTTAGCAATGAGAACCCTTCTCACAAGGATTTATTTCCAGTCTCCTGAGGTAAACTCACTAAAAAAAATAAGTATTAGCACAAAGAAAATAAATCAATTTTACTCTATTTGAAATAAAATTGGGATACATTTAAAATACTATGAGACAAGTTAACTATACCATGTATAAATATATAATTATTAAAAATGTCATAATTCTAATACAGTTATACTAGTTTGTAAAGTAGTTTTAATTAAAACAACATCAGAAAATGTATTAAACCTTAGTTATTTAATAAAACTATTCAAAGTAGCACTGACAAAATAAAACAAATTAAATTTACCTTTGTAGAGTAATTAAAATTAAGTTGGAATGGCATGAGAAGATGTAGTTTAGATCATTTCAAATTAAATCTACATCAATTTGACCTAACCCAACTAAATTGTGTGATAATGACTTTGAATGAAATCAATTAAATTGTGTTTAAAAAAATTAAGGGTAATTAAGTCATTTTCTGAGTGCCTGAAAACGCCACCTCTAAGCAGTAAAATGTTCCTCTGTGGTGATAAAACCACACAGGTGTGTTTTATCACGCTCAGGACTATTCATTTTCTGATTTGCAGAAGTAAAAGTATGTCAGATTAGATTCCCTGTAACAAATGCTATTAAGAGCACCTGATCTTGTTTTTCTTCACCAGACTTATTTTGTGCAGTCCCTAATGGAGTGCCTCTGAGGAGAAACAGGTTAATGTAAACCTGCATTCTCATGCATCACAGGTACTCTCCATAATAAACATAATAAACTTATATATTGGAAGTGGATGCATGCATCCCACCCAAGAAAGCCTTTATTAAATGGTATGATGATCTTCTGCTGTATGCCCAGGGAAGAACCTGACCTTGCTGCTTCTATAATACCGTAATAAAGCCCTATTGTTTTTCTGGCCCTAAAGTAGAATTCAATTGATTCTAGGTAGACGGTGCTGACTTGAAGCTTTGGTTCAGTAACTGTATCAGGTATTGAACCTGCAACAACAGGGGAGTGGAATACAGATGTGTGTGAGCTCTAGTAATTAGCCAGCTCATCATGATTTTCCCTCTTCATTATGGGTAATGGAATGGGATTCTCATGAATACGGATGGATGAGCTGATGAGATACACTTTAATAGCATACACTTTTTTTTCATTATAAAGAGGTGTATTTGCATAATTCATGAAACAGCTACTGAATGTGACATTAAAAGAAGACTTTAAAACTATTTTTAAACATACTTTATCACATATCTATGCCTTTAGCCTTTCCTGTTCTCCTCCCGGAGGAAATTGATTTTTCAGTTATATTTCAGTCAAATATAAACTTTGAACTTTAAACATACAAATGTTCCTCTAAAAATTCCTTGGAATAGGACTACTCTTTATAGTCATGTTGTTTTGAAAAATGTATTCCATATCCGCGAAAGGCAGAGACTAATCGACACTGTTTTACAGCACGCTTGGATTGGATCGATCTCTCATATTGACAGGTCTTGTTTTACTGTGCACCATAGAAAGAGCGCTGGAAAATCGTCATTCATCAACCAGGATCTTATTACTTGTTACTTATTCTCTGTCATTATAATTATGATTATGTTTTATTGGGACATTTACATGTGTAAGCAGTCTTTATGTTCAGTAAAATACTTGTTTGGAGAGCTTTTTGTGGACTTTTGATTAAAAGGATGTCAGCATCATTCCAAATGCCTTAACTTTTGATTGCTTTGAGATATCAACATAAAATTTGGTCCAAATCCATGATTGTGAACAAGCCCAAACTTGATTTTATGACCTGTCATATATACTTTCTAATAGTCATCATGCCAAGTATGAATAATAACAAAATAGATCAATAAATTGCATAAATTGTTCTGGGTTTTCTCAGCAGTGTAACATATGAACCTCCAAACGTGATTAAAATCATTTATTTTATTTTATTTATTTATTTTTCTTGAAAGGTAAATAAGATAAATCAAATAAGACCATGAACTTGAAGTTATAAGCCAATATTTTTAAGTATGACGCTTAGATGTTAAATCACACACACATATATATATATATATATATATATAAGAAATGATAAGAAATGTTTCTTGAGATTAGTATTATATTGATTTCTAAAGGATCATATGACACTGAATACTGGAGTAATGTCTGTAATATTAACATAGAAAACAATTATAATGATATTTTACAATATTACTGCTTTTACTGTAATTTTGATCAAATAAATGCAGCTTTTGTAAGCATAAGAGACTTTTTTTTTAAATGACTGACCCCAAACTCCTGAACAGTATTTTACAGTCATGAGGATGAAATCATTTCTTGTTTCTGTTTGGTCTTTTCTAAGAATTTATTGGTGTATTTTTCATTATGACGTCTTCGTTATATCACCCTGAAACATTGAAAACCTAAATAATAATAATAACAATAAAAATGTAACCATAATTGTGTATTCAAGTCATTTTTTTTGTATAAATGCATGTTATGCATTTCTGAATTCATTTCATAAACTACATCTGAACAAATATCGTCATGTAGGATGGAGCAATACAGTGAATATGAATGGCACAGCTTTCAATTTTCGTCAGGAAAAGTGCTTGACTTCATATTGAGACTTCAGACGTTGATATCTTGGCAAATCTCTATATTCTATTAAATCTCTTGAGGAGACACTTGTAAGAACTAAGAAGCAGTCTCCTCCATTTGCTCTTCATTTAATCTTGTTGCTGTCTAGAAACAATATTTCTCTCCTATGAGGTCATAACGTTCGCTCGCATATGCGTGTGGCCGACCGTACGCACATCTCAGCGCTGTTGGTACAGCTATTAGTTTGTTTAAGTTCACCCAGATGATTAAATGTCTTTCCATTGTGTCCGCCGATGCATATGGTCATGTGAAATGATTCGCTCCATTAAAAGTGGCAGCAAAGTAAATGGGGTAATGAATGGTCCTGTTGGCTAGAGTCTCCCAGCATCCTAATTTGTCTTTCCTCCTGTTGTTGTCTCCACAGCCTGCCGGCCCGGCTTTTATAAGGCCTCCTCCGGGAACGTCAAGTGCTCCAAGTGTCCTCCACACAGCTACACACACCAGGAGGGCTCCGTCCACTGCGGATGCGAGAAAAACTACTTCCGCGCAGAAGAGGATCCCGCCTCTATGGCCTGCTCCCGTACGTGTTGCTAAACTACTGAAGTACATTTTCTCCACTTTCCATAGGTTTAGCTTTGCATTTAAAGAGAGAGTTCATCCCCCCAAAAAAGAATTAGTCATCATTTATTCACTCTCATGTGTCTGTGGTACTTTCTTCTGTGAAACATTAAAAAAAAAGATGTTCGGCCCAACCATACTGTACACCTGGCGCAATGCAAGCGTTTTTTGCTAGTTTCAGCCTGACGCAGTTATCATTTTCACATCCGGCGCCATGTTGTTTAAATAGCAAATGCACTCTAAAAATTGCTGGGTTGTTTTAACCCAACTTTGGGTCAAATATGGACAAACCCAGCCATTGGGTTACATTTTTTAAGTACATGTTTTAACCCAACATTTGGGTTTGTCCATATTTGACCCAAAGTTGGGTTAAAACAAGCCAGCATTTTTAGAGTGTGCATTTGCGCCCATTTCTGCAACCATGGGTTTGCTGGTCTGACAATGAGGTGTGTTCATGTGCATTGTAAACATTGTGACGCAACTGAAATAGACTGCGCTATTGACCAAAAAAAAAAACTGGTATAAAGTCAATGGTGCAATAGAGTGCCGAAGTGATGACGTCACTTTGTAGGACAACTCGGAAGTTAGCGGCGCATGGGTTCCCTCGATCGAAAAGCTATGCATTTTCCCCTTAGACTTTTGGAAAATTGCAAAAAATAAGATCTGTGTTTAACTACCCTTACACGTTTTGTCTAACAAGATAATCTTTACAAGTTGATCCAAAATTTAGACATTTTGAAGCCTATATAAAGTTTTATAAAAACACAAGCAGACACAATAAAGTTTAAAAAACCACAAGCAGGTTATAACTGTGTGTCCTATGTCATAGATCAAAACATGAAAATATTTAGAGGCTTCACCACACAACCTTATTTCAGGCGATTTAGCAAAAACCCATTCAAAAATCCAATAGACTTTAGAGCGAGGGAACCGGGAGTGCTAAAATGCTAACTCACTTCCGCGTTTTGGCCTACAGAGTGACGTCGTAACAAATATAGCACTCTATATTTGTTTTGTTATTTAAATTAGGTTGTGCACCTTAGTGCTTAGTGATGTGCACCTACTTTATAGGCGGGTCCACAACTCGCGTACACTATTTCATGCTTTAGCAGACTATCCCTTTAGATATAAAACGGCAAATAACAACACATCCACAAACATTTACGAGTTACGTTATTGTACAGATAACTATTTATGTTCCTGTTCGCCACAGAGCCCTCAGAAGCACCGGAGCTTTTTGAAGGATGGTGTTTGCTCAAGGATTGATGAATTTGTGTTTGCTCATTCTGACAAAGCTTCCGATACCCCCTCTGCGGCCTTCAAGCCATCCCACCGAGAATAGTCCGTGTTTGCTTGTTTTTTACCATTTCAGCCGACGGGCCTCCTTGGGTTTGCTCACCGGAGCAAGCTAACCCATTCTCTTTTATGGAGAAGCAGGCAGATGGTAGACAGATGCATGCAGCGACTGCCAAGCATTCCAAAACACATTATCCATAAATCATTGCATTGCTATCAGTGCTGATTCATATCACATATAACCACCAAGAGCCGTATTGAATTCTGCGGCCAAGTTTAATCGGGTGTATCTTACGTGACATCCGAAGTAGTCAGCACGTTGGATCATGCCACACTCATGTGAGTCGCATTTTATTTAGGCTGTCAGAAGCAATACCGAGTCTTCATTTCCACTAAGCACTCATTGCCAATGTTAGTTTAAGACTTTGATGGGTACAGTGAGGGGGAGAACGCTTGAACAGAGCGTACGTCTTTAATTCCTCCACTTCATATTGTCATAGCCCTCGAGTTTATACATTTATCTTGATAGAATCTGCTCGGATGCAGGCAGTGGAACAGATACGCTTTAAGTGCAGCTCTGAGAGCGGAACTGCAATTAAAAGAAGACGGCGCGCGATAATATCTGCGATAATTGCGGAAGGTCATTTTGAGTTCTTCAGAGATGTTTCTCACTGTTTTGCGTGAATTATTCAGGTCATGGCTGCGTTATACGCACAGCTAGTTGTTCCTTGAATTATTGCTTTGTAAAATTTGCAGTTTATGTTGCATTCTACACCGTGTCAGTGAAGGTCGGCATTTAATCACTGTTGAACGTTTCAAAGGCATACATATTTATGCCTGTTTTTAGTACGTATAAATGGACTTGTTTATTTCTGCCTGTCTCCTTTTTTTTATGACCTCATAAAGGCGATATTCTGCTGCGTAAATCCTTGACGTGAGGAAAATGTCAACTCCGGATGTGTTATATAATTGTACCACTTATCAAAATAGATGCAAACATCACAGAGAATGTCATGTTATGGTGGTGATTGTTGAGGTCCACTTTAATATGAAGGCTGTAGTCACACTTCTGTGGGCTTCTTGTCAGACTGAACTGTCTGTGTTATGGATGGCTTACCCTGGCACCGCTAACTGGAGAACCAGTCTGTTAACATTACCTGCTCACTGTGATTTCTATTAAATGTCAGGTTCAAAGAACGCCTTGCTCTGGCAAAGATGTTACCTAGTGACATAAAACTACTTTTTCCTCCATCCTATAAAAAGAGACTTTATTTTATGTAAGGCATTTTTTTTATATATCTGCACTGGCACAGAAAACTTCCTTTTTATAATACTATTTTTTTATAGAAAGGAAAGATCAGGGATGAGAGATACTTTAAAATAGGAAAATGAATTGCTCTGCCAAATATGAAAATGCTGCATCATTTACTCATTATTTAGATTTTATTTTATTTAAGCGATATTACTATTGCCAGAAATTATTTGTAGTAGTTTTAGTTAATAACCACATTGCTATTCTTTGTCAAATGAAAGTTCACTGTAAAAAACAATTCCGTTATATTTATGTAAAAACGGCAGCTGTAGTTGCCAGAAATTTAGAGTAAATAAATATGCTGGCATATATATACAGTATATATAGGCTGCATAGTGTGACACAAACACTAAACACCATCATGGTAAAACACATGAAATTTAAAAAATGCAATAAACATGAATTTAACAACATTAAATGTAATATACTGTAAAATCCTAATGTACATAACTGATTAGAAGAACAAAACTAAGAAAAACTATGAAGAAACATAGTTATTTCAACAAAAATACATCAAATATGAAGTGTCACTACAGGGAATTGTCAATTTATGTTTATATTCACTCTAAATTATACAATGATTTGTATACAAATACTTTCTTCTTTCTCTTTTTCACATCCAAAAATGGTATACAGTAACGGTTAATGGTATTTTACTGTAAAAATGTATGGTTAGATCACAGTTATTCACCGTATATAGTTCGGAAACTTAACAGTTTTTCACCATAGTATTTTACGGTTAAAATAACAGTAATCTTTCACATGAAAAAAAAAACTTTTTTTTTTCAACAAACTTAAAAAAGAATTATTATTAAAAAGGATTTAATTAGCATTCTTTATCATAAACGCACCAGAAAGAGTGGAAGAAATAGTTTAGCTTGTATGGGGGACCTTTATATGGGTGTAGAGTATAGGGCTTTCAAATCAAAAAGGTTGAGAACCACTGGTATTTAAGACTTACGTGCTATATTCTCTGTCTTTGGAGAAAACAAGACCAGACTGATAGTTAAGACATTTAGTTCAAGTTTCCCTCCGCAAGAGCTGGCAAATATGATTATAATTTATAAAATTACATTTTGAGTGAATTATTCCTTAAGGATTTTTCGCTCTTCTTTCTAAAAGTGCTTTTAAAAAGGCCAGTGTGGTGAATCCTGTATTTGACCTTGAAGCTAAATGTCTGATTTATTGTCATGTCAGAATCAAGCGAAAGCAACAGGGAGTGTTCTGGAATGTTCCGGCAGTGAATTTGTGGGAGAGATTCCTTTGTGTAATGTTCTATTTCTTAATGTAGTATCAAATCCTACCTCTCCCCCACTTTACTTCTCAGACAAAATGTCTGTCAAAATGATTCTCAGGTTCAAGAGGCAGGAAACCTTCTCTGAGCTCCGGGGCTTCAGTGTGCGAATTCGTGTCAGTTCAAACCAACCAAACAAATATTACGCTCTTCATTTCTTCACTTGCCACCATCTTTAAGGCAGATCTAAGAGGAATTGTACTGTATGTAATAGTAACCAGAGGTCAGATATTCGATTCTTGAAACATTCAAAAATTATTATTTATTACAATCTGTCTTTGAACTTGTGTCCATCTCCTTACTTCTATCTGAGATTTCACTCTCATACACATATACATAGAAGTCGTCACTTATTCAAATAACAGCTTGATGTCTAGGCCTGCTGTTTCAATCAGTATCAGCGCTGGCTTCACTTCATACCCATTTCTTTTTATCGAGACAATCTTTTAAAGTTAATATAACAATCCATTGAGGACACTTCTGAACTCCGGAGTAATTTCTAGAGGCGTTGCCAACATTTTAACAAGGGGAAGGACATGCCTGCCTAAATTCCGTATCCATCCATAACTGATGACTTTAACGATTAAACCCACACTTTTTAAAGTAAACGTACTTCCCCAGAGGGACGTTTTATTGCTCTTTCATAGCTTGTGAGATTTAATGGAGTTCTCAGTTGTGTTTTATTTAAGTATAAACTTTGTCCCAGATCTTACTCCTGTCATCCCTTAGCAAAAAAGAAACTTAGGCTATTTTTTTACATAAATAATTCAGTAAAAGCAAATCTTGAAATAATAGTTTGAGAGTTCATATTGATACAATTTTGATTGGAAAATTGATGTCTCCATTTAAAGTCGTCATGAAGCTGGGATGGTTTTTGCTTCCCTGTTGTGACATATAAGTAAAGCGGCTGCTCGAACAGGATAAAATATTGCGATGAGCTTAATTTTGTCCATCGGAAATGGATTTGATTGTTGTGGATCATCGTCATTTGCTATTGCGGTAACACTTTACAAAAAGGTTCATTAGGTAACATTAGTTAATGTATTAAAAAACATGAACTAACCATGAGCAATACATGTGTTACTGTATTTGTTAATCTTTGTTCTACTATATTTTTTATAGCTTGATTTTAAAAAAAAGAGTAAATATTATATCGCATGTTCTTTTCACAGGTCCTCCATCTGCCCCACGCAATGTGATCTCAGCCATTAATGAGACGTCAGTGATTCTGGACTGGATCTGGCCGGCTGACAGCGGAGGCAGGAAGGATGTGATATTTAACGTAGTCTGTAAGCGATGTTGGCCGGGTCCCAGACAGTGTGAACCCTGCAGAGGGGCTGTGCGCTTCCTGCCCCGTGCCTTCGGCCTCACTAACACGACAGTAACCGTGACAGACCTTCTGGCGCACACCAATTACACGTTTGAGATTGAGGCCCAAAACGCAGTGTCCTCCCAGGCCCCCACGATCCGCCATTATGCTGCGGTCACCATCACTACCAACCAAGCAGGTGAGTCTGTCATCCTAGCTGATCCTATTGTTAAAGGAATAGTTTACCCCACAAATATGTCTGTTAACTATTCACGTTCATGTTGTTCTGAAATATTATTAAAACACGGTAACGCTTTACAATAAGGTTCATTAGTTAACATTAGTTAATGTATTTACTAACATGCACTAACCATGAGCAATACATTTGTTACTGCATTTGTTCATCTTTGTTAATGTTAGTTCATGAAAATACAGCTGTTCATTGTTTGTTCATGTTAGTTCACGGTGCATTAACTAATGTTAACAAGATTTTAATCAAGTATTAGTAAATGTTAAAAAATAACATTAACAAAGATTAACAAATGCTGTATATGTGCTATTCATTATTAGTTCATATTAACTAATGTAGTTAACTAATGTTAACTAACGAACCTTATTGTAAAGTGTTACCATTAACACAATATTCTCAAGAACATACACTTCAATCAAAGCCATGTCTTAAAAGAAAATAAAAAATGTCTTCAAAGATTTCCATTGATTGCGCGAGATGTTTTAATGGTCCCCTAAGATCGATTGAGACGTGCGCGCGAGACAATTCAATTTCCTCTCGGCGATGTGCAACAAAGCTCAAAATTCCATTTGGAAGGAAGAAAAGAACCATTTAATGCCTCCGCAAGTCAATTGCTCATCCCGCGCTATCTATCGCAGCTGCATATCATTTTGCAGGTGCTGGCCTCTAGTACAGCTGACTGAAGGTCACGACTCCTCAGGTTACTAAAGCAGAGGGATGCTGAACGACAGGCCATCTGCCTCTCATTCCACGCACGCTTCCTTTGTGAAGACTAGTGTTTCTGTTCTCTAGCCCTGTGGGGCTGAGGCCACTGTCAGTTCAGCGCTGTCTGTGGAGTGATAGGTACAGGTTCTGCCGGATGATTTAGAGTAGGCTTTGGTCCACAGCTTACAGGCTTTGGGCTCTGGTGTCATGAAATAGTAGGCAGAAGACTGCTTGGACTACTAGAGGTTCAAAGGCTAGGGATTGATAGTTTTGCACCCTTTTACCAGTGGGAGCAGTTGACTTTGCCCGAGACCTCATAAAATCCTTACTGTCATTGTGAGAGGACTGCGATTTCACTCAGTAGATCTTTCATCTTCTGTCATGGAGCAGATGCTGATTTATCTGTGAGGAAAGGCATCTTCTTTCAGAATGATACAGCACCACTGGCCTAAATGTATTGACTACCAACTCCATCATCAACCCTCAAGTCATTGAACATTCATGTTTTCCTCAATATTTGTGGGTTATTCCTGGCAGTGCCTTTAAAATTCTGTAACTTTTGAGAATAAATATAAGCCTGTGTTGTTATTTAAATGATTTTCATAAAAGAGTATTCCAGACATTCAGACTTTAACCACAGTAAATCATTGAAGCTATTAAATGTTAATGATTTAAGAAAATGAGGAATGACTTACTAAAAAAGGCATACTCTTATTCAGCAATGACACATAAAATTGATCAAATGAGACAGTAAAGACATTTATAGTGTTACAAAAGATAGATAAATTGTTATCACAGGAATCAATAAAAACATTATCTCTATGAATAAGGGTTTTGTTTGAAACATTTCCATTAGAGAAGGGGAAAAAATAACCAATAAGCACTGAAATAATTTTATTACTAATATGACTACAATATTTCTATTAATGAACATGTTTTTTCCTTTTAGGATTTATTGCATAGCACCAGAAAAAATATGAGACTCTGTGTGTGTGTGGGTGTGTGTGTGCGCGCACCCGTGTGTGTTGCTAGGTCACAGCTTAAGGTTTTAAGGTTTTTCTTTTTCAGACAAGGATTTCAGGTGACAGGTTGATGGGAAGTAAATATGGACTTAGCACTTATCTCTCCCAGTCCTTCAGTGATGTCTCTGAAAAACATTTTTATGAACTTTAAATTGCATTCTTTTATGTTTTGTCATTTGTTGTTAGTCATTGCCTGTTGTTTTCTATGGATGTATTACTCTCTAAACTGTACTATATATATATATATATATATATATATATATATTCAAGATTTGTTATCACAACATTTTTTCTTTTGTCAGCTCAACTTAAATAATTTATTTAGTTCAGATAACTAATTATTTTGAGTTTCTGATGATTAAATTAATCTCCTTCATTGTATTAACTCACTTTTTCCAGTTTAATCAACTTTTAAGACAAATTTTTTTTAAGGCAACATACTTTTTTTAGGTTACATACTTTTTTAAGTTAAACCAGCAATATTTTTTTACAGTGAATATATTCTGCCACAATATATCGCTATGCAAAAATAAATTAAAGGGACTATGTGTAGGTTTTTACTTAAAATGCAATAATGTAACCAACCATAATGTAATAGAAAGAATGACACCTTGACTATCCACCACGGTTGCCTCTATCAGTTTGTTGGCTCAAATGTGTGTGAAGAAGTCGGGTCCGAATTAGCGCGTCATGCGCGTTCTTGTCAATTTGGGCCTACATTCGTACGGCAGCCATTAGTAAGCAGTAGTGTTTCAAATGGACTCTGCGAACAGAAAGAAGCAACCAGCCTCCAGTCAATCCAGACACTCACAGAAACTCCTTTTAAGTAAAAAAAAAAAAAAAAGAAAGAAAAAAGCCTTATCTAGTCCGGCCAACGAGCGTGCGAGCGTCTCGGTTTAACGTCTCATCCGAAGGACGGTTAGATGAATGTCATATTGTGATAAAATGTGATATAAGATTAGATGAATGTGATATTTTTTGTTTGGACCTGAAATCTGATACGACCCATTACAACCTTTAATATGTATCGTGGATAGTGACAATATGTATTGTGCATCACCAAAAATTAATAGTTCTGTGTGAGAAAAAAATAGTTTACAGAGTTTCAGTGTCAGTACTACATTAAACTACTATATATAATGTTGAATAAAATTTATAATAATGAAAGGGGGGGTTATAATAATGCAATGGGTCCCTTATAATGCCAAATGCCTTATGTTACAAGTAAAAAGTGACCTACACGATTTTAAATAAATCTAGTCAGTGACAGAGTGCACCATTTCAAAAGATGTAAACAACACTGGCCCAGAAGCACTTCCTGTTTCAGTTTTTTAACACTACATAAAAGCTGCGATAAAATACAACCAACAAACATTTAAAACTGAATCAAAAAGTTAAAAAGTGCTTCTGGAAGTGCTTCTGGACCAGTGTTGTTTACATCTTTTGAAATGGTCTATAATTCTCTATTTTTAGCTTCATAATCATGAATATTTTTATTTTGGTGTCACAATGCATTATTCACATTGTGGATTATTTGGTGTCGCTATTGCCCTGTGCATTGAGTTACAGTACCTGCACCAAGGATGTATTCATTTACATCCACAATGTAATATCAAATTGAGCATTTAAATCAACAGTACATTTTCCGTTAACATTTTACCATGTGCCTTGGAGTATCGAAATAATATTGTATTGTGATATGTATGCAGATCGAATCATGACATGAGGGTATCATTACACCCCTACTCTCTGACAATTTATTAATCTCATCGGACATACTGTACGCACTCCCACTCTCAATTCTCACTTGCTTTTGATGGACACAGTACAAAGTAGTATAGTTAAGGCACTTAGGCGCTTTAGTTTAATGGTATTCATTTCCGAGCAAAGAGACTGCACTACACCCTCACTTTCTGGGGTTTTTTTTTCACCTCAATTTTTTAGTTCAGACTGTTTCAGAAACCTAACCCAGGAAGACCGTGACCCCTCTCTTTTCTTCTTGCTCTCAGACAAGTAATCCAGCTTACTTTACTGTCCTATAAAACACAGCCAGAACAAGGAGATGGATGTGTGAACGGCCAATCGGGCCTGCAGAGAACACATTTACGAGGGGCTCAGAGGGTTGTCAGCGCAGCCCAATCCATCTAAACAGAGCCAGCATGTGCTCCGCAGCCCAAGGGAGACAGAACACGTAAGCTGCCCTCCATGTCAGGACGGTGCTCTCTGCTTGGCTCTCAACCTCATCAGAGCTGTAAAATGTTTGTGTTGAGACCTGACAGTTCTGGCTTCTTAATAGGCTGCTTCACCTGACCTCTCAATCGTGCCAGGGCAGAGCAGAGATTTTCAGGAGAGCAACAAGAGCATGCAACCTAACTTTTGGTAATACTAGGTTTCATATATATATATATATATATATATATATATAGTCCTGTGGGCGAAAATGCCTTGTTGATACTAGAGGTCAGAGGAGAATGGGCCGAATGATTCAAACTGATAGAAGAGCAACTTTGACTGAAATAACCACTCGTTACAACCGAGGTATGCAGCAAAGCATTTGTGAAGCCACAACACGCACAACCTTGAGGCGGATAGGCTACAACAGCAGAAGACCCCACCGGGTACCACTCATCTTCACTACAAATAGGAAAAAGAGGCTACAATTTGCAAGAGCTCACCAAAATTGGACAGTTAAAGACTGGAAAAATGTTGCCTGGTCTGATTAGTCTCGATTTCTGTTGAGACATTCAGATGGTAGAGTCAGAATTTGGTGTAAACAGAATGAGAACATGGATCCATCATGCCTTGTTACCACTGTGCAGGCTGGTGGTGGTGGTGTAATGGTGTGGGGGATGTTTTTTGGCACACTTTAGGTCCCTTAGTACCAATTGGGCATTGTTTAAATGCCACGGCCTACCTGAGCATTGTTTCTGACCACGTTCATCCCTTTATGTCCACCATGTACCCATCCTCTGATGGCTACTTCCAGCACGATAATGTACCATATCACAAAGCTCGAATCATTTCAAATTGGATTCTTGAACATGACAATGAGTTCACTGTACTAAAATGGCCCCTATAGTCCGCAGATCTCAACCCAATAGAGCATCTTTGGGATGTGTTGGAATGGGAGCTATATATATATATATATATATATATATATATATATATATAACCATATTTAGCTCTTTACTGTCACTTTCAGTTGGAGGAACCAATGGTTTTTCTTTGATTTTAAGACAAAGTCAGTCTGTTCACACTGTGAACACTGAGAAAGATACACAGTGTCAAATGAGCCTGCTGTCCAGACATTATAAATCATAGCTTCCATAAACTGTGGCCACTAAAACTTCAATAATACCTCCCCTATCAGAGTGCAGTTGGAAAGAGAGTTGTGTAGGGGGGGCTTCAAACTGAAACAGACTGTGTCCATCTGGATTCATTAACAAAGAGAAATAGACGGGGGGAAATGAGTTCCAAGGGAAAAGAAGCATTTCAAGACTGTATAATCACAATCAAGGAAAGCTTGAACATTTGAAAGAACAACATGTTTTTTCCTGTGGTCTAATAAAATTAAAACACAGGCCAGTCAGATGCCTCCGTGGCCTCATTGCTGCCTCGCAATTACAGAGCTGTAAACTTGAAAAAAGAACGCGAGTGCCAGGCTGGAGGAAACCACGGCCAAACTCTGACTTGAATTACGATCACAGATTGTGACCATGTGAAGTGCCAGAGTTGAAAGAGCCGTAACTTTTGAGCCGTACGCCTGCAGCACGATTATAGATGTGCAAAATATAATAATAATAAATAATAATAATAATTAGTGGGTAATACGAACAACTACAGTGGATGACTAATCTGCCTCAAGGACAACCCTGAATAATTATGCTGGTTTACCCTGATCAGATTCTTATAGAGTCTGTTTCTGTGAGAAAAAAGCAAGTTTTGAGACAGGTTTGATCATGCTAAAAAAATCATATAGCCTCTTAAATGCAACGCTTATTGTGGAACCATCAAAAACAGTGGGGATTGATTAAAAGTGATGATTTTAAACAAACTTATGCAGTCTCTTTAAAATGAAATCTGTGGCCCCCAAGAAGATGAAAGGGGGTGCTACTGTAGTGGGTCCCTAGAAAATACACCTGATTTTATATAGCACTTTAAAACTTGTTTCAAAGCAGTTTACTTGTTTATAGCTTTATTAATGAATTTCGCAGTGTCATAGTTCAGTTCCGTTATAAAGATCATCAGTTATTAAATCTATAGAGCAGTTCTGCAGAAAACAGTGATGTCATTGTCCAGCTCAGTTCAGTTCTCATTCAATAGTGTCACTGCAAGCCAGAGATGACCGTGGCAAGGATCCCAAACTCTATCAGGTGACAGAATGGAGAAAAAAACCTTAGAAACCAGGCTCAGGCCACGTTTACACAAAGCCGGGTATTTAGCAAAACAAATATTTTCCCCCTCTCCGTTTTTAAAAATAACATCGTTCACACACCCGCATAAATACGCCGTCGTGCACCATCATAACTATGCCAAACCTATTGGCGGCAGTGTAGGGGTTAAGGATAAAGCCATGCAAGCCAATCAGAATCCTCAGAATCGACAAGAGAGAACCTAAAACGCTGTTTCTTCCAATTCACACGACAACACATAACCGGTATTTTCAGAAATCTCCACTTTGGCCGGAGTTTTTAGAAATAATCGTTTTCTGTGATAAAAACTGGGTTTTCGTGTAAACGAGAGGCCAATCCGCAGGGAAATATCTGCGTTTTCCCTTTGTGTACACGGGGCCTCAGGCAGGGACAGGATTTTGGCCAATGACCAAACACAGTCTCTTTAGGAATCAGGCTGCATCACAAGTCAGAATGTAGATTGGGTAGCATATAAATATTCACCCACTTCCAGTTGTGTTAAAACTGTGTAAAAAGTGTTAAAATAAATTAATTAAACTAAATTAGTGTGAGAGCGCAATCCTATAAAAGTGCCAATAGGCAACATGACATCACGACTTTTGCGTAAACATACACGCCACTTTCGAGTTAAATGGCGTGTTATCGCTACGCATTTTGAGCTATCCGCGTGTATCCGCGTGTATGCGTGTATGTCTACGCCATTAACGTCCGCGTCATTCCGCGTGTCTGTACACGCGCGTCAAATGTCCAGTCATAAATGCCATTAACCCCAGTGACGGTTAAGTTTAGGGATAGGGTTGAGGTAACTCATATCTTTTTTTTCACTAGGATGGTAAGGGAACAGTCATAAATGCCATTAACCCCAGTGACGGTTAAGTTTAGGGACAGGGTTGAGGTAAGTCATATATTTATATAACGTTAAGTCAACGGCGTTCATAAACACGCTGAAAAGCGATTATGCGTCTTGATAGCACGCCAAAAATGCAAATACGAATTGGCGTGTCATACACACGCTACTTCATGAGATCAGTCTGCAATAGGAGTGGAAAGACTTGCGCATGATCTATTGTTGATTTACTAACGGCACGCAATTAAAAAACACTGACACAACCGGATCATTTCCATGATGACCAACACAATCTACCAAGAGCAGTGCAAATTCACATCTGGTTTAAGACTTGCTTGCTTTTTTGGGGCATTAAATAATGACGCAAATACCAGAAAATTGACTAGTGCAAACATCACATTATATGACTCATTGAAATTCCCATTAATTTTCCGTCTGAAAGGTAAACTCCTACAAATGCATATTCAATAAGATCAGCCACAAAAATAACTGTCCACACCTTTTCAGCGTTAATGTTTCACTGTGTGTCTTTAGTAATTCCCGACATTCGTTTTTTTTTTAAAACCAAAAGAGGGTTTCTGCTGCATTTTGATTCACAGTGTTACTGTTGTATTTTGATCAAATACCTGCAGCCTTGGTAGAAGACTTTAAAAGAAAGAAGATCTTTAGAAGATCTTTAAAAGAAAAAAAAAAGAAAACTTCCAAACTTGTTACACATCATATGTGGGACCCTCTGCATAAAAAAATAAATAAATAAAAAAATAAAAATATACTGAAGCTCATAAGCCATGCCTCAAACTTTGAGGTATTCACTTGACATAACAGTGGCCGTTGTTTGCAGGGACCAGCCGTTCCCCGATTGCATCAATTTGTCTTTTAGTCCTCCAACTTCCCCAACTTTGAAACAGGCCCCCAGTGGAGAGCAAACTCGATTAGGTCCACAGGAACCAGTTCACAGGATGCAAATTGTTGAATGAAAATGTCAGCTGAACTTCCTGTGACCTTATGGCTTTATGTGCTTGTAATACAGAGTGGAAACAGCTAATCCTCTTTCGATTTTATGTGTTCCTCTCCCTCTCTCTGCGCAGCTCCATCTGCAGTGACTGTCATCAGGAAGGACCGAACGTCAAGAAACAGCATCTCACTGTCTTGGATGGAGCCAGAGAGACCCAATGGGATCATTTTGGACTACGAGGTCAAATACTATGAGAAGGTGGGGGCAGTTTAATTTCGACTCGCTGTGGGCACTCACTGCATTAACATTTTAATTTGAAGTCATCATGTTCTTTGATTTGGCCTCATTAGGAATCTTGGTCCAGAGTACACACCCATATATCTGGGAGCATTTCAAGTCATTAGTGTATGTGGTTTCATTTGATTGTTTGAAGTGAAATAGATTATGTCTGTTCTGCTGAAAGACGTTTTCCTGAAATCAAATGTTTAACCAGGTACTAATGTTCTCAGTATTTTTGTTTTGTTTTGTTTTTGCTGAGCAAAATATTCAGACAGACCCTTCAGCCACCTGAAGAGAATCACCCACCTGTTCGCTGTTCACTATGAAACTCTTTTAGAAGTGGTTAGTGGGCCTCGATGAAATAGGGTGGACCTCTCGAATTACATCATTTTACAATACATTGGATACAAGTAATTTGACAATTAAAGCCGTATTCGCGTGGGATAAGTACCTGGTGACCTCTAGTCATTTGTAATAGTTGCGGAGGTTGTCTGTGATCTAAATCCCGTGTGAATCGGCCATGTCTGTAATTTGTAAAGCAAAAATTCGAACGTACAAATTCATTCCCTGACATTAGATGGTGCCAATTTGCTCTGCAATACCACTACATATCAGTTTTCTTTTTATCAAGATGTTCGTAGTCCCTGTGGCGTCAAACTAAAAAAATGAACCCGAGGCGTTTTTAAAAAATGGCGCTTTTATGCGTGGTGTTACGTGTCGGTGTGCGCACTCACATTGGCGCCCTTTGTTTAGTCACGAGGCGTTAAACATTGGCGAATAACGCACGCGCAATTTGTCCCGGTGTCAGGCCTTAAGGTGTATGTTATTTTAAAATGGAGAATTAATCTTTAGCGCCACTCACCGGACATCTCAACCGCGGTGATATGTAAAGTAATAAAACGTTGCCATACTTTCATCTGTTTTAGAAAAAAACGACACACTTTTAGCGTTTGTCAAAAATGTTGCCACTGGTAAGTCTGAATAAACTACTTTATATTCTGTATAAAAATATCACAAATCGTAGTTCATTTCTAAATTAGACTTAAAACAAACACAGAAGCAAAAAGATTTATAATTTAGCTGTTTTAATTACATCAATAAAATAGTTATTTTAATTTAACACAGTCTCATCCCAATTCGTCATATAACTGACGTTTTGGGACGTCTTTTGACCATTCGTCAATATACGACTTTTTAGGGCCCCCTTAAACGTCGGTAGATGGCGATCCCGGGTCGTCATACAACTGACGCTTTACCTTTAACGTCAGTTAGGTGACGAGTTGGGTTTAGGGTTAGGTTTAGGTATGGGGTAGAGTTAGGATCCCATAACGTCATCTACCGACGTGTAAGGGGGCCCTAAAAAGTCGTATATTGACGAATGGTCAAAAGACGTCCCAAAACGTCAGTTATATGACGAATTGGGATGAGACCGGGTTGTTTAATTATGATTTTTGTTAATAATAATAACATTGAACATAGCCTACATAAATTAAAATATGCAAAATAATAATAATAAAACCAGACTAGAGCCAGTCGACTTGAATCATGCAGTCTACAAATTTTATTATTTAAACAGTAGACAAATTATAGTAAATATATAAAGCTCTGTGATCTTACAATTTATTCAGCATTATGTATTTATGCACTCAGTTTCTCAGCTTCAATTCACTCAATATCAACGAATATGAACATGCAGATGGATTTTATTTATTTCTGACTATTTAGTTTTGTTTCGAGAACTCGATATCCTATCTGAGTCTGCCTTCTGCACCAATTTTCTTTCAGTCTGTGTGGGAAGTGCACAGGCAGTTTTAGAGGAAACATTGCTTAGTCCTCACTGACCAGGTCAGTTCATTTTAAGCCTTCTTAACAATCTGTGAAAGTGCCAGATGATCTCAGCTTTGGTCTTGTAACACTGATCTAAACACCACCTGCCCATTAAAGCCCTTGTGGGATACAAGCCCCTGCTTGCCCATCTTTTAAAAAAAAAACCTTAACACAACCTCTCCTGTCACAACCCACTCCGGTCGGCACTTCTACTGGTTTCCTGCAGATGCCATATGATTAGTGAGCCGTAGTCTTGATCGAGGGTTATTGTTGCAGCGTTGCTCTGTGGGGTCAGTTTTCAGAGGACTCTTTCATGCTGTCAGATCTTGTGAAGTCTTCTGCCCCTAGGTGAAGTGGGTAACGTCTCCTTCGCTATAAAGAAAGCGCGACTCTGGGTTTGGAACTTAACTGGGCCCTGACATTGCGGGAGACTCCTATCCCGAACTGGCAGGGGATCTGAGGGTGTGAAAGAAAGCCCTAGAACAGTCTCCAATGGCAACCCTCCAGGATTCTTGCCGCAGAAAAAACATTCCGTAGCTCTGTGGATAAATGGCTTGACTGTATGACCACACAGAGACACACAGAATGAAATCGTAGACAGGATTTGGTTGTCTCCAAGACGTGGTTCATCTTCATCTTGACAAAAAGGTCTTACAAGTTCAAAATTGAAAGCTCATGCCAATATTGTAGACAAGCAGCTCATTTCAGTCTGTGCTTTCCACTCTCCAAATACTAGGGCTGAGTGATATACTGTAGCAAAAAGGGAAATTATATCTAGATTTTTATCAGCCATCTGACGATTTGTAATATAGCTTTTGAGTTTCGTGTATTTACCTTGAGGTGGCTTATTTCAAATGAATTTCAATATTATTTTAACCCAACAGTAATTGTGGACAAATTATAAGACAGTTAAAGTACACTTTTAAAATATGGCTTAAGATTTTATGTTTAATTATTTATTTAAAATTTTATGTGTTGACACACGTTTATTGAATAGATACAGTTTAAACGGATTCATGAAAATATTTTTTATGAAATTTATTTATTTAAGTCTCTGATGCTCACCAAGGCTGCATATATTAGATATAAATACAGTAATATTGTGAAATACTATATATAAACTGTTTTCTATTTTAATATATTTAAAAATGTCATTTATTTCTGTGAAAGCAAAGCTGATTTTTCAGTGGCCATTACTCGAGTCTTAATTGTCAACCGATCTAGTCAGTCTAATATGCTGAATTGTTTCTTCTTATTATTAATATGTTGATTTTTTATTATTATTTTTTTTATTATTATTTTTTTTTATTATTATATTTTTATTATTTATTTTTTTCAGCCTTGGTGAAACTGTGATTAACTTTCAAATGATCAGCATTAATTTGAAATAAAAAATATTTTGTTACAATATAAAAGACACTTCTGATCAATTTGATGTGTTGTTGCTGAATAAAACTTTTTTTTTTCAATCTGACTTAATGTAAACTTTTGAACGATACCACATTGTGAATAGTGAAAATATCCCCCAGTCATAATGAAAGGATATCTTACAGTAAGCATTACTTGTTAAGTTATTTTGACAGGGCTCTCAGAATTAATGGGGGATTTATTTCCAAACAGGGTTTATTATTACGGCCTCAGATTTACCGTATAAGCATAAGCACTGAACAAAAATCAACCGTTATGTAACGCTTCTGCACAATGAGCTAATAAGTTAGCCATAGAAACAGTTTGACTCGCTTCAAGAAAGTTAGGCCAGCATGTTTCACATGGAAACTTTATGAGTTGACCTTTTGAGGATATAGCAGCTAAACTCTCTTGAGCCGAGTTACACACTCAGAATGTGTTCATCATTTACATTAAATCCAAATATTCTGATATTGGTTTTCCATCTGCTGGTGAAAAAGGAGTGTTTGTTAGATTCATTGGAGCCCGTGCTTCCTAGTGAGGACCTTTGTGATGTGTCTTTCTGTGAGATCAGTGAGGCCCAGAGATCTCTGCCTGTGGAAATGTGTTTCCTTGGCCCTAATCCCCTTATTTGCAAGCAAAAGGCAGCTCGTCGTGGGCTATTTTCCCCGCCTGGCACAGGTACACTCGGGGGGCTCCTGAAATCCTCCATGTCTCATTTGACCCTGGGTGGCACAGTGTTCCCCGTTCACAATAAAATCTAGTCCTTCTCTCCATTGAATGCTGTTAATTACACAACCTTGTGAGGCATTGCTTCATCAGGCATGGCTGGAGTCGCCCAAATCCTACACAACTGGTGCTGCCATGTGGAAAAGCCAGGGACACCCTCGGTAAGACCCTCGGTGCCCCTTGATCTAGGCTGGCAGAGGATAACAAGCCACCTTCACCCTCACAAAACACACACTGAGAAGGAAAGGGGGCCCCAAATCGTCTTACCGGATTCACTGACACGCTGGCCGCAGACTTGAACATATAAACCTCATAAAAGAGAGCCAGATTCGCTAAGTGACTTTTCAAAGAAAAATGTGGCATCAACGGGCAGAGTTCAAAAACACCATGATGTTTACACTGCATAATGTTGTATAGCGCAAAATCAAACAAACTGCGCTTAATGGATTTTCAAAAAGGCATCGGGATGCATGGTAACCGGAGTGATGCAGCTCCTGTGAGAAAGCAAGAGGTCCACGAGGTCCATGTTGCTTCGCTTAAAATAAATCTCTTTTTGATTATATGCCAGGGGGGACATACTCTGCTCTTTGTGTGTATATGTGTGTATATATCAAATGAACAAAGCTACGAAAGAGGAAAGAGCCTTACAATTCAAGCATCTCTAAATACTTGAGCGCTCCGGCTCATGTTTCCCTGACGTTACAGCATCCCGGTCGCTCTCGTCTTTTTGGGAACGCTCTCAGATCTGCGTTTTCAATGTTCTCCGTGCAAGTGAAACGCTGCACATTTATGATTTTTTTTTTTCTTTTTGGTCCGTTTATCGTATTGATCTCGCGGTGTATTTGAGAATGTTTATTTCTCGTCAAACTTAGATGGAAGGAGTGCTTTGGAAAAGCCATTTCATATTTACAGAATTTCTTCTTTAGAGGAGAGGAAGGCTGTAAGCCCAGATTGCAATATTTAGACTGTCAAAGTAGAACATGACAAGCATATTAAATTCCACCAATGGCGCACTTGTCGAAAAGTAACAATTGTACGCCTTGTCAAACCCCAGAGCTGGGAGGTGGCTGAGGCGGACCTGGGACATATGGTAAGAATATATTTTTTGCAGCGAAAATTTAGACACACCTGTATGTGATTTCCAGCTGATCACATGGTGTCGTGAGCAGTGAACGGTGACACCCTGCGAAAAGATTTATGACTCGAACAGGGACGCATACAATATGACACAAGGTATTGGTTTCGTCCTCCGTGGCAGAGTGAATTTATATTCGAGGCCTCCTCAAACCATAAAACCTGATGCGCTCCATTTGTGGCTTTGCATTCAAAGTTCAAAGATTAGAAATGGTTTCTGTGGCGCGTTCGGAAAAGAAGCAGGAATGATTGTCGTCAGATCCAGATCAAATGTGATGTTTGCATTAGTCACTGGGTTTCCACTAGAGTCCCGCTACATCATATGGATGTTTCTTTCCATCATAGGTTTTGTCAGTAGACGTCCTACCGCATTTATAAAACTGCTAGATATACAGATGAAATCACTTTTTACAAACAGTTGTCCACTGGTGACACTTACAGGCTCTTTGGGGACCCCAGAAAAGAGCTGTTGTGGATTAGTTCTTCCTTCAAAAAGTACTGTGAGAGGAGCCGAAATACCAAAATATTGCTTCTGGGGCTGTATTATACAAACATCCTATCTTAATTTTTGACTTAAGATTTAAAAAGTTCTATTTCCATCCTGAAATAGCCATGCCATGGTTGCTGAGATAGGATTTAGAGCTGGGATGTTTCTGTAATATCAACATTATCACATCGCAAATGTCCAACGCTCAGCCGCGCTGACAGATGTAAAGCCAAGTACAAGACCATCTATGATCTAACTCCACCATCGCCGCACATACTGGCTCTTTGTGAAAAGACATGTGAATAAAAAACACGCATCCTGATGAAATATGGCTTTTCATTTGTTTTGAATGTTCTAAGTAACATGTTCAAACTAAACTGGCGGTCTGGTTTTGATTTGTATAAGTCTGGTCAATGTCAAATATTATTACTTGTGTGGTGAAATGTGTATTTAAGTCGTTAGGACACATATTGTGCATGCATATTTGTTTCTTTTATTTGTTGCTTATTATATTTCTTAGGCTTTAGAAATGTTAAATACATTTGGAGGTCATGATTTCAACATTTTAGGCAAATTGTTTGAGTGACTTGGTCTGTTTTTTTTAAATAATAAGGTTTAAAATTACTATGTAATAATCTACTTATAATTTTACATTGTATATTTTTATATAGTTACAATTCCACAATGTTTTACTGTTTATGACAACATTCTATTAACATTAATAATTTCTCAAAATCAAAACACTTCATTACTGTCTCTCTTATGGTCACCGAGGCTGCATTTGTTAGATCAAAATTGTAAACATTATAATTTTGTGAAATATTATAAATGCATCATTTATCTTACATGATCCTTCATAAATCTAATATGCTGATTTGGTGCTCCAGAAACATTTTTTATTATTATTAATGTTCAAAATGTTCAATAATAATATATTTTTTAATAATAATAAGTTCAATAATAATGTTAAATAATAATATTTTATTATTATTATTAATGTTCAGAATGGTTGTGCTTCTTAATATTTTTTTTCAATCTTTTATAACAATGCAAAAGTCTTTTATGTCACATTTGATCAATTGGTAGTGTAATCGATTTAACATCCGTTTTAGCATTTTAAAAGCCTTGTTTCTTGTCTATTTGCTCACATTGTTATAAATGTGGCTATTATTGCTGTTTTATTTGTTTCTGATTAGTGGATAAGCAGAGGATATTCAAAGAAATCCAGCGTATGTAACTGTACACCACATCTCTCATCTAAAGTGACGTCTGACAATTATGGTCCATACCTTGGCGCATTATGAATCCTATTAGCATGTGTAGTCTAGACATGAAACCCAATAGAGCTTGATCTGTTACATGTTTACCGACCCTCGAAAAGATGCTCTCAAATCTCATTTGCCGTTAATTACTTCAGCGTGGGGAAATTTTATATCTACAGTGTGGACGAGTGAGCTGTTCTTAGAGGTCAACGATAGAGCAAAACGCAAATGAACTTTTGAAGTTTTGCCATAACACTAGCTATGGCTGAAGACTGATAAGTTACATGGATGAATGTGCTGGATAATGCCGGCAAATGAGTGATCTCTCTGTTTGTGGGATGTTTTCCCCCTTTTTCTAAACTCCTACAATATACAACTGAAACCTCCGCTCTTTCTCATTCCACCCCTGCCTCTTTTTCCAGTCAGAGAAACATCTGGAAACAATGGTTTGAAAGCAAAGACGCCCCATAAATCAGTTGGGTTTTTTTTTTTTTTTTTTTTTTTTTTTTTGCTTGTAGAGAGGATCAGCGTACCACAGAAATCTTTAGGAAAGCCATAAAAATGTGAACCGAAGGTGGCAGTATATTAAGATGAGCTGGCACTGTCCCAGTTAGCCTTAGATGCTCCCGATGGGCATGCGTTTCCCGTCTAGAAACATCCCTTTCCTGTCCGCTCGTATGGTCAGATGGTCTTTGTATGTCTCTAATGCTCATTATTACTGTTTAAGACAAGGCTTTGCGTAAGTGGTCTTGAGTTGCTCTTAAGTCCTTTTAAGGCAAGTCAATTCATATTAGTAACAGTCCCAGGCAGCTGTTTTTAGGGTAGGTGGTAAACATGCCTCTACTAAAATAGGAAATTATTATTTTTTAAATATTCTTGAGCTTCAATCAAAATTAAATTACGCCAACTTAATCAATTCAAATCCCGTTGGATAAAAACTAGTCCCAGCCCACATTTTTTTACTAATCAGTTTTATTCAGCAAGGAATCAAAGGTGGCAGTAAAGACATTGATAAAGTTATAACGGTTTTCTATTAAAAATGAATGTTCTTTTTAACTTTTTGTTCATGAAATAAGCCCTAAAAAGATATAATGGTTTTCATAGACAAAATATTAAGCAGCATGACATTAAAAATAAAAATAAATATTTCTTAAGCACTAAATCGGCATTTTAGAATATTTTTGCATGTGACTGACTGGAGTAATGGTTGCTAAAATTCAGCTTTATATATTACATTTTAAAATATATTAAAATAAAAAAAACTTTTAAT
This sequence comes from Cyprinella venusta, assembly GCA_038021265.1. Taxonomy (NCBI): domain Eukaryota; kingdom Metazoa; phylum Chordata; class Actinopteri; order Cypriniformes; family Leuciscidae; genus Cyprinella; species Cyprinella venusta. Next base: position 31,603,645 of record CM075867.1, on the reverse strand, counting down.
TGCAATAATATTTCACAATATTACTATTTTTACTCTAAACTATAAAGACAAGTGAGTTATGATCTCCTAAAATTGTTCATTCAGAAATTGGTAGTAAATTTCAGAAAGCAACGGCATTGGATTCTTAAGTAGAATGACTGAAAATAGTACTGTATTCTTGCAAAATATACTCAATCATCTTTTTTTCGTTTCATTTACAACTTAAAAAGAAAATTTTTGATTTTTGATCAAACAAATACAGCCACAAAATATGTTGTGAAAAGCACTTTCCGTAGTGCTAAAGCTATTATTAATCACTGTAAAATAATAATCCTGTAAAAAAAATGGTAAACTACTGGCAGCTGTGGTTGTCAGCATCATACCGTAAAAATACGGTGTGTTACTGTTATTGAAATAAACAGCTAAATACTGGATTGTCAGCTACAGTATAAAACTTTAATTTAACAGCTATATGCTCTAACACAAAAACAGTAACACACCGTATAGTTACGGTATGATGCTGGCAACCACAGCTGCCAGTAGTTTACCGTTTTTTTACAGGATTTTTTTTACAGTGCCAAGAATTTGATGAAAGATCCATTGATCTAAAGATCCATAAGATGCATTGTTATTGCAGGAAAAAAAAAACGCTCCGATGTTTATGCTCTGCTGAAACTAATGTACCTCCCTTATGTTTTCCTCTTCGTTTATTTCCCACAGCAGGAACAAGAAACCAGTTACACCATCCTGAGGTCAAAGGGCACAAATGTCACACTGAACGGCCTAAAACCCGACACCAAGTACCTGCTACAGATCAGAGCGCGCACCGCTGCCGGTTACGGCGGGACCAGTCGCAAGTTTGAGTTTGAGACCAGCCCAGACTGTAAGCATTTACTTACTTCCTATCATTCTGTTCTCTATTTACAGCCACTTTCCCCCAGTCACCACGCCGGATCTATGCGATCCATTCACAGCTGTGCAGAACAAAGAACAATATAGACAATAGTCACAATTCTCTTGGTTTCTCATCTCACACACCGTCTAGCAAGTCATTCACACAGTAAACCACTTGGTTAAAACGACACATGCTGCATCCTTTGTCCCGTGATGGCTGGCAGCTGTTGTCTGAAACACTATTAAACACTTGTAAACCCTATATTGTAGAGCAGCATTGCTGAAGGCCTTTTTAATGAAACATTTATAGGAAATCAATGCACACTCATGTAATGAAATGATACTGTGAGTGGCTCTCCACAGGTTTCTGGGCATGATCACAGATCTATAGGCGCCTCTACAGATGTAGTAGCGAAATATATACCGTGGCACACAAGTGAGATCATAACTCATGCAGAAAAGGTCTGAATATGGAATTATGTGTCTCAGTCACTAGATATTCAATTATGAAAGAGATAAATGTGTACATTTTGTGTTAAATATTCATTAGTTGAAAATGAGTAGCATCATAAATGTTAAATGATTTGTAGAAGTTTATTTCTCAATATTGATTTATTAATAAATCTGATAACTCGATTATTGTGTGCTGGGTTTAAAAAGCTGCGGATTTAAAAAGTCTCCTTTTCCTGTAGGACCAATTTTGGATTAATTTGTTCCGTATGTTCAGAGGTACTGATTTACATCAGCATGCAAACTCCTGCTGCTTCCATTCTCTTACAAAATGATTTTTTCTTTGTCGTCACTCAATAGGTGTCAACACCATCCAATAAAAAAACAACTGTGCTCTCATGTCACAAATGTTTATCAAAAATATTTACAATCTTGCATTTAACTTTGTTAAAGGATGGATCCAGAATACAGGATTGTTTCAAACTTACTGTCATTCCCTGAAGGAAAACAGGCAGTGTTTATGGAGCTAACAAAATAACTGTATTTAATTTTTCACTTGACACATGTATATAAATGCAGAAACAGTTTTGTTTTTCTGTTGTTTTACTGTAGCTACATCTATTGCAAATGTGGAAAATTACCTAAAAAAAATAATTTCACACAAAAATATGCACACAATTGCTTAAAATTTAAATTATATATATATATATATATATATATATATATATATATATATATATATATATATATATATATATAATCACCAGAGCCTGTGTGACCCTGTTAAACTTTTACATTACAGTAAATACAGAAAAATATATACTTTAAATATAACTATATATATATATATATATATATATATATATATATATATATATATATATATATATATATATACTTACTGAATGCTTACTTAATTGCATATTAATTGCTATTAAATGCAATTAAATGCTAGATAAAATTTATATCTTTATATGTAATTTCATAATTACTTTTAATGTTGTTGAAATATGGTTAAAGTGTAATGCTTAATGTTCTGGTGTGTTTCCCAAAAGCATCGTTAGCCAACGGCTGCAAGTTCTGTTGTTAAAAAGGCCTTCACTCAGTGTTTCCAGAAAACGTAGTTCTAACAAACATTCACAAACAGCTTCGCAAAGTTGTCTGGTTGGAACGACAGGTCTCGACCTGTGGTTAGAAGCTCGTTTTTTTCTTTCTTTTTCTTTCTTTTTTTTTTTTTGCATGACATGTGGAAACAACATCCAACAACAAGCTGACACTCAGTACAATTTATATTTTTTATTTAGAATCAGTTTTAAAAAGTGTACATAATTGTTTTTAAATTGTAAAAAAACCCATGAATGTATACTTTAAGTATACACTTAAGTGGCATTTCATTTCATCAATATTGTATTATCTGCACGTGCAGTTTATAAAAAAACATATATATACTTTTACGATTTGAAATACCCTGCAAGTGCACATTCTATACAATTAAGCTCATTTCTGATTCCTCAAGGGTATATAGACTATCTTTTTGATTTTCTAAGTATTCAGTTATGATCTGAGGACAGGGGGTTTAAGGGTCAGTGGCAGATAATGTCATTATTTTGATAAAAAAAAAAACCTATCTAATTAAATTTTACATTTGACCTTTGAGCAGCAAAGAAAGCCCTTGAAAAGCTGCATAATCTCTCCAATGTGTACATAAAAATCTCTCTCTCTCTTTCTTTCTCCCCCAGCCTTTTCCATCTCCAGTGAGAACAGTCAGGTGGTGCTGATCGCTATCTCCTCCGCTGTGGCCATCATCCTCCTCACTGTAGTGCTCTACATTGTGATTAGCAGGTCTGTCTGTCACTCAAACCACAGTCACGCAGGGCTTTAAGTGTGCCCATCTTGAAGCTGTCACTTTGCTGTCTCAAGTCTCTCCCCAGGACCCTTGATTCCCCCCCTTCTTCAGATATGAAGTATGAAAATGTGTGCCCCTTTATGTGTGCCCCTAGTTGTAGACGATTCACTTGGCAGAAGCTTTGTTTTTTTTTGTTGTTCCCCTGCCCCTGCTTTGCCGAATGTAACGGGCACCCTGAGAGTCAAGTGTCATGTCATGCAGAGGAGCTGATTTTGGCAGACTGCACCGCACTGAATCTATGGCTTATTATAAGACCCCAGAATACTGTCATGCCTCATAGCAAAGCAAAACAGTCAAGTTGTTCCTGGCTCTGACTTTAGGCTGTTCAGGTTTTAGTTTCTTTGTACATCGTTTAGAGAAGAAAAATGTTCCAATTAAAGCTGTTAAGAATAATTAACGCTTTTCATCACTTTAATTGACAGGTTGTGTAGATACAGCAAGTCCAAACATCCAGATGAAAAGAGGCTGCCCTTTGGCAACGGCCACTGTGAGTATATATATATATCTTATATGCTGTATATCTACTCTTCGGTCTTGCAAGTATTCAGGATCTTTCCAGGCATTTAATACCCATTCCTTAAAAATATAGTAAAAATAAAAATAAAGTTTTGCTGTGGTATTTATTTTTAAATGTCAGACAGCCCACAAAAACCCAGTAACGATGAAGGTTTTTAATAATATCCTTTGCTCCGGAGTTACAGCAAGCCAATTGTCCACATGCTACCATTTTTCACACTGGCAGAGGTATCAGGAAGGAGATTTAATGGAGGCCCACACTATTTCTCTTAGATTAACCTGCACAAGCTACCCTGTAGGACTATAGCTTAGGTAACTGATTAGGTCATCCATAATAGAGCTATCCATCTTGAAACCCAGCAAATTACCTTTCTTGACAACCTTAGCTTCCTATCGTTTAGATTCAAATCAACAACCTCTGTGACGGAATTTGCTATTTTTTCCACTGGACCTCCTATGCACAAGCATCAGTATTTTTACAGTGCAAAGTTAGGCTTTTTCTAACAACCCAACACACAATGTCAAACTTCTGCAATTAATTCAGCCTGAATTGATAAACATAAAAACAAAATGTCGAAGATAATTGCAGTTAAAGTCACCATAATCTCATTAGACCCTATTTTAATGATCTAAGCGCATGGTCTAAAGCGCACGACGCAAGTGCACTTAAGTCTGAATCCACTTTTGTTAGTTTAACGATGGGAAAAATGGTCGGTGCACCCAGCATATGGTCTAATTTTCCCTATTCTCTTAATGTGTAATGGATGTGTTTTGGGCAAAACGTGCAATAAACCAATCAGAGTCTGATCTCACATTCCCTTTAAAAGCCAATTACGTTCACACCATTTCGGATTCGCTTTTTACATGGTGGAATTTGCAAAAACTGAACACTTCTCCAGAAAGCAAACAGACCTGCTCGAGAACCAAACCATCTACGGGACAAAGTGCATTGTGGACTCGCCTATTGGCACATATTACTAACGCGCTCTTTAAATAACAAAAAAAATACTGTGCCATTGACTTTAGACCAGGTTTTTGTTGGTCAAGGGTACAGTCTATTTCAGTTGCCTCAAAATAGCAACGTGCCAACAATGAGCCTGAACACACCTCGTTTTCAGACCACCATGCCCATGGGCGCAAATGCATTTGCTATTTAAACAACGTGGCACCGGACGTGAAAATGATAACTGCGTTGGGCTGAAACTAGCAAAAAAAATGTGTCTCGTCTGGCACTGCATTGCACTGGGTGTATGGTAGGGCCAACCCAGCAAATAAATTTAGGTTCTGGAAACTTTCTGGGAATGTTAGTTTTTGGTTCCCAGAACGGTTCTAGAACTTTCCCTGAAGGTTAAGGGAACGTTTCCGGAACATTCTCCTTACGTTATAAAAATGGAATTTAAAAATAACCTACATGGAACGTTCCTTTAACATTCTTGTTTAGTTCCCAAAAAAATGACCTCATGGGACCATTTGGGAACGTTAGGGGAACGTTCTGTGTTTGGTGGGAAATGTCTTTAATGTAAAAAACATCTCTTTTCAGATCACGTGTACACCAAAATGACAATAACCCAATTAATTCCTGATGAAAACGAAAAATGCTGCCCTAACTTTTTCTCCTTCAAGAAGCTGTTTCACTCAAATATGTCACAACACAGAAGAAAAGACTATCACAATTTCCGTTTTATGTCAACTTTAAGGTGTGGTCGCATTTTATCATTGTTTTGCGACATTTCACAAGCAAAATCCAGTCATTTGAATTTCGGCTGATCTGGTAGCAAAGAAATTTGTTTACTCAAATTTTGCATCTGGTTGAACTTTGGTGAGACACAAATTCGCAGTGCCAACCAACAGCAAGCCTCTTGGTTCCGCAGTGACTGCTGTATGGGCAGAGATTCGTAACTTGGAAACAATGCAAAACTGAAGAGAGAAACTCATTTTAGCACATATAACAGTAACACTACACTTCAATATTATAAAATGGTCAGAGGCTTTTAGAAAGCCGTTATTTAGAGTTAGATTTGTTGTTATTATTATTTCTGCATTATTCACTATATGTTGTTAAATCTGGTCCGGCATTCTTTCACCTGCGAAATTTCGCTAAGCAAAGGTGAAAGTGACTACACTCTATATGATAATTGGAAAACCCATTACATTAATACTGAATTCTGATTGCTCTTCTTTTCTACATCTATTTGCATGCCAAACTATTACTTCTTATTATTTCTCTCTTATACCAACCAAATAGTTGTCTTTACACTGCAAAAAAAATGCTTTCACATTGTTCGTTGATACTCTCATGCAGTGAACAGGTGAAAAAAGCAATAAATGTCACAACAACAACAACAAAGCTACACAAAAGCGGAACAGTAACCCCCGCCTCATAAACAATGGTATTATTATTGTTTTTTTTTTAGTGAGACTGCCAGGCATCAAGACCTATGTGGACCCACACACTTATGAAGACCCGAGTCAAGCCGTGCACGAATTCGCCAAGGAACTGGAAGCGTCTTGTATCGCCATAGACAAAGTCGTTGGGGCAGGTATGCGGCGTCATCACTCACTCTTTGGTGCAATGAAACAAAGTTGTTCCACTTGTAACAAACATGGCAGGTGGTGTAAATGAGAATCATTTAGCACCACAGTTGGAGGTGTGTGGCTTTGAGATGGGGAAAGGGTCCCTCCCAGTGCTCATCCTCACTGCCTCAATGCCTTTAATAGACTGCCTGCTGCCGGAGCAGAGGAGCACGGGTAAGCAGAGCACACCTCCGGCTGGGATATTATATTTCACCCCCCACAGCTCTCTCTCCTCACATCCCTGATGTCTTAAACAGCAAAGCACATATCAAGATAACGCCTTGTGATTCATGGCTCTATAGACAATGCAACAGAGCCCAGCAAATAAAGGAACCGTTGACTTTTGATGCACCACTGTGCCGTCGGGATACAAAAATCAGGGCTTACGCACTAGGCACTACAAATAAGCACATTCCCTGGTTCAAATGTCACTTCTGCATTTTGCAGCTTTCATACACTTTGGCAAGTGATACAAAGGTGAAAATTGGAAAAGGATCTTTTAGCGTTGGTTTTGGGAGATCTTCATTTATCTGCAAAGCTTATCAGAGCAATCACTGCTGAGGATTAAGCCAGGTTGATATTTAAGATGGTCAACATCATCTGAGCGCTAGCCAAGTCCAGCGTAGCGGTTGTTTAGACAGCTTGCAATTATTCCCGCTAACTTTTTCCAGACATCAATCCTGGATTTCACCCATCCCTTTAAACTTGCATGAGAAATAAAGTAATTGCACATCGAATTCTGCAAAGAGTACATGGCCCTGGCCTGGATGTCTAGGTGGTGACATCATCTTTACCCAAATGTCCATCCAAGTCTCTGTCAGCATCGTCCATTGTGGAGATCTGATCCCCTGCTGAGGACTTTGAAGTTTGCCTTACACCTGCGTACGTGCCCTACAAATCAATTTAAAGGGTTAGTTCGCCCAACGCTAAAAATTCTGTCATTAATTACTCACCCTCGTCTAGTTCCAAACCCATAAGGCTTTTGTTCATCTTCAGAACACAAATGAAGATATTCTTGATGAGATCTGAGAGCTGTCTTTCCTTCCATTGCAGCTACGCATCTACAGCACCACTTTTGATGCTTCAAAAAGTTCATAAAGAGATCGTAAAACGAATCCATATAAATGGAGCAGTTTAGTCTAAATAAATTGAATTAAGGCTTGTATTCACATAAAACTATTCAACTATTGTGGTAAACGGATGTTCAGGTGACGTGCGAGAACCAATGAGGTTCATTCTCATGTTATGCAGCGCGTTTGTTTTCACTGGTCAATGTTTAAATGTGAATAAAAGCATAAATTCAATCTGTTTATCATTTAAAGAAATCGAGTCTCTTTAGAAAATTTGGGCTAAACCCCTCAATTCATATTGAGTTTTACAATCTCTTTGTGAATTTTTTGAAGTGTCAAAGTGGTAGTTGCGTAGTTGTCAATGAAGGGGCCAAAAGCTCTCACATCTCATCAGAAAGATTTTCATTTATGTTCTGAAGACGACCGAAGCTCAAAAGGGTTTGGAACGATTTGAGGGTGAGTAAATAATGACCAAATTTTCATTATTGGGTGAACTATCCCTTTAAGGCTAGGATCATCATTATGCTCCACCTTAAAAAAAAATACTGACTAGTCATAATTGTCCTAACCACAAAGGCTGATATACAGTGAAAAAAGCAATATTGTGAAATATTATTATTATTGAAAATGACTATTTTCTATTTAAATATATTATAAAGTGTACTTTGTTTCTGTAATGGCAAGGCTATTTTCAGCATTATTACTCTTTAGTCTCACAAGATCCTTCACAAATATTTGAAGGGTAGTATAAATCTATGAAGGATCTGAATGTTTTTACACTCTAAAACTGCTGGGTTGTATTAACCCAACTTTGGGTCAAATATGGACAAACCCAAATGTAAAAATGACCCAATGGCTGGGTTTGTCCATATTTGACCCAAAGTTGGGTTAAAACAACCCAGCAATTTTTAGAGTGTATAGTTTGAAAACATATTTTTACAGAAAATATGCACAAATAATGTAAAACACATTGCTCCACTTAATAATCTAAGATAAAAAAAACAAGGCAGATATCAATGTTATTAGATTCCTGCTCATTTCATTCCAACCCACATAAAAAAAAACACGCTTTATGAGAATATTGTACCAAAAATGTTAATGGAAACGTTTTTTCCTATTTTCCCACAGATGATGTTTTGTTTCTTAGACAGACAGAGCTTGGATGTAATTTTAGCATGAATTAGCATGAATGCAGTTTAATTAGAAGAGAAATCAGTGCTTCTCCTGTCAGCTTTAATTTTCCCTAAAATAAGCATCTCTCACCAGGGGAGTTTGGAGAGGTATGCAGTGGCCGACTGAAGCTCCCGTCAAAGAAGGAGATCTGCGTGGCCATCAAGACTCTCAAAGCCGGATACACAGAGAAACAAAGACGGGACTTCCTCAGTGAAGCGAGCATCATGGGACAGTTTGACCACCCCAACATCATCAGGCTGGAAGGTGTGGTCACACGGAGTAAGTAACATTCCACTCACTGATTAAACACCCAGCTGTTTACAATTTATTTTTAATACTTCAGTTCTAATACTTCTAATATTCCAAGAAGAAAATTTCAAAAGAAGAAAGAAGAATGATTTTGGTGATTTTTTTTTTTTTTTTTTGCTGCATCTTTATGAAAAGCATGCAAGCGTGTGCTGTACAGTGAGTTGAATATGTTCGGAAGTTTCATTTATCACGTTTAGATGTTAGTTCAGAGCTCGTCCTTTTGGGAGTATCTCATATGAAACATTAGCTGTTTCCAGTTATGGAATATTAGTGGAAGTCATGAAGTTGGCAAATCCATTGCACAGAAAGCCACTGTCTTATTGACCTCTTTCTCGTAACGTTGGGCCAATGTCCAGCACGAGAGACAATTCACACAGGGCTGTAAATCACCTGTGGTTGTAAATCTCCCTAGATCAGTCTTTATTATGTAGCATGATCAAAGCGAAATTCTCTAATCCATTCCACAATCCTCTTCAGGGACTCACAGGCGAAAATAGGGAGAAAAAAAGAAATTGTTCACACTTTACCTTATCTAACTTCAAACAGACAGCTTGAGGGTGCAAGCCTTCGAAGTGTATTCCATTGACGGAGAGCACAGGTGACGTCTTCATTATATTTTTGGCATGATGTGCGTAGCCTGATTTTTGTGCGCAGCCTGATTTTTCTGGGACATTTTGGCCACATCAACCTAGAATATAGTACTGCATATTAAAAATATTTAGGAAAGTATTTTACCCTAAAAAAGGTACATAAAAACAATTGATGTTTCAGTTTATTTAAATAGGGCATTTATGTTGTTCAAAAGCATATTGAAGTACAGTTTTTGTTGTTATAAGTTACATTTTAAATTAAAAAAAAAGTAAATTAAAATCAGATGTTTCATTTTAGTCTTTATACTTGTTTTTCAGTCAGGCAAATGTTTTAGTCAGTAGTGAAAAACATTCTGTTCCCGGACAGTTTTGTTTCAATCTATTTTGAGTAGTATTCTGAAAGGAATGCCACAGTTTCCTTTCATGTCCATAATTCCTCATAAAATGAGGATTATGTTGGTTGAGTAAATCTTACTGTGCTCATGCTTCAGACTTTTTGACTGTAAATAATGGGAAACTTCATTGTAAATGACTGTCAAATGTGGCTGTTGCTGGTAAGAAACCAGGCTTTGTAGTGTGTGTGTGTTTAGGGAGGCGGTGCACATTGCGTGTGTTTGAAAGTAAGTCTGGGGTGCTGGGTTTGGGCCGTGGGGCCGGAGGAGGTTGGCAAGTGTCTTCTGTAGCCTCTGACGTGACGTGATTTATTAACTCTGCCCTGTTAATTCTTAATAATCCAGAGACTTTCACACCCCATTTAACCTGCTGATTTTGGCCCTGCGTAAGGCAAAATATTTGTGGAGCGGCAATTGCTGCTTCACAGAGACGGAGAGGCCGGGATACTGATTACGAGCGGGATTTCAGGATCAAAAGTTTACTGGATAGATGTGTGGTTTAAAGAGGAGGGATTTCTTTGCTATCAGAAACCATAAAACAACTTAACTTAACTTAATTTTTTTAAGACGGGTCCATTACAGTTTGTGTAATGTTTTATCTATGCGCATAAAACACTGAAAGTTATGGAAGCTTGCCCGCCATAGAATAAAACATTTTAAAAGATAATTGCAACTTTTTTATCTCACAATTGCGAGTTTGTATCATGCAATTTTTACTTTATATTAATAAAAAGTCAGAATTGCGTGATATAAACTTGCAATTGCATGTTATAAAGTCTGAATTTTGAGATATAAACTTGCAATTCTGACTTTTTTGTTCGCAATTGCAAGTTTATATCCTACAATTATCACTTTATAACTTTATATCACACAGAAAAAAGTTGCAATTGTGAGAAAAAAGTTGCAATTACCTTTTTCATTTTTTATTCTGTAACGGAAACATGCTTAAGAAAGCACTGTGCGGTATAAATTTTTTTTTATTTCTTTCTTATTTTTTAATAAGACTTTATTCTTGTATTCAGATTTATAAAGAATATCTTATATTCTTATATATAAGTTATAAGAATATATATAAGTTAATTTGACTTACCTTATTAACAAATACATTTTAACTAGGACTGTCAAATGATTAATCGCGATTAATCGCATCCAAAATAAAAGTTTGTGTTTACCTATATGCGGGTGCACTATGTATAATTATTTTGTATATATATATATATATATATACATGCATTTATATTTAAGAAAAAATATTATTTATATATAAAATATTTATATAAATCTATATACAGTATATACATGAAAATATTTCTTAAAAAATATAAGCATTTAAGTGTATTTATATATAAAATAATTATACACAGTGCAGCCACGTATATTATGTAAACACAAACTTTTATTTTGGATGCGATTAATCACAATTAATCATTTGACAGCCCTAATTTTAACGTATGAAATAAAGTTGCAATAGTCTAATTTTTAAGACGCAAATACTCATAAAAGGCTGCTAGATGCGAGCAAGACTGTTATAGTCATGAGTTGTGCAGTGTTGCTCTTCTCCACTTATTTTAATTACACACATTTCATAAATTCCATTCATCACAGTGCTGGGCTGTCAGCTGTCGGGACGCTGGGAGGAGAAAAAGACTAAATTATCATTTCTGTACGTACATATCATGACAACACAGACTGGTCATAAGGCTATTATTGATATAAAGCCGTTTTATGTACAGGCTTTGAAATAAAGCACAGATAAAGTGCAGACGATAAAACCGGTGATATACGAGCAGCAGGACAGAGAAAATAAAGCTGTCAGACAGTGACAGTTGACCTTGTGGTCTGTCCAAGTTCAGGCCAAGACTCTTTTCATCCTGCTGGAAACTCTCATTTACCTGAAGTCCCAGTAAGTCATGGTTATGATTGGTGACCTTGTGGTGTCAGAGGTGTCATGTGAAGAGGTGCACCTCTGCTCTGACAACTCTGCTCTTGTTATGGGCTTCAGACAATAATGTGTTGAAAACCTGGTGTGTAGCCAACAACCTGTTCACCCTCTCAAACTCTGTGGAAAAGATTCATATGCTTAACCCAGAGCCTTTAAAACAGCCACATGTAGCGATGAGCACTGTAGAGGGAATCTCAAGGAACCTGTCAGGAACAGGTCTCGTCCAGGTCACATTTCAGCCCAAAATCAAATAAAACAAATTAGTTGTTTTTAAATATAATACAACAAAGCCTACTAAAATTTTCTGTTATTTTCTGAAATTATCTTTTTTTTTACCATTTTGGTACCATTGTGAAATTACCATTAAATATCAATGCTGATTTTTTCATTACGGTAATTAAAAAATACTGTAATATATTTATCAGCAAAAATCAAAAGCAGCAAACCAAATACTATGATAAAAACAAGCAATTTTCTGATATATATATATAGTATATATATATATATATATATATATATATATATATATAAAATCTCCAAATGGCTACATCAATGCCACTTCATGGGTTTTAAGCTATTTTAAATATATATGTAATTATTTTATTTGACTTTATTTAAAAATATAGTTCTTTTGAACGTTCTATACATTAAAGAATTCTTAAATAAAATATATATTTTTAATAATAATAATTGGGCAGCAAATCAGCATGTTGATTTGCTTTGCATCACAGAAATAAATTTAATTTGAAAACATATTAGATTAAGTTATCTTAAATGATAAGATGCAGTTATATTACATTATGATATTTCACAACATTACTATTTTTACTGTACTGTTGATCAAATAACTAGCCTCAGTGAACATAAGAGACTTCTTTCAGAAAAACTTACCGACCCCAAACTTTTGAACAGTAGTGTATTTTGTGGAGTAATTTGCATAATTGTCTTGACAGGTTTCATGACCAGTCCGCTCTTAAATCTCTTCAGTGTCATCATTGAAATAACTTTGAAAGTTATTATGCTAAGCAAATATATCTATACGTAAGGTCAAACGTATCCATGCCTCTGAATCTATTATTTTTTTTTCTTGAGAATTTTTGTCTTTGAAGATGTTTTCTTTTGTCCAACATAAGCTCATTAGTTTGCAAATTGGGCAATTTAACCTTCCAAAAGAAATGACAGCATTGCAGAAAAGCACAGCTCAATTTTGCCACATCTTTTCTCGATTAGACCAAGTCTGAATGCTCTCTCTCCTCAGGTAAACCCGTGATGATAGTGACCGAGTACATGGAGAACGGTTCCTTGGATGGCTTCCTGCGAGTGAGTGTGACACACTGAGCACATTTAATGAGACTCCATTATGTATGATCAGAAGAAAAGCACAGAGGGCTCATCCTAAAATCATTTAAAAACCCATCTGCGCCTCAGCCTCTCCTGCGTTCTCTCAGTACCTGCTTATCGCAGCATGCCTTCAATTCTCCCAAGCTCTCTTAACATTTTATTCTCATTTGTACAAATAGACACAAATTGCTCTCCGCTGCCTCACCTATGTCTCTATTTGCTGCTGAAAGATTCAGGTTTTTTTTTTTTGTATGCTTAACATCCCCCAAATTCATCACATTGGTATTCGTAGCCGAGGCACAGGCCTCTTTAAATAGACACTCACACTACCTGTGTTTCAAGTGCGTTGTAGTGTCTGAATTTCACTTGAGCCTATATGCACAATGGCCTCATTCTCTCACACAGAACAGACCAGGCTTGTGTTCAGAAGAAACACTCATAGAGAACGTGGATTTGCTTGCGATCGGACTGAAACGGCACTGGGGGGGGGGGGACTGGCTCGCAGCCTGCCAACCCATCCGTGCCAGTTAAACAGACTGGGCATGCTCTGTCCTTCAGATGACTTCCTCTTAGCCCATCGCTCGCACTGCGAAAATAAACAAGCAAACAACAGGCTGTGGGATGGCCCATCTGAAAAGTGCTGATAAATGCGCTAATGAGATCATTAAATGGGCCAGCTTAACCTTTGGCTGTGGCCATCCTGCCTTGGCTCTAATACACCTGACATATGAATTTATCAGCCTTGTGTCATTTTTCAACAGTTTACCATTGTGCCAGACAATCTGCTATTTGTAGAACAAAATGAACACAGCAGAATTTGAAGCATTGGATGGAGCTTGCACTCACTAAAATAAGTGAAAATTGAGAACTAATTCATCGAGTGTAAGCATTTATTTAGAGTTTCTAAATGTCCAGTGGTTTAGACTTGGGCTCTCCAATGAATGGGGATGAACTAGAAAAAAAACTTGGACACTAACTGAAATGAGTATGCAAAGGCAGATTATTAAAACAGCCTGAGCAAACAAGACATGGAATTAGCGGGACCTATATGAACTCGTTCCTCGTGTGTCTGCACAGGATCCCACTCCTACAAATAAGAGAAAAGTTGCAGTGTTCTGCAGCAATTTCCTGCGCACTGCAGCCTGGCCTGCACTCTATCAAAGAGATCTGTCATCCTCCCTCCAACACGCTTCCTCGCCACTGCTCATGTCACTATTATTAGCAAGCCTTTGAACCTCTCTGAGCTCCTTTCTCTTCCAGGTGGTCCAGGGTTTATTTTAATCCAAACTTCGTTTGTATGCAGTACATAAACACTCGCATAGAAAGCAAGTGAAAACAGAGTGGACAGAGACAAGGAATGAAAGGAAGAACAAAAACTGTCCATGAGAAAGAAGAGAAATAGATCAAACAATAATACAGGGTTTGACATTGTTTACTCCTCATGTCGTTCCAGACCTGTTTGATTTTCTTTGTTCTGTGGAACACAAAAGTGAAAACTGAATGAGGACTGGAGCTTCAAAACTGAATCCAATATATCATAAACGTTGTTCATGTGACCCATGCAGTATAGTTCAAATCTTTTTGAAATAATAAGCTTTAGCTTTGTGTGAGAAGAATATATTTTGGATGCGATTAATCGCAATTAATCGTTTTGGATAATTTTATTTTGGATGCGATTAATTAATCGCAATTAATCATTTGACAGCCCTAATATATATATATATATATATATATATATTAGGGCTGTCAAACGATTAAGTGCGCATCCAAAATAAAAGTTTGTGTTTACATAATATATGTGGGTGCACTGTGTATAATTATTTATATATATATATATATATATATATATATATATATATATATATATATATACACACATGCTTGTATATATTTAAGAAATATTTTCATGTCTAAACTGTAAAAAGATTTATATATAATCTATATTATATATAAATATAAATATCTTATATATAAATAATATTTTTTTTTCTTAAATATACATGCATATGTGTGTATTTATATATACAAAATAACTATACACAGTGCAACCACATATATTATGTAAACACAAACTTATATTTTGGATGTGATTAATATATACATATATATATATATATATATATATATATATATATATATATATATATATATATATATATACACATACATACATACATAGTACATATATATATATATATATATATATATATATATATATATATATATATATATATATATATATATATAGGTCTACTAAAATAGCCCAAATTAAATAAACTAAAACTAAAAACTAACATTAATATTAACTACATAATTGTTTTAGATTTAAACAAAAAAATGATACAAACTGCAAAATGACTAAAACTTAAACAAAAAAAACAAAAAAATCGAATTCAAAATATTTTGACAAAAAATATAGTAGTATATTAATGATAGTAAAATGTCACTGATTCGTATTTTTTGTAACTGCTAGGAAAATATTGACCAGAAAATTCTTTAAAATTTTGCCTTTTATGTCTTACGAAAGAAACAAAGTCATACCGGTTTGGACATTACATGTAGATGACTGAAAACCTTTTTGGAACTATTTCTTTAAAACTGCAGTTTGCCTCTCTTTGGTATAGAAAGCCATTTCTCCAGAGCTCCCTGACAAATCAATGCTATCTCACTCATCCGGCCAGTCTCTCCCTCTCCAACTGAAGCGCTTCCTCCCATGGTGTTTATCTCCAAGTCCTGAGCATATCATTCTTCGTATAAAAGGCCTATTCACACGCAGCAGTGTAAACACTGCGAGCCTGCCAGTGGGCTTCACTTCAGATATGCAGTCAGCGATGTGTTCGTGTGTACATCCTATTTATATTCTTCAACAAGTTGCAGCACACTGTGGATAAAACCAGCAAAGACAGTCAAACGCTCATATTTATTATAAGTCAAGGATCTGCTACTCTCAGCAAAACCTTTTCATGAGTAGTGAGATGGAGTTAGCTCACGACAGATGTCTTTGGAAAAGTCAGGCAGTGTTTTGAGATATGAGTCATCAATGTTCCATTGTGTTTTATAACTCATAGCATGACTTCTGTTTATACAGTAGATATAAAACACCTTATTTGACTTTTCCCTTCTTCCCGTCTCTGTCAGAAACACGACGCCCAGTTCACAGTGATTCAGCTGGTGGGCATGCTACGTGGCATCGCATCTGGTATGAAGTATCTGTCGGATATGGGCTATGTGCACAGGGACTTGGCCGCTCGCAACATCCTGGTCAACAGCAATCTAGTGTGTAAAGTGTCAGACTTCGGCTTGTCCAGAGTGCTGGAGGACGACCCAGAAGCTGCCTACACTACAAGAGTAAGTCACACTCACTAAATTTTGTTGTCAGTTCAACGGTGAAATTCAACAAGCAATAAAAAATACTACTTGATTAAATGACATTTTTTTTGGAACCTGAAATATACTCCAGTTGCCTTTTTGACTAAAACAATCTGTCACTATGATTTAATTTTCACCTTATACTATAGAGTTGTTGAATTCATGAATCTGATTGTTTGTCGGACATTCTAATGTGTGCAATTATTTAAGAACACACAAAAAGTTACTAAAGTAGTTCAGGCAGATCTTGACCGCATTACATGTCCATATTACTTCGCCAAATGATTTTAGTTTAGTTATTTCAGTTCCTTACGGCCTACAACAGCAAAAACTAAAACCGACAATGACACTGACCAATCAAATAACTAAATAGGATGAAAACTACAAATTTATTCCGTGTTTTTATTTTTTGCCACAAAATGTAGTTTTGTTATGTACAAAACATTCCCTCTTTCTCATGCTTTCTCTCACACTCAAACACACACAGTAACACAGTGATTTCAAATTGATCTAAAAGGATTGAGACATGCTTTATAAACTGTACACTGCCATTCAAACGTGATAGAGGATGGATGGATGGATGTTAGATTTGGGAAAGGAGTGTGTTTTAGTGCTTTATTAGCAAGCCTTAACCCAATCTTCTCTCAGCCATGATTAGACCCAGATGATCTACTCTAAATATGTGGAAAGATTTTAAACTAAGTAAAATGTGTTAAGCAGAGTTGAGAGAAATTCACTCTTTTTGTAGCTGAAAGCATTACAATAAGGAACAAGGCATGTGTAGAACTTTATAAATGATGGGCTTCCCAATTATTATGGGCTTCCCAGTTCTGCAGAAATCTGCAGAGGACATTCTGTGTGGGCCAGGCCATGGTTGACCAACGTAGCTCACTCAACCAGCATGTCTGAACATTATTCCCTGGGATTAATAACCATATTTGTCACTCTCATCCTTAAGAGCAGCATTCATTATCAGAAGAGATAACTAATGCATAAATACACTTAGAGTCGGGCATAAATCTACAGCATGTTAGGCTTAAAGAGATATTGCTGCTTAAATTACCAATACAAGTGTCACCTAACATAAGTGTTACACTGATATATAGCATATGCTGGGGAGGGGATGTCCAACATGTTATTAGTTAGATAAACCCAAATTGCTTGGGTTGTACTTGTGTTAGTCAGACAGCCAATGTAAATGTATCTTTTCACCGTTACAACTACACCCCCCACTGAATCATTGTGTGGCTATGAGAGCCTCAAACCCGCAAGAATGCTGGAAACTTTCACTTTCTACTTTTATACAACCAAAAGGATACATTGTGTCACATTTTACATTCATTAGCAGTGATCTTGCAGGGACTGTTTGTACGCACTCAATGGGGTGGCCTGTGCACAAGTGGGTTTATTTTTTAAAGGCCTTGTGTTTGGAGAATGTGGGGTAGGAATTGTGTGACTTGGCCAGGTTTCTGGTTGGCTTTGGCTCTACCCTGTTCTCTCTCAGTCTACCTCCTTCACGAAGGTTGAGTGTAGAGTTACCCCAGCAGCCGAGCTGGAAAAATACAAAGCAGGTCCTCAGAGAAAGTGGACCTGAGCGCATGAAAAAAGCCCAGCCAGCGTTCAGAGCTGAAGACAGGATCGATGAAGGTGGTGGTCTACCACAAACCATGAGCAAAGATAGAACAGTTCACTGAAAAAAAAGGTGTAGAAACAATTTTCACGATCACAAAGAAACTGTCTGATATGGGTTATGTGCACAGAGATTTCGGATGATCTTGTTGAGATAAGGAGACACATGTGAGTGATCCAGTGTCTCAATAAGGAGAAAAATATGAGCGTGATGTTTTGAGGTCTTTCCATTTATGATGTTTCATTAATAAAGTTCTGGAGGAGCATGTTCAGATAATTAACCTAATTATCATGGGAAGAGCTCATCCAGTCAATCTCAATTAAGTCAAGTCAAATATATTTATGTAGTGCTTTTCACAATACAGATTGTATCAAAGCTGCTTCACAGTATCAATCAAAACAACTTAACAGTGTTTGTTTATTACTGGAAAAAAAGACATCAGTCCAGTCCAGTCTAATTAACAGTCCAGTCCAACTCAATTAACATCAGGAGGTATATATACACAGCAGTTTCTACCGCTGTACTATGACAGTTTTCAGCATCCCTCCAGGCTCCACCACCACATCTCCTCACTTATCCCAAACCTGGGATGGGGGAGCACTCTGGGTTTGGGCCAGTTTCTGAGCTCGGAGCCCTCCCCCCGGACAGCATGCCAAATACGCATATCCTTTACTCTATTTAATCAAATATAAGTGTGCCCTTGTGAATATTTAGAGGAGACAAATGTAAGCGATCCAGAGTCTCCAGCTAAGGAGAAAAATCTGAGCACAGTGTGTGATGATGATTATGAGATCACTGCTAAAACTTTAAAGGCGGCCATTGTGAGAGAGTTCGAATTTTCGGTCTCAAGAAAAAAAAGTGTGAGAAGCAGGACTCAGGCAAAAGCCTCCTCTTGATGCTAATGTATCCTCATTTATGTCTAGCAAAAACATTTATGATGTGAAAGATACTTTTTTTAATACTCTCTGGGTAGCTTAAATTTCATTCATCCACACCATTGCAGTCAAATGGTATGCTTATGCATTGTCATATTTTACGTCGTTTAGAGTAGACAGTGTTTTGCTACACAGTGATTTAATTTAATAGAGAAAATCATGACCTATTTACATGCATACAAACATTTTGCCACCAAAATAGTAAGCGTGTGGCCCAATTTTTGTAACCTTGGGTACTTTGCACATGCTCATTGAATTGTTTTTCTCTAATCAGTTGCAACACTGGTCCTGACTGTTGTTTCACAGTAGAAAAGCTAAACTAAAGAGATGGAAAATCAACAACAAAGCTTGCATTGACAAGCACTTTTGTGAGGGGGTTATGAAAATACAAAGCTATTTTTATTTGGTCATAACTTCAGAAGAAAAATTACATTAGACAAAGATGAATCTTTCTAGAGCACATGTATCGACCTCCTGCATTCATGTAACGTCTTCAATGCATGTTCTATAGTCAATCCCATTTCAAACACGATCAAATCTTAATAGTACCTTAGAGCTTATTTCAAATGCTCATTCATTAGATGCATAGCCTGGTTAAAACTAGACCATTCTCAGTTGTAATTGAGTTATGGTCTGGCAAAGCTTTATAGACTAGAGGGGCGTCACCAACGGACATCGCGGATAGACCTAAAACCAATCAGGGGCGCGTTTCTCGAAAGCATCGTTAGCCAACTATGGTCGCAAGTTGGTCGCAATTTCCATTGAACTCTATTGGTAACGACGGAACTTGCGACCATAGTTGGCTAACGATGCTTTCGGGAAACGCACCCCAGAGCGATGAAGGAGATGACGTATGCAGAGCGGTGGAGAAACATCTCCATGTGTTGTTCTTTGCTCGGTTTTTAACAAAAAGGAAACATTCAAATCTTTTAAAACAGACGCGATAGCTGATTCGAACGAGTGATGTTTGACAGTGGCATCCATCTATGTAATGTAAGCTAAAAAATATGCTTCAAAATCCCAGTGCTGTCGTCATCGTGTAAAGCCCGCCCCAACGTTTCTGATTGGTGCCTCGATTTCGACGGATTGGAAATGGGCTTGAATGAGCTCTTTGCCAGACTAACTTTCAGAACAAATCTAAATTTACCGGAAGTTGTTTGGGTTTTCCCAGGCTATTAGATGCATGGAACTCTCAAAAATCTCATTTCTACCAGCTCTGACACTTTACATATGTGCTGTTTTAAACACAGATGCATACAGATTACATGATTTGGCATAAGAAAGTTAGAGTACATGCTTGTTATTCCTAAATATGTGTTTGGATATTGTCACAGATGGCAATATGTTTCCTTGACAGATGGATTTTGTCTGTTCATAGGGTGGCAAGATTCCAATCCGATGGACCGCACCAGAGGCCATCGCCTATCGTAAGTTTACCTCGGCCAGTGACGTATGGAGCTATGGGATTGTCCTATGGGAGGTCATGTCTTACGGAGAAAGACCTTACTGGGAGATGTCCAATCAGGACGTGAGTAGAGCAGCTGTCAGCAAAGCAATCCAATGTCTTTCACGCCAAAGTAGATCAGTGTGGCATATGTTCAATGTTTGATTTGATTTAAAGAGTCTTACACAAAAAAATACAGAATAAGAGGCCATTCACACAGAACATGGATATATTAATTTAAGGGGTCCTTAGGTACAACGGGGCAAAAGGCACACCCTCAGAAAAATTAGCTTTTCACTACTCTCATATTGCAGAAAGAATATATGTTTTTATTGAACATTAAAATGGAGTAACAGATTTTGTGTGGAAATAAATCATGAAAGTGCTATAAATCATATAAATGTGTGGGTCTTTTCAGGTAAAGACTTCATGACCACTCTTCATGCCCCAGTTGGCCCGCTTTGGACCAAGATGTGCCAAAAACCCCTGCCCATTAGTCCCGATGATTTTACATCTAAGAAGTGCGGCTGACAAAAATAAAACCAACTGGGGAACCCCTGATTTAGGGAATGTTTACAGAAAAACAGTGAAGTAGACTGCAAAAAAACGTGCTCTGTGTGAACAGCCATTAAGCGTTTGATATTATTGAGTTGGGGGTGAGTGAATAATGACAAAATTTTCCTTACTGGGTGAAAAATATAATTAAACCAGCAAGATTGTCCTTGATCAACCAGCAACCAAGCTACTTCTGCTGTTGAACAGCATGGCTAGACCATTCATGCTGTTCCAAACTGCTCTTATTAAGTAAAAAAAAAATATTGGAAGGAAAACTCAGCTTCACAAGGACATAAAACCAAACACACATTAAGCAGCCAATGGTGAAAACGCGAGAAATGCTATAGGTTTTACAGAAAGTTACGAACAAGAGCCATTTGTGGAATTGTGGTTAATGTGTAGTAGTCTGTTATGCAATCTTGTTGTGTTGATAATGTTATTAGTTCTTTAGCACTGACCCTGCGCAGTGGCCTAATTGTTGCAGTTCAGTAACTTCACCCTGAGCAAATAAGACCCAGAGAGTTTATTTGAACTGGATTGTGGCAGTTCCGATGATAAAGTGATGAAAAGCAAAAGGGAGTCACAGTTCTGGGGCTGCTGATTTTGTGTTGTTGCATGGACGGATATGCTTTGTTTTTGTTTTCGTACTGGATCGTGACAGTCGGGAAGAGGAATAAATATGTCCTGACTTGGGTGCTCAAAAGACAGGAAATTGAAGAAAATAGTTCAGCAAATTATCTTTTGAAGGAAATAGCTCCCCCCAAAATGGACATTTGGACATCATTTACTCACCCACTGTATGTGTTTTTCGATAGGAGTGAGGAGATGTTAAGGTACAGTCACATTTACCAATGTACGGCAAATTTTCATGGGTGAAATCCAATCATTTTTAATGGGAATTAATGGAGATTTTGCAGTGGGGTCATATGTGTCACTTTGACCAACCTGTGTGAGCAATAGTATATCATACATATCATGATATACTAATGACAATAGACAAATCCCAAGGAATCTCAAAGTTGACAAAATTTCACCAACGTTTTGCTAATGTGACCACACCTTCAGACAAAATGAGCTTCCGCTTGACGATGTTTTCGTGTGTGCCTCAGGTGATAAAAGCGGTGGATGAGGGCTATCGTCTTCCCCCACCCATGGAATGCCCTGCTACCCTTTACCAGCTGATGCTGGACTGCTGGCAGAAGGACCGAAACAACCGGCCCAAATTTGAGCAGATCGTCAGCATCCTGGATAAGCTCATCCGCAACCCCAGCAGTCTCAAAATCACGGCCAGCACTGCGTCCAGGTACGTCGCTGTTCTCGTACCCTAGTTTTAGATGCTTGTTCTGACCTTTTGCTCTTTCTTCTGCTTTGTCACGCTCAGATCAACTTCTCATGATCCCTAATGTGAGGAAATGTTTCTCTCTTCCTCTTGAACTCTAATTCGTGTCTTCCCCTCAGGTCTAGAATAATCACACACTCCTAAGGCTGGTCACTTAGAGTTATGATTAAGATACGACCTCAATATTTTCTACAGATTATTTTTCTAGACAAAATCAGTTTATTTATGGAGCCAGTTTGCTGAAACAGTCCTCAGACAGGCAGTGTTTGTGATAAACATTTGCTGACATCCTGTTTCTCCAGTATAATGTTATTTAAAGTATTAAACACAACATGGCTAAAAGTATATACAGTAGACTTCTGGGTAATGGGTTTGGCAAGAGCCCCTGATTGGTTGCACATGATGTTCTAGATTTGTCTTTGTGATAATAGTTTGGGAAAGATTATTTTTCTCTTCCAGCATGACAATACCCCTGGTGAGATCTATTTTGTAGTGGTTTGACAGTTTCTGGTGTGGAAAAACATGATAATCCTTCACCAAGTCCAGAATTGAAATTAAAATATTGCACTGATATTTAAATTCTTATTTATCGTAATAAGCTGCTAATTTATTTTAGTGTTTCAAGGCCTTTAACTGTTTTAAAATTATATGCTACTTTATGTAAACAAATGTAAAATAAAATAATAAAAGCTAACACTAATGGTTTTAAAAAGTTAGGCATCACATTATAATGTAGTTAGTTAAATGAAAATATTTCAAGATTTGCTAATTACTTTGAACAGTGTTGTCAAATTATTTGTTTTTAAATCTTGATTTAAAATCAAATGTTAAAAAGGATAATCTAAAAATACAAACACATTTTTTTAGTTTTTTTTTTACATTTTTTTTTTTATAAAAAATAAGAAATACTCTTGCCTTTGTTAATTCAGGTGAAACTCTCAAAATTCAGGTGTATTTTAAAAAGTTTATTTTAAAAAGTATTGAATATAATATTATACTATATTAAATCTGTGTATAGGCCAAACCTATAGTTTTATTTATACATTTTATTTTTATCATTTTAAATATCTATTCACTAAAGACTCTTTAGCCTAAAAAGGGTAGAAGACTCTTGTTTTCCTCTCTTTGTTACAATAAGACTCCATTGACCAGAGGGTTCGTCCGGCACGAGTGTGGACGTAAGTGCTATAACCAGGAGCTTTAATATTATGAAGTATGTAACAGTGACTAATGGTTTCTTAAGAAAGTGAAAATGGGTCCCAGGGAGTTTGCATGTAATTTTCCTGATTGGCTTTTAACATGGCCGTTTGGGGGACCAGCGTTGGGCCCAGGTGATTTATGACTCTCTGAGCGAGACACACTCTGAGGTTCCTCTGCCGCCGGTCTGAAGCCACAGCTGCGTCCAAGCCCTTGCACCTCATTTATCCACATGCCCTGCATGCTAATGGGGCGGCACTCCCGCTATTCTCATGGATGGACCTTAGACATTAAGGCCAGACCACTTTAAGCTGGAAAGATGGCGTGCAGATGCTCGGATGTAAAATGTTGGCACTCTTAGGACAAGAGTAGGTGCACAATCTCAGAGCCTCCTCACAGCAAGAGATGCATTTTTGTCCGTGACGAAGCTACCCAGATGTTTCTCTGTGAGGAACATCCTCCCCCCTTCCCTATCCCCAGAGAACTTTAAAAACATGATACTAAGCATCCTCGGTTATTTAGAGGTCACTACACCAGAGGGGAGAGAGGAAGGCAAAAGAAAAGAGAGGCCGAGTGTTTACCTCTCTTTTTCCTCACCCTCTGGCCTGTTGTGCTCCTGTCGAGTGACGGCTCAGATCTCTGACGCCAGCAGCTGATGCGTCCAAATGCAGTGTGTTTATGCCAGATTTTAAGCTATCGCTTCTATACCCAACAACAAAGACTTTTCTCTTCGTCAACTGCTTCTTTCTTTTTCACCTTGTGAGTTTTAGTGAGAATGTAGCTCAACATCACAAACAAACAACAGAGGACTGGACATCGCTTGGTTATCAGTATGGTCCTTCTTTTTTTTTTCTCTACATTATATTGTCAAATCTCTACTTTCTTCCACCATGATGGCCATTATAAATAAGATGTTCAAATTATTTATCTTACTAATGTTGCGTTCACACCGGACACAAATAGCGCGTCAGGCGCGAGTGATTTTCATGTTAAGTCAATGCAAAGACACATTACACTCGTAAAAAATTCTGCCGGCGCGAATGAGGCGTAGAGCGTGGCGCGGTAGATGCGAATACGCCTCATTCGCGCGTCAAGTTCGTGCGAATTGAGCAAATGATTTAGTTAGTGCTATTTGTGCATTCACGCGTTTGACGCGAATTCGCACCTGCCGCTTGAGTTTGAACTTTTGGTTCAGTTCACGCCACGTTAACCAATCAGGAGCCTCGCTGCTTGCTCACGTGTTGAAGTATCTGGATGCTTCAATAAATTATTTTGTAATATGATGATCCCCATGCTGCTGTTCTGCTCTCCAGAGCGTGACGCGCGTAAATTTCGATTCAAACTTTTTTTTTTTTTTTTTTTAATAAGTGTGAATTTCGTTCTTGATGTGCGAATGAATTCAAAGTGTTCAAGCGTATAACTAGACGTGGTAGGTGCGAATTTGACTCGCTATTCGTGTCTGGTGTAAACGCACAGTAAAGGATTGGTTCACTTCAGAATGATTTTTTTTCTGATAATTTATCCCACGTCATCCAAGATATTAATATTAATTAAGTCTTCCATTCTTCAGTCATAAAGAAATTAAGGTTTAAGGAATCATGGTTTTATCTAGCAAAATGTTTGGTCATTTTCTAAAATAAATAAAAATGTGTATAATTTAACCACAAATGCTCATCTTGCACTAGCTCTGCGAAATGTGTTCCACACATTACGTCATCACGTTGAAAGGTCATGCGTGACGTATGTGGAAGTACAGACCTAATGTGTTTTTGTATTTATCCATTTTACCATTTTAAATATCTTTTCACTAAAGAGTCTTTAGCCTAAAAAAAGTAGAAGAGTCTTATTTTCTTTAAAAACTCTCACTTTAAAAAAAATCAGATATATTCAACAAATCTTAATTAGTCATCAAAACCTGCAGTGTTAATGCAGCCATAGACTGTAAAATGTAAAAACACCCTTTGGATGTGAAATTAGATACAGTACTGTTGTGTTTGATGTTGGATCCAAAGTAATCTTTGCCGTCCCATCCTTAAATAACAGCCTTTTTATACAGTTCCATCTCAGGTTCATAAAACAATCAGCACCTATATGTACTTCTCACACTGTGACGGTCAGACTAAAATCATCAGACATTGTTAAAAATAAACTTTATCCACTCTTTCCCGACATTCGGAAATGGTTTCTAAAGATCCCGTGCACATCAGTGCAGTCTCGCAGACAGCTCGATTCAATGAGCTGTGTCAGCACTTACTGATCCCCTTTGCCAAGTTACTTGGATCCATTCAGCATTCTTTTCCAGTCAACTCAGCGTACATTATTTTTTCATTTTCATCACACAGTAATGGAACACTGGGAACATATGGATCTGAGTGGACTTCCTGGTATTCTAATTTGTTTATTTGCATGACTGTAAACAGCAGTTCCCACAGGGATTGTGGTCTCCTTTCCGTCTGTTCCCCTGGTTCTGATCAGGTGCTCTTGGCCTTGAATTGTGGATTTTAGACATTTTGAGAGTTTCACCTGAATTAACAAAGACAAGAGCATTTCTTATTTTTTATTCACTTGCACAATGTGATCTGGAATTGTTTTCATAATGTTGGATGGTTACATTAGAAAATGTCCACACAGTATTTGCCTAATAACTTTAAAAGTATTGTGTTTGTTTAAGAAGATAATTATACTGCAATAATAAATATTTTCGTGTAGGTTTATAAAGGTTTTGGTTAATGAGTTAGCCTTTTACCCAATCAACAATGGAAACAAACATTGGTATGCGAACAATGGGAAGTCATCAGAAACAGAGATGTCTGTGTATTCGAATAAACATTCCTAAATCTATTGGTTTCTTCCTGGGGAATGCTTGCCATAACACAGATGGAGAGAATCAGTCCCGCTTCTCTGCAGGTATTTCCTTATGGAGACCTTGAAGGCAAAGCTTGCATATCGGATTTGAAGGCCTTTGTGTTTACCCTCTGCTTGCACTTTTATAAGCTTGTTTTCTCCATAAATGACATTTGTCAAACGTGATGGGAATTGCAGACGACCACAACTTCAGTGTTGATTTTTTTTTTCTGAGTCAGCAAGTTAGAGGAACAGTCGTGGGGTGTGTTCTCATAAAAAGCTGTTGTGCATCAGCTCTGCAAATGTGCGCTTCATAAGAGTGAAGTTAATCATTTCTTATGGGCTGCTCAGCCAAATACTTTCCAATACCATTTATTGATGCCACTGGTGCAGAAATTACATGATTAATCTTAAATATTTATAATAGAACTAACAGTACTTGCTCTGTTTTTCGTCTCTTCCCAGACCGGTTAATCTGCTTCTGGACAGAACCAGCACTGACATCACTTCCTTTCACACGATGGGTGATTGGCTGGAGAGTGCAAGGACGTTGCCCTGTAAAGATGCGTTCACTGGTGTCAGCTACAGCTCCTGTGATACACTGGCCAAAACCTCAGCAGAGTAAGAGCCTTTCAGGGTTTTTTTGTGTTATAAAACTAAAATATGCGCTGCCAGTCAAAAGTTTGGACTGATTAAGATTTTCGAAAGGAGTCTGAAGTTATGCTCAATAAGGCTGCATTTATTTGATTATAAATAAAGTAAAAAGTCAAGTCACCTTCGTTTATAAAGCGCTTTTAACAGTGGATTGTTTCAAAGCAGCTCTATAGTTATAAAGGAAAATATTGTAAACTGTAATATTGTGAAATATTATTACCATTTAAAACAACTGCTTTAAATTTTAATATATTTTCAAATTTACATATAAAATGTAATTGTGATTGCAAAGTTCCAGTCTTCAGTGTTACATGATCCTTTAGAAATCATTCTAATATGCTGATTTGGTGCTTAATCGTTTTTAATTATTATTGGTACTCAATTATTAATAGTTATTTTTATGTCAAAACTTACCCCAAACTTTTGAATGGTAGTGTATCCATAAAGTGTCCACGTTTCCATAAAAATATTAAGTGCAATAACTTTTCAAAATTGACTTTGACAATAATAAGATATGTTTCTTGTACACCAAATCACTGGAATATTACATTTTAAAATATATTTAAATATATACATTTTTAATTGTAATAACATTTCACATTGCTTTTACTTGAGCATAAGAGACTAAAACAATAAAAATCTTACCAATCAGAAACTTTTTACTGGTAGTGTTTATAGTCATTCTTTTATATTCATTATCCGAGTTTTTACGATGCATCCTGTTTTTGTTTTTTTTAGTCCAATGCAACAGACAAGAGATATAATTTAAGATTAATAGTGTAAAATAGCCTAAAACCGTTGTCGAAGATGATGCCAAATTTATTTACAGATCAGTTTCCAGTAAATGAAGCCCAGCTTTAATCTTTTAATGGTGCCCATAACATTTGTTATTAATCTCAAATGACAGTGCTTTTGTAATATTTTCTTCTATGACAATGACTGAAAAATAAAAGTGCTATCCTCCCATAAACGTCATATTGGAAAATCTCAGCTGAGTCAAAACAAAGTTCTAATAATAAAAGACCCCGTGTGGATCCATGATGTGGATCTGAGGCTTTATGAGAAATGCTTTGTAGATGTTGAATGTTGAATGCCCTGGCCTGGTTAGCATCTCCTGAGACCACATTTCAATTCAAATGACGAGGCATTTGACAATGTAAATAATTTGACATTCATAACTTCAAAATGATCAAAGACTCGGTCTTGGAACAGTGGCAGTGCTGTGCTGCACGGTGTACCCTGAGGACCAAACATCTAAACACTGAGCAGTCTGTAATTGTTTGCTTGTCTTTATATTTTGTTCAGATGTCAGCGTAAATAATCACATGCAAAATAGCGGCCCTCATCCATGACCCAGATTGGGTTATTTAACATGCAGTTTGTTTGGCCTTCTGAAGTGAGTGAACACCACCACTCTTTGGTCTGACCACAGAATCGTGTTTGTTATCATTTTTGTGTATTTTATAGTAAATTGTTCATTCAAATTTCTGAACTGCTGAAAAGACCAGGATCACCATTATTATGTTTAACCACAGTCGACTACACTAATCTTCCCCAAATCATCTTCATCAGTGAGACCGTGCAAGATCAACCATCACTAACCAGCACAAACCAGTACAACTGCTAAGCTACACCATTATAAACCAATACTAATCAGGCTAACAGCTGCACCAAATTAGGTAACTATTTTGACTGTCTGCTTAATATCAACTAACACTTTATTTTCCTGGTCCCATAACTAACATTCTACTGATAGTAGCTTATATATCTGCAAACCCTAGTAACTATATAACTCAACAGTCTACTAATACGCTAATGAGAGTTAGATGACATATAGTTTCAAATTATGAGTTAGTTTATAGGTAGTTCCAAAATTACTTTTAGCTATAGTCGAATGTCTAAAGTGGACTATCAAAATAAAGTGTAATTAGTATTAGACCGCATGAACCATCAGCATCAAATCTGCATCCAACAACATAATCCAACGACCAAGTAGAATCACATATTAACCACCACCCATCAGTACTAACCATACAAATCAACACTAACAAGTACACATTGAGCAAAGAGTCAACATAGACCGACTCTACACTGGCATAGAGATTTATATTAGTCTTTTCAGCAGAATGAATAAGGAGTGCACCAATTTGAGAGTGTTAGATGAATCTGTGGTCTTAAAGATCAATGTTTTCATCCCCCAAAAAATTGCTTTAAAAATTTGTTCAAACTTAATAATCCCTAAAATCTGAAGTTGCAGTGTGAAGGGTCTATCAGGAACACGAAGCATCACATGAGAGACGTAATTATTGATGATTTATTCACTTGTTATGTTCGTGCATCTCTGGGTTTTCTTGTTGATGAGGCCATAGTTAGTCTACCAGATGTTTGGCCTCTTATTGCAATTTTATGTTGAATTGAACAGAACGTTATGCTTTTTTAATCTATCATTGAAAGTTTTACCTTATTTAGCTCAAGTCACATTAGACTAGACAAATATGAATGTATATGGCTGGCAGCATTCAATGGTTATACCTTTTTGTGTGTGTTTTTTTTAAATTATAGTTAATGGTAAAACTTTTTTCATATTGCACTGAATAAGTTGTAAATTGTAATTTAAAAGAAAGTTCTACTGAAGGACAAGTGTGCTATTAGTTTTTTTATGTATATATTGAGGTTACTTTCTGTTTGGTTTTTATAAACTTATCAGAGAGATGAAGCCTACTTCAAAAAAAAAAACTATACTTGAGTAAATTTGGCTTACAAGTACACAAAAAAAGTTTGGCCTATACTTGGATTTGGTCTACACTTAATCTTTTGATCGACATACAGTATACTTAAGTGAACTACAATTTAGTATTCTAAATATGTTTACAGTGGTCTATAAAATACTTTTTTTTCACACACATTGGCTTCTTTTAGGTAGTACTCCACCATATGTTACTGATATTCTTGCATGATCAAGTTTAGTTACAAATCAGCTTTGGGGTGGTTAGAGTAGGAAAGGGGTGGAATTGAATTTAATCTTTTTTGTACACAGTGCTGCTAACCAACAGAAACAGATAAACATTTGGCTAATTTTATTGGTAGTTTTTCTAAGGTGTGTGTACAAACTGACATTAAACTAGTAATTTACTAAGAGTCGCTTAAAAGTTCAACAAATATAGTTCACAGTATAGTTGCATACTCAGCACACATGCACCATTTGAATTAATATAAATCGAATGTTCAAGTTACATGTTGTCTTTCATGTTTTCTTGCACTTGACCAGATGAATCCACACAAAGTATTCCTATGAAACATAGTCAGTTATGTCACTAGTGAACGTAAACAGTTCAAAAGAAAACGTGTGTATAACATCATGTTGGATACGTGCAGCTCAACACTTACAAATATACTACAAGTGCATTGATTTATAAAGTATACTTGAAAATTACTTGAAAAGTTAATTTACTTACAGTATACTTCTTTTTTTGTAAGGGATGCTTTAAAACCAGAATGATTTGATCAAACTGGGTATGCATGTCTGATTCCTGTGTGCAAAGCTGATGTTTTACAGCTGTTATAATGGTATAGCAGAAACTCCTTGAATTCAGCTGTTTTTTTTCCTTGATTTTAATTTGTGCTACATGACATGCCTGCCCAAAGAATTACTGAATTAGTTAAAGTTTTGTCTGACAGAAATGTTGCAGGCCTGTCTTGACTGACATTGTGAGCATTTGTCTGGCTGATGTCAGTGCATTAGCAGTATCTTGACGATAAACAGCCGATCTAAAGCTTTATTTTGCCCATAGAATCTGTCTGACTGAAGTCAGACCAGCAGCCACGTGCCCTGAGTGGGAGCCGTCCATGGGAATTACAACACTTTAAAGCTTATAGACTGGATGGTGGGTTTTGGTCATAGCTTTTCTATTGCCGGCTGCTCCCTCAAGCTTTTGTTTGCACTAATGTCCACTTCGGGACTAAATCGCTGCTGCACTTTGTAGAAGTGTTTCTAACAGAACTTGGTGTGCATAACCTAACCTAGGTCGTGACAAAAACTCGCTTGCACTAATATGCTGTAATGATGTTTACTGCACAGCTTTTGCATCCCCTGATCTGACCATACTAAGAATTGAATGTCTAACACTTTCTATTAAGTCCATGCTTATAATGAATTAGCCTCATTTATACTATTTATAAGTACTACTATTCTATAAATATATATTTTAAAGATTCATTAAGACCTATACTGCTTTATAAGAACAGTTATAGTTACATTTATATAATTTGTATAATTACTTATAAGTCATGCATTTGCATTTTCAATGTGCATACTCATAATCCGTTATACGCCGGGTTATAAATGATCAAATATAAAATAGTTCCAGAGACACTTGTTTGCTGTACTGATTAGCTATCAATTATGTATTTAATGTTTACATTAGGTCATGAATGATAATTTGATTTGTTTAAATCGTTATCTCCTCAGCATGGTATTGGTTATAGCAGTTTGGAATTATACTTAAAAAATATTGTTGCAGTGTTTTGCGAGTATGTTATATTAAAAAAGATTTTAAAAAAATCAAATGTTTGTATTAATGATTTCTTTCTTTTCTTCATTATTTTTATTACAATATTTTTTGTTCATTGGTTACATTTACAAGTAAAAAAAAATTAAAATCTATAATGAGCACATCTTCATGATTTCTTAACATTTGCTTTAGATAAATTACATTCTGTTTTCACTTTACTTAAATCCATCAATAATGCATTTATAGAGGTTTGTAACTGTATTATCACTCACAATAAATATTTATAAGAACACAACACACCAATAATAGCAATATATTCACTTATTTGAAATAAATCTGAATTACTAAAAAGTCATAGTAGCTAATGTTATAACATTATAGCAATGCAGGCTGCATCTTTGTACATTCATGGAACCATACGACTGACTACTTAATACTTATAAATCAGTGTATAATGGATTATGAACATGAGCACTGAAAAAGCAAATGCAAGACTTAAGTAATTATAAAAAATAATATAATAGTAAATATTCTTGTAATGCAGTCTTGATGAGTCTTTATAAATATATTTATAAAATACTAATACTTACTTATAAATAAGTATAAATAGAGATATAATTCTTTATAAGCATTGTCATCATAGAAAGTGTTATTGTTTGTTCTTTTGCAAAAGGTCCTGTACTTGATCTCAAGAAACTGATTGGTTTGTCACATTTTTGAAGTGCAATCTGGTCTAAAGGGAAAACGTGACTTGACACAGGTTTTTGTAAAACCTGAAATACGCTCTACAAATAGCTGCAGTTTCCAGAGGTGAAATGTCCATTGAGTGGAATTATATATCGATGTTATTGTTAATGTTAACAACAAGCATATCACCAAATATGTTCTGGTGACTTAAAATTAGTTAGCAGCAACTACATGAATAAATGTTTTAATTAAATCTAATTATATACCCAAAATTCAACCTGAGAATAGACCACTGCATTTTCTGATGCATTTAAACCAATAATAGCGCACATGGGATATTTTGTCCATTTCCTGAGAATCAAACCCGTGAACTCATAAGCAGGACTAAAGGGGAAAAAAAGGAAAACCTGCACATCCTAAAAACATCACATCCTACGTCATGACGCAGAACCAATTAAGATTGGACAACTGTTACACGCGCTTTAGTGTTCGCTGAAGTCTTGGGATGCATAAGAGACATCTTTCAAAAATGATAAAACATTTTACCGACCCGTCACGGTGACACTGATTTGACCGCAAAATAATAATAATAGCTAACTATTATTTTTTTCCCGACTAAATGTGACCAAAACGGTTATAAAAATGCTGTCATTATAAAAGATTTCTTCATTGGATTGCTTGTTTTTTTTCTGTTTATTACATTTCATGTTGTGACACTTCTATTCTCCCTGCAATGTCAAAGCGTCCAAAGCGTCAACAAGCTTCCCTGTACTTTTTGACAAGCGTCCTTGAAAGGGCGGCCAGAGCTTCTTTGACGCTCAAGTCGTGGCGGTGTGAATGTACGGTAAAAGCAAAAGCAAAAATGTAATTCATCATTCCCTCAAAACCTGTGTTATACCTGTGTCATGGTGAGGGTTAACCGCTCTTTTATTGCCACTTCTGGACATTTCACCTGTAAACACAACACATTCTCATACCGAGACGTCATCTGACTGACGCTTTTGACCATACGTCAACATCCAACGTTTTAGGGTACCCTTTAATGTCAGTTAGATGACGATCCTAGGGCGTCATCTAACTGACGCTTTACCTTTAGCGTCAGTTAGATGATGCGGGTAGGTTTAGGTCTGGGGTAGGGTTGGAATTAGATGTCATGTAATTGACAAAGGGTACCATAAAACGTCGGATGTTGACGTATGGTCAAAAGCGTCCGTTAGATGACGTCTTGGGATGAGAACGGGCTGGTAAACAATCATGACTTGCGTTGTTTACGCCCTCATGTAGATTCACGTTTTCCCTACGAGACCAGGTAGGATATTTTGCGCAGGGGATGAACTCATCCATATGGTAAGTCTGGAGAGTCTATTCACGATTGTAAATAATGCAAGCTTCTGTCAGCTGTTGCATGGATCTCATTAAATGAAAAATGTCGTTCTTTTCCCCCCTCAGGGGTAACCCTGACAGTGCTGTTCCTTTCAAATTACAGTAGAAATAACCAACTCAGAAAATGTAGCAGCTTCTCCAATTTCTCATCACTGGAAGCTGTAAATCAGCCCTTTCTTAAGTTATAACACAAAGTCTGTCATGAATCCAGAGGGCAGCTCCTCGACTTATTGTATGCATGGTGTCCGCCTGGAATACTTTGTCCTGCATGACTGACATATGCAGTCTGAGGCAGAGCGACCCTGCGGGCTTGTCATTAATGTCAACATATGTCAAACCGTGAGGGCTATAGTACCCACACTCACTGTCTCTCTCTCCGCTCTGACACACAGGGACTTCAAGAAAGTCGGTGTGACGATCGTGGGACCTCAGAAGAAGATCGTGAGCAGCCTAACAACACTTGAAACACACTCAAAGAACGGTCCAGTTCCTGTGTAAAATTAAAAAGACGAGTGACGGAAAGGAAAGATACTTATACGAGATTGATGCTGCTTTGGCTTTAACAGACCGGAAATAGACATTTAAATGAAAAGAGGAAGTGGAACTACAATTCTCGAACACATGCGCAAAGCAGAACAACCTTCCTGGAGAATGATCACGTCTTCCCGGGGCACGAGGTGCAAAGACGAGGAGCGAATCTCCTAGCGATTAACATGTCGCGTTATCGGCGAGAAGCGGATGAACGCGGGCCTCGTGTTTAGGAGTCTACGGTCATGCTACATGGCTCTTATAGACAAAAGACTCCAAGAGGAGTGGAAGCCGGTCCGCTCTGAATGGATTTAGTGAAAAATTCTTCACATGTGGAAAGGGGAGCATTAAAAAGCCTTCAGGAAAACACTTTGCAAAAGCATCCGTCTTCCTTTTGGAAGGTACTGTAGCACTTCAGAGAGGCAATAGTTTTTGGTGGTTTTGGGCCACTTGTGGAAAAGCCCCCTTTAATTCTTCTGAAGAAAAGCAGGAGAAGTACAGCTGGTTACTGTTAGGGAAATCTGGTAATGCTTGTTAGGATCTGACACATTTGGCTATATATTTGATAATAAACCATTTATCTGCAAGTGCAGAGAGCCATTCTCGAGAATCAGGGATGGAGTGGAGTAGAGGCGTTGGGTAAACTTGCCATTTAAAAGGTTTATTTGTTAATGTACATGACATGTTTGTTTGTACCACTGTGTTCAGATGATACATGAATTCATTATCAAATAATAAAAAGAAAAAAAAAACTGTTTACTAGAATCGGTAACCATCAGTAAATCATGATGTACCCAAGCATTTTTATGGTTGGAATACATGAGAAAACCAGACGCAATACCAGCAGCGTGTAGATCTCACAAGTCTCAGATGTATATGAGGGACATGGGCTATGTTCGAAATAAAATACTGCCTGTTTTTGCAAGGGTTTTGCAAGAAGATTAAAGTGACATAACCTCCTCAATCTGCTTGCTTAATTCAACAACAACCAGTTATCATTTCGAGAATTTTTCATCCAAATATGTGTAAAATTGTATTTGAAACTACATTATGGCAACTCTTCACAATCCAATCAACTCCTAAATGATTAAACAAAGTCCCGGCCCTCGTTGTTTTCTTGTTGAATATCCTGGAAATCGGTTTATGGGAGTAGAATGAGTTGTGAATTGTGCTTCACGTTGAGTTTAACATTTGGCAGCCAATCAAATAATGAGTCAAGAAAGACAATTAAATGTCACATTTTTTCAAACCACTTAAAGGGATAGTTCACCCAAAACTCATGTATTCAACCTCATGTTGTTCCAAACCTGTATATGATTATTTTTGTGGAACATGAAAGGAAGATATATTGAGAATATTTGCAATAAGCAACACCAACAAAAAAATTGTTACTAACATTTTTCAAAGTATCTCCTTTTGTGTTCCACTGATAAAAGATAGTCATACAGGTTTGTAACGACATGAGGGTGAGTAAATGCTGACAGAATTTCAATTTTTTGGGGTGAACTATCCCTTTAAACGTAAACTCACTGGTCAGCTC
Source organism: Cyprinella venusta (assembly GCA_038021265.1). Taxonomy (NCBI): domain Eukaryota; kingdom Metazoa; phylum Chordata; class Actinopteri; order Cypriniformes; family Leuciscidae; genus Cyprinella; species Cyprinella venusta. The sequence continues at coordinate 31,567,893 of CM075867.1, read as the reverse complement.
TATCAGTCACCTGTCATGACATAATCGGATCCAAAACCAGTTTGAACTGGTTTGTGGAAAAGAATAGTGCAAATATCACAGGTAATTCCAGCAATGTTTCACACCGGAAATGGAAGATTAAATCAAGCTTGTTGCAATGGATATAGCATTGTGTGCACTGCAGTGTAATCTGTTAGTATATCATCTGGATATTTCATGAATAAAGAACATATGCCTTCTGTGCACACTACGTACACTGTATACTTAGGCCTGGTTCAGATTACACGATTTTAGCCCGATTTTGGCACTATCCTTTTGACGTAGGGTGTCGTGGGGATTCGTAAACGACAACGGGTGTCGGGACGCAAGATTCGATCGTATCATCTCGTATAGTGCGTCATAGATTTTTATGTTTTTATGTTTATGATTTTAGCATGTTTAATTTTTTTAACGGTCGTCCACGACGGTTCCGTCACATGTATGAGGTTGACCAATAAGAGCAGAAGCTTTTCCGTATACAACTTTCAAAAAAGACAAAACGAAAGAGAGACGATGGTGCTAACGTTAAAACTAGAAGTAAAAATATATAAGAAAACAATATTTTACCTCAAGTTCTCTTTGGAGGATTGACAGCCCATACTGCCCTCTTCGAGCAGGGTTCTCAAGTCTCACGCAATGGCCGTGAGACACACGCAATTCAACCAGTTCACACACTCACACGCCACACCATGTATATCTCACACTGAAAAGGCAATGCTGAGCAATCCAGGAACTCACTCTCTACGAGTTTCGCCTTCTCGATGACATCACGCGCGCCGTTAAACACGGCATGCAATGACTGGTCAGGAAGTAACGTGTAGTCTGACATGTCTTGTCCACGACACGACAAGATTTTAGGAGCCAAAATCGCGTAATCTGACACAGTGACTATCATAACAGACAAAAAATCGTGTAATCTGAACCAGGCATTAGTAAGAGTATTATGGTAGTGTACTATTCCGAACATAGCCATGCTCTGTAGTAGTGACGTTCAAATGTTGCTAAATTTGATCTTATGATCATTTCTCACATTGCTATCGCTATTCTTAATGGACAGCGGCGATCTGATGATGAACACTCGGGATTCACAACTCTCATCTTCACAATAGGTTCCTGATCATTTATTAATTTGAGACTGGATATTGCCATTAGGCTTAATACACTTCTAAGTGTCTCAACATTTTCAAATCATCATCTGAATATTTTCTTAAGACAGTCTGACCATGTACTGCACTACCTTATGAAGGAGCAATCCATGTTTCCTCGACGCCCCTTTGATTCTGCCTGTAAATGTTGCTTTACCCCTGCTGTTAGCATGTGAACCGGACCTGTGATGATAGCAGTGGTGACTCGTCTAGAGGTACTGTCATTTACCTGGCCATCCCTGTACAAATGTCTGTATGTATGTATAAAAGAATGAACAAGATATCTGTACAACATTTACAGAATTCCATTGTATTATATTTTGCTATTTTGTATTGTGTTTGTTTTTACATAAAAACAATTATAATGACTTCTTATATATTTCTTAACAACAAACCACCATACACAGTGCAGATGTTCTTTCTTCAGTAAGCCTTCAGTAAGTTATGACATGGTTATGTTGCAACCTTATCAGTGTACCATATGTTTTATTTGTTGAAGATGTTTTGAAGAGCAATAATGTTTTGCGTCCTGTTCCCCTTCTTTAGATTGATGTGTGTGCGTGTGTATGTGTGTGAGTGTGTAGATGGCCTTGTCTACTAATGTAAAATGATTTGTAGTGGAAACATTTATATTTTTATAATAAACATTCTCAAGATATTTTCTAAAGAATGAATGCTAAGCAGAAAGTGTCACTTTGGTGCTTGTTTTGTGCATGCATGCACACACACACACACACACACACACACACACACACACACACACAAACACACAACTTTGTTTTGCTATACTTTTGAGGACATTCCATAGGCGTAATGGTTTTATACTGGTCAAATTGTATTTTCTATCCTCCTACACTAACTCCCCTAAACCTATCCGTCACAGAAAACTTAATGCATTTTTATATTTTTAATAAAACACTATTTAGTATGTTTTTAAAGACATTTGAAAAATGAGGGCAGGAAATGTTTATTGAAAGATATGACAGCATGAAATTGAAGCACAGAAAATGTTAAGTTTAGCAGAGAAAATGTTCAATTTAAATAAATTTTGATAGATTTTTTTTAATGTATGGCCCAAATATTTGATAAAAAATATTCATATGAAATATTACAATTTAAACTGTTTTCTATTTAAATATATTTTAAAATGTCCTTTATTCCTGTGATGGTAAATCTGAATTTTCGGCAGCTATTGCTCCAGTCTTCAGTGTCACATGATCCTTCGAATATCTCAATATATTCTGATTTGCAGTTATTATCAATTATTATTACTCAGTTATTAATAATGGTTCTTATCATTATCAATGTTTGAATGTCAAAAAACATGTCTGATGAATAGAAAGTTCAAAAGAACAGCATTTATTTAAAATCTAAATCTTTTGTAACATTATCTTTACTGTCACTTAATTAATTTAGTGTATCCATGCTAAATAAAAGTATTAATTTCTGTCTTTAAAGAATCATACCTCAAACTTTTTAATGGCTATGGTTTTGACAAAAATGTTGAAAACATTTTCAGCATTAATAATAATAAATAATGTGTCCTGAGCAGAAAATCATATTAGAATGATATCTGAAGAATGTGACACTGAAAACTGTAGTAAAGATGCTGAAAATATAGTTTTGTAGTCATAGTGAGCATAAGAGACCTTTTTCAAAAACATTAAAAATGTTAATTATTCCAAACTTTTGACAGGTATATATTTCACTTTGTTACATATGTTTGTATCTGGTGAAAACGACATAAGACTTCATTTCTCAGACGTTTGCACATTTTAAAGTAGATATATGGATTTTAAACATATTTTTCATATTCATTACCTCTTTATTTATCATTGACCCTATAATAGTTGTTTGTCCAAGGTGGGTGGTGCATCAGCAGGTGTTCATTTACGCTCCGTGCACAAGAGAGATGACCTTAATAAATCTATTAGCCCCCCACTGTATGGTGCATGTGTCCAGCCATCTGAGTGCAGAGCATCTAAAGAGCAGCCATGTGGGACTCCCTGAGGCCTATAAGAGTGTGTTTCAGTCTTATCTGAGCCGAGCAGAATCTGTGACCCAGATCAGACTGCCTGCCAGAGTCCTCCTTAACACCTGCAGAGAGCATTCACATGCATCGCCCCAAAACATAGCAGGATATCGAGCAGATATTCAATCTGTTAAGCTATTGATGAAGAGCGTGCACAAATGTATTTACGCTGAAAAATAGGACTTAACAATGAAAGGATATTGCATAGGGGTCTATGTGTTGGTCTCTATTTTATTTTCTTTCTTTTTTATTTTATTTTATTGTTAGTCAAATTCAATTCATACAGGCCATTACAGTTTTCTTAATCGCTTTAGAATATTTCTCAAATCATCCTCGACATTTGTAAAACAGTAAGTGCGTTTCTCAAAACAATTCGTACAAATAGCAAAACACCATGGATTTCCTGCAAAAGCCAGTCTCTTGCTCAAAATCCTTAGTGCGTCTCTCAAAAGTAAATATATGTGTCAATGAACATGTCAGTGCCATCAGAATCTTTGCTTAGATTGCTTAGCCATGTTGTCAACAGTGTACTCGGGATGTTCTGATGGCTAAAGTTTTGATGACAGTTATTGTTAATAGTAGGATACTCCTTAGTGTATGTAGGGGTTTAATGCAAGAGACTGGAAAAGATTCACATAAATGCTTTTACTGTTTGTACTGTAATTTGTTGACAGACCACGTCATTGCGATACAGAAAGGAAAAGACAGCACAACGCTATCTCACGACCAATTCGTACGAATCCGTACGAGTGATTTAAAAAGTGGATAATTCGTACTAATTCGTACGACCTCACTTGTACGAATTCGTACAATCTGTCTTAACCCACGTGATGGATAGGTTTAGGGGTGGGGTCAGGGGTAGGTCATTCGTACGAATTCATACGAATTGGCCAATTTGTAAAATATATACGATTTAGCAAAAAAGCGTACTAATTCGTACGAATGAGGTCGTACGAATTAGCCACCTCGTAAAATTTGTACAAATTCCCGTGAGATCGGAAAACAACAAAAAAAACTAAAGTAGAAATGTGAACAGGACAGATTTAGAAAAAAAGTCTAACGGAAATGTATAGAAATATGCTTGATCATGACAACTTGTTCAACGATTTTGCGTGTAAAGACTTACTATGAACTAATGCCTAAATGTTGTGTAGGGGCTGAGACTATTCAACAGAAACCCATTATAATACATTTTGATCAACATGAGCAATTGATAATGTAGGAAACAGCAGAGAATTGTACTAAATCATTTGCATGGATGTACCAAAGCATTGCAACTTATTCAAAGAAATGAGAAACTGCTTTTTTGATGTGCACAAGTGACACAATGAAGTGAAGATTGAACATAGTTTTGAGAAATTCAATTCTGATCTGAGAAATGTACCAAAGCGACTGAGAAAACTTGTAATAAATGTTTCCTGAGCTTCAAATCAGCATATTAGAACCGGAACGAATGTTGAATGATCATGTGATGAGTAATGATGCAGAAATAAAATACATTTTAAATGATATACAAATAGAACAGTTCATTGTAATGATAAAAACATTACTCTTTGGTACTGTATTTAATGTAGTGTTATTTAAAACTGTTTTTACTGGCCCCAAACCCCAAACTTTTTAATATGACATCAACATGAATTCAAAGATTTAATTAACAAATTGCAAAACTCAGTTTATCAACAGTATATGAAACCAACATGAAGATTTAATCGCAAAACTAATCCTAAAATAGATTTTGTCAAGATGTCCCCATTGACCCATACCCATGACATACTGTAGCTGTCATTTCTTTCCTTTCCTTTTGAAATAAATCTCTTCTTGGGCATCACATTATTATTAACAGTCGACGGTCGGAGGCACTATCTAATTAGAGGGATTTAATTGCTCTCAAAAGTTTTCTGTCTTACCACTGTTCCATTCCAAACAAACTAAAATAACTTGCAAATCACCAAGATATTTGGCAAACACTGTACCCATTGACAGCCATGAAGAAAGGATTTAATTAGAGAATGTAATTTTTGCCCTCTGTCAGCGGTAAGACTCCTGTAGTTTTCAGTGTGCAATTAAAAAAAAAAACAGCGTTTTCCTTCTCTTATTAGTCTCCCACTCATGGGCTTGTTTGTTGGAACGGAGGCCTATTTTAACAAAGAAGACATTATTTGGAATAGACTTTAGTATTTAAAGTGAATTTTTTGGAAAGTATTGCCGCAACATACGAAAAAAAAAATATCCCCGCAGTAAATCTGACAATGAAGAAGAGTGTTTGGGAAAAGTGGCAACACTTTTTGGCAAAGCGGAGGCTTTATAAGACGACGCACAAAAGAAGGTTTATGTAGTTTTAGGATTGCACATATGGTTAGCAGCTCCACTAGTTTGCAAGGCTTCTGTTCTCAGAACATATGGATAGTTTAAAAAGGCCATGTTACTACCCTCTGTCGATAAACCATTTCATACCCTTAAAGATATAGTTAGGCGGGTAATTTATTGTGCTCTTTTAATGCAACATATCTTTAGAATTCCAAGGCAGTCGAACATGGCCGTTCCCATGATGAATGATGCAGGCTCTGCTCTACCTAGAGAGCTTGAGAAGGAGCAGATGTGCTGATGCAGATGTGCCTGATGTTCGCAGCCACAGGAAGAGTGGGCCGTTGGTTCAGAGGGAATGAATCCAGTATGTGGGATGCTGCTCAATTTGTTCAGCAGGTGATCTACTGCCGCTCTGCTCCAGAAGGACCCGTGTGGGTTGAGGATAATGAAATGAAATGTAAAGCAGACGAGCAGGTATAAGCATCGAGTCAAAGGCTTCGACTCGCTGTATCTTTCCCACATAAGTATAACGAGGCCACAGGAGTGCTGTGTGTGATAGTATGGCCAGACAGGGTAGAACTGCATTAGATTGCTCTTTTATGTGGTCCTCGGATACAGAGCTGTGATTCCTGAGAGGACTGTTAGCAGGTTCAAAAGGCAGAAACAACTATATTATGAAAATGCTACTTCTTTGCTTTTTTTGTTTAATATAAATTTTATTTTTTAAGTTAATAAAATAATTCTTACAATCAAGTCATTTGCAATTCATATGATGATCTAAATGCAGATCTGTATACTAAAGCTCTTTTCGCAACATCGTTTCAAAGCAGCTTTACAGAAAATCCATGAGTCCACAATACAAAAGAGTCCAGAGTAATCTGTTGTCATAGGTAACTGTATGAGTTATGTATTTCAGAAATGTATACTATTCAAATCAAACAATGTAATAATTTAAGGCAGACAGAAAGAAAGATAGATAGATAGATAGATAGACAGATAGATAGATAGACAGACAGACAGACAGACAGACAGACAGACAGACAGACAGACAGACAGACAGACAGACAGACAGACAGACAGACAGACAGACAGACAGACAGATAGATAGATAGATAGATAGATAGATTAGATAAACAGACAGACAGACAGACAGACAGACAGACAGACAGACAGACAGACAGACAGACAGACAGACAGACAGACAGACAGACAGACAGACAGACAGACAGACAGACAGACAGACAGACAGACAGATAGATAGATAGATAGATAGATAGATAGATAGATAGATAGATAGATAGATAGATAGATAGATAGATACACAAAAACGATAGTGGATTTAACATACAAAATGATATATATTTAATATGTAAAATAAAAATGTATGTTTTTGATATGTTTTTAATGTAAGCTCTCTTTAAACACTTTGGTCAGCTCAAGAATAATTGATTTAATTTTGTTTATTTCAAACAATCAAAAGAGCAGATTGTTCTGGCGGGGTCTCGCACCAGTGTGGACTGCACAGCACATCATAGAGTTCAACTCTAATGATTACAGTCTGATTTCATCGCTGGCTTCATTCCAGCAGGGTTGTGTGAGTAGGTCATAATAATCCCATGCTATGGTAAGTTACAGTTCAAAGTGGTGAAATTTTAGAAGGTTTTGGTTGTCTTTGTCATGAATTTCAAAACAAATTGCAAAAGAGTCCACTGTCCTCAACAGTGTGGTTACAAGTACGGGGGATTAGGGGCGCTCCACCGAGACAAAGTAGGTGGCAAGACTTTGAAGTCAAACAACCTCTAAACTTCCACTCATGTGCAACGGATCAGATGACGAGAATGACAAACAAGACAGCTGAGTTTTCTTGAAAAAAATGCTCAAGCTCTTTCAAAAGCCTCCAGCTGTTTGCAGCTGTAGCACAAAGCAGAACAGCACCTTGCAAAGCCATAAGCAGCCTTTCTTTTGGCAGTCCAGGGCCTGATCGAGCATCGTCCACATAGGTCACTTCCTGGAAAGGGTCTTGGGTCAGTGATAAAGTTGGCATGTCATGTGTTTATCATTTACTCTTGTTTTTCTGTCCTCAAAGACACTGGGATTCAAGAAGAAAAATGTAGTGCAACTGCTTAAGTAGATGGAAAAGTATTTATATTTTGTTTTTTTAGTAAAATATTTTAAACATTCTAAAATTACATTAACTTGACAACCAAATGGATAATAATTAAATAATAAATAATAACTGTGTCGGATAAAGGCATGTTAATACCAAGGAGGAAAACTACAATGATAACAATGAGATATATGTTTGAAATAATATGGACATCAACACCACGACTATAATGATAACAGTACAAAGGAACAATATCATTTTTCAGCTGAAGAACAATAAAATCCTTGACAGCTAATTCTGCTTTAAAGAGTTTAAAGAGCATTTAAAGTGGAGACGACAGAACTGCAACATGTGCTCATTATAAACAGAATATTATTGTGCATTGGTGTAAACCTTAACACAGATATAGTATCATTATAGTCATCATTCATTATGAATATATACTGTATCTGAGTTTACTTAACCTCATTTGCAAGTTATGGTTTTGTCATTTTAAGCATTGTATTTATGTTTAAACAGGAAAAAAAACTTGCAAATGGAATCAGAAAAATAATCGTAGCCCTCAAACTATATTCACTTTATAGCCCTTAATCCTGTAATTGTGGTCAAATGTGGGCACAGAGGACTCAGGTGTGATCCTAACTTTTATTTATTATAAATGTTATATCACTGTCTTCGATAAAGTTTTGTCTATACATTTATGGTGTTTTTTTTTATTTTGGGGGCATTTTTGAATTTTTTTACTTCAAAAAGTACCATATTTTCTATGTAAATTATGCTTATTTTTATGTTTTATTTTTAAAATCTTTTTAACTATATTAAAATATCATTCCAATAAGTTCTTAGAGCTAAAACCTACAGATGAAATGACTTTGCTGTCACCTGCTGTCTTATTTTGGCTTATTTTAGAATGCTTTTTAGAATGATTTTTTGGTCCCACTTTATATTAAGTGGCTTTACGTACTATGTACTTACATTGAACAATAAGTACAATGTATTATTGTGTCCCTGTTGTATTGTAAAACACTTTTGCTGCTATTGAGGTGTGATACGGGTAAGGTTAGGGACAGGTGTGGTGGTATGGGTCGGTTTAAGGGTATAGGTTAAGGTGTGAGGGGAGGGTCAACTGTGTAATTACAATATAATTACATAAAGTAATTATAGCTGTAATTACATGCTGGTATTTTTAAAATATAAGTACAATGTAAAAACATGTATGTACACAATAAGTACATTGTATCAAATTATTAATTTCAATGTAAGTACATAGTACTTAAAGCCACTTAATATAAAGTGGGACCGATTTTTTTAACATTGTAGAATTGAGTCAAAAAAAAATTGTGTGTTCAGGAGGCAAAATTAGGAAAAGTAGCCAAGTCTTGAACCGCTCAGATCAAGGGAAGTATTTTTTAAAAAAATAAATCAAAACTATTTTGCGCACATTTGTCCAGTACGGTAAACTGAATTCACAACATTCAATAAACACACGACTCTTGCTTCTTGGATGAAGCTGATCTTGTTTTAAGGATATTTTAACTGCAATCATGCTGATGCCGTTTAGTCGTGTGTTAAAAAATGAATCGGCAACATGCAAATGAAAGCGAAGACAACTAAAAAGACAATTAAAATGTCGGTTGGTGTCGAGAATGAGTGAAAGCAGGGCCTCGGGGCCAGAGCGCTGCCCTAACAGTGTTTCATCACACACACTGCGTGCGCTGGAGAAGATGTGCGCTGTGTGTGCCAGAACGGATGATGTCTGAGACATACATTGAGGAGGGAGTCTCTGTGGTGCTGTGGCTGGACTGGCTCGTCAATCTCACCGGAACCAGGGGAAAAGTCAATGTCACTCCAAGTAGGAAACAGGTCGGGGGATTAAACACGCTTCTCTGTTCTTGTCCGCTTAACAAATGATCTGTCCGATGCGCAGGGGAAATTATCATCACAAATGCTCGACAATGAGGTTTTTCCACTTGCTGCCGAGGAAAGAATCTTTTCTCTCCATCTCAGTTTCATGCAAATATCTAGGTAATGAATATTACCCTGTGACATTCTACTACTCAATTAATATTACATTTTTGGGAAGCATATTTATCACTCTGATGGATTTTTTTTTATTGCACCACAAAAAATGTGAATCCTTGATGTAATCAAATGATCATTTGTGTGAAAGTCAAAATTGTATATTTTGTTTGGCTGGTTAGAATGGCCCATAGACCCTGCTGGTGGAGGCAGTAACTGCATCATTCTGACTTTTTATGACTATATATATATATATATATATATATATATATATATATATATATATATATATATATATACAGATACTTTCAGGACTGAATTTTGTTGATAGACATGAATATGCACACTTGTTTCTGACAGACGAATCAACATTTATTTTAAAAACGAATATGAATTTAATTTAATCTATTAAAGTACTGGTTATTCTCAAACTCTGTTTGAAAGTGTGTTGTTTTTCTCTAGTTCATGTAATTGAAATTGCAAAGAATTTTCGATTTTTTGTAATTAAGAAAAGGGGAAATGTAGTAATAACATGATAATAACATGGTAACAATAGACTTCTCATTAATGAGAGGCTATTCATCAGATACAATACGCTTTAAGCTATCAGACCAGACCTGGGAAATGAAAAGATTGGATGCAAATTTCGAATGCATTATGAGGGTTAATCAAATTGACATTTTGTCTGCTTCCTTTCACAACAAAGCGCAGTATGAAGTTGTCATGTCATGAGCCAAGATAGCAGCAAACAGGTTGTGTGCCTCAGGCAGGAAAAAAAGAAAATGGTTAAGGCAGATGTTTTTATTCTTATTTATTTATTTATTCATTCATTTTCCTATTCATATCTTAAAGATTTGCCAGATAATCCTGTGATTGATTGTGTTGAATCGTCTGAAGTGGGCAAACTCAAAACCACTCAAGCACACTTACTCATTTCCAAACATTTGCCACAGAGATGAAGAACAGACGTCTTCATTTCCATGGTCCAGAGCCGGCATCCTTTCCCATTTTGGAGAATTAGCTCGGGTCCATTACATCATTGCTGTTTTGCAATATGCATGTTGACATGAACTAATTATGAAACCCTAATCTGTACATCCCACAACAATACATCATCGCGAGGGTTTTAAGTGGGACAGCTATTGAATGAATGTGTAATTATATTTGTCCTGAGTTTGCAGATTAATATTATGGTTGTCTTCAGAGTGAGGCTAATAAGTACAGAGGGCAACAGCTGGGTCTGTGATGTCTATCGCAAAAGCACAGCCTCCATCCTCACAATGATAATTGATTTCAGATAAAGGATGAGTGATTCCAAGAGGCTGCTCATCACACAATAGCCAAGCCCGTGCCACAGCTCGGACTCGTCTATGGGCGAGATATTCCTGATTATGACATTTCATTGGCGCCGGAGAAGCTACTGCAGTTCAGGCTTTACAATTGGCCACCCGTCCAAAGCTCCCACTCTCTGATCTCATATTGGAGATATATTTCATCCAGTGCTGCCACAGATCAAAAGCAGTTAACTGAACCCTATAGAAGATTTACTGGCTTCTAACAATCATCATCTTTCCCCTTTGACTTTTATGGTATAGACTAGAGGCTGGTGAGAGAGTGGCCTTTCGCTGACTGATCTTTCAAAACTTCCCCGCTGACCCTGAGTGTGACACTTGGAGGTGCGACTGCAGTGATCCATAGCTCTTGACTGTTCGACGCATATTACTATCCATTTAAGCATGATATTAATTATCTAGACTACTCGAGAGTCTAGAATTTTGAGTTTAGACATTTTGGTTGGTGGTTGAGCATGTTTGTCCTGCCACTTTATATTTCTTTTATTGTAAAAGGGTATGTTGAAATACTTTCTCCAAACCATGCTTAAAATGCAGACACAGATACACAGTAGTCGTAAAAATTCATGTGGCTTCATGTGGTAAGAATTAAGATAACAGGTTTTAAGTCCCTGCAACCCAACAGAGAATAAACGGTTTGAAGATTGGATGAATTTGGAGATATATATGTGTGTTTGTGTTTTATATATATATATATATATATGTATATGTATATATATATATATATATATATATATATATATATAAAAACACAATATATTTTATATGTGTATTTTATGTTTTTTATACTATTTAATATATATATATATATATATATATATATATATATATATATATATATATATATATATATATATATATATATATATATATATATATATATTTATATAGTGAATTGAATTTACTACATTTACATAAGGATAGCCACCAATTTCAACATTTATAAAAGTTGAGAAAATGTCAGAAAAATGTAAAAAGTTTATATATATATATATATATATATATATATATATATATATATAATAAAATTAAAAAAATATATATATAATAATAAATAAATGAATAATATAATTAAATAAATATTAATTTAAATAAACAAACACATATTTTGAAAAGGGGATAAATGAATAAATATAAAATCTGAATCGTTATTTTATACTACTAATAATATAATAATAATTAATTACATCAAACTAATTTATTTATTGAACACATTATTTTTCCTCACAGTTTAAACATATAGTCTCAAAAAATATAGCTGCTTTTATATTGTATTTTACATTGTATTTTTATATTGAATTTGATTGGAAATGCCACAGACATTGCACACTTCACTTTTAAGACTGAACAAAATCGACAGTTTTGACATGATCTTGAACTGCACTATTGTCTAATGGAATATAAATTGAAATGTATGTTTGTTTCTATTTCAGAAAAAATGCAGGTAAACTGTGCTGAGCAGGTCAGGCTGCAGTACTGCGGGCCAGTTGACCAGGCAACATCTGGACACCAGGGGGACGGGGTGGACGAGGCTCCCCATGGAGAGCAGTGGCCAGCAAACAAAGACACTACAGAGATGCCTGGAAGCTCCATGCTGGGAGGAGAGCCCACAAGAGCAGAGCCATTAACCAGCCTGAGGAGAGCAGAGGGAATCAGCTGTACGCGGGACATAACTCACGTGTAAAACAACACAGAGCTGTGACTGTTTTGACCTAAGGGTTCTCGACATTGAGTTTCACGAGGCTCTGCATTCACTGAAGAACTGCTATAATGTCTGCGCTGAGGCTTCCAAATCCACTCATCCCGAGGAATGCAGTTGTTTTTGTGTTTTAATTCAATTCCTTTCATTAGCTTGTCTTGCCTCTCCCTGCATGTGCAGTTTGTTTCCATGCTCTTCATGACCAATCCTTTCCGCCTTGCACCATGAAATCCGGCCCAGCCTTAAACATAGCAATTCCTTGGGAATTTTGAAACCCTAATCTCACTGCTGGACTGATTTCAAATCAGGCTTTTCATATCTGGTCAAGACAGTGTCCTTCCAGGATGAGATTATTAAAGGGGTGATGAACTGAGAAATCAATTTTTTCTTGAGCTTTTGACATCTAAGTGGTTATCATATTATACGAATATAGTTTCAGAACTGAAAACGGCCTTGTTAGTCCAATAAAAGCTGTTATTGACACCAGCCCCAGCAAACGACTCGTTATTCAAAGTGGGGAACTATGACGACAAAGAGGATGAAACAACACCCCCGCAGAAGAAGATCAACGCCTACTTCAACACGGCCAGTTTAGCCCCGCCCACCAATTCCATTTCCATTAACAACAAAAAATTGTATTCTTTCTCTCACTCTCACTCTCTCTCTCTCTCTCTCTCTCTTGATGAATGCACGGTACAAAAGGAGGCATGCTACTTTCATAACATTTTGGTCTACAGGAGGTCAAGGTTATTGTATTTTATGAACACTTTAAAAAGTGATCAGTTGACTTAACTTTAAAAAAGTGAGGAAATTACGAGGTAAATAAACTTAATCTGTAATTGAAAAAAAATAAGTTATGTGAACTTTAGTTTACTCAGTTTATTTACTTGGGCAATGGGTTTTCTCACTTTTTTAAGTTGTCAACTGATTACTTTTTACAGTAACCATTAAAAACTGCTTTAAGTTTATGTTTTATATTTATAATACAAGCAAAATATATTTAGCCTCTTTCTCATATCTCACAGATTTTTTTAGGGGTCAAATTTTGTTGATAAACATGATATGCAAATTGTTGAGACACGGTTGCTTTATTTATCTCATAGGAAAGTGAGAAATGATTTCATGTTTGCTTCTTGGATGAAACAGATGTTGTGGCGATAACAAACTCTTTCATGAATCACAAACCACTTATTATGCTATTGTTCATTAAGTGTAACATGTTTCTCCAATTAGGCGCTGTCACAACAGGGTTTGTTCACTCGGAGTGCACTGCCAGACAAAAGCCTCCCGTCGGGAAGAGAGAGCGGGTTTTTCATGGATTCTGCATTGTTGATCCCCAGCACGAAGGTAAAGCTATTTATTCCCCTCTTAATTATGCCTGACATTTACAATTACTGACCATTTGGATTCTGGCTGTGACTCTTTCACTAATGCTTTGGATGGTCAAACACTGTTAGGAGTGCTTAGATCACAGAGGGCTTTATGGGGACAGTGTGTACAGACTAAAAACCTTTACAAGCATGTTGTGACATGTTGCCAAACCTTCTCAATTTTCGATTAATGCCATAAGCAGACCACTGCTTGGGTTATTTAATTGGCTTAATAAAATATAGATGTTGCAATGATGAACCCGTTGTAAATACGGATATCTTTACCAGGCTCTCAGGTCTTCAGAGGCAACCACAAACGGGAAGGGAAAAGATGAGTTGCATGGGAAAGACGAGGAAACGGGATTTGTTTTTTGGGGTCAGAAACTACAGCAATTAGATTAACCTGTCTCATCTGAAGTGAGATGTCTCACTCCGATCTCAGTTTCAGATGTATTTCTTGTGGCAGGCCCTTTCAAACAAGCATGCCATGCTTCCCTTTGAAAGGAGGTATACAGTTGTAATTATGTGATGGTCCAGTAACACTTTTGCAAACTTTAACGGAGATAACCTATCCAGTCAGCTAAAACATTCAATTTTTGTCTTTCAGTTGTAGAAATACCATTGACAATCCACATTGTATAAGATTTTCCAAAAATTTTAAAATTTATTCCAAAAATGGTTGAAATATGATTTCCTCCACCGTCAAAAAAGAGTTGATGAGGTGGAAATGGTGAGAATGATATAACGACAGATTTATCTTGTGATAAATCTTTGTAAATTGTTGATCATTGATAGTGGACAAAATGAATTAAACTAGTGAGACTGAAAAATGTGTTATAAAAGAGTTTTAATTTCTCAAAGTTCACCGTACCGAAAATGCCCATATAAAAACAAAATAATAAATTCAAACAGCATTATCATTATCAGAAAATCTCTCTAGCTTGAACATATTAAGATATCTGAGTATTTGTACTCAAGATTTAAATTCTAATAGGCTACTTAATTCTCCAACTAGTCAAAGTATTGAGGTGTTCCTCATCACAGAAGTTGTATTTGGACAAAAAGAAGCTGGTTTGTTATTATCCAATCTCATCTGGAGATATTCCAGGTGTTCCTCATCTGGAAGTGGCTTTCATTTGCAAAACATTATGAGTCCAATGTGTGGTTCAAATACATCTGAGCAAGCTGATAATACTGAATCCTTATTGAAATCTGGAGTGCAACCAGCATTTTTGAGCCCTCACTCATGCAAGATGTAAACAAGTCAAATGGTCTGCACAGCAGGTATTGACACCATAATCATACCCTTGCTTGGTCAGTTCCGTTTAGAATGCAACCAATCGGAAAACTTGCTATAACAGTTGAAAGTACTCTAAATATGGAATCCTTTTGTTTACAGTTGTTTGAAAAAGATTCTGCTCATGTCTGGAAGCTTAGCTAATATGATGTTTAGATTGGTCCAATATGTTTGAAATAGTAGATAGATAGTAGATAGAAAGATAGTCCTTTAATTGTAATACTTGGTCTTATTAGAGATCAAGTAGTACCCTTGTGAAAAGAAGTAGCCTACACTTTAGCATAGTTTTAAAAAGACTAGCCCTGCATGCGTATCACAGACACGAATGTTACCCTAAAAGGATCAACTTGCAAACTGAATCAAAAATTGATGAAAAATTGGATTATTTCCATCAGGAGATGCATCCATTGTTGGTCAAGATCAAGTATTGACAATGCAAGAGTCAAGCAAGCACTAGTCAAGTCTACACTCTTAGAAGAAAAGGTTCTATATAGAACCTTAAAAGGTTCTAAAGTGCTACGTATTTGGAACCCCTAAAATTTTCTATATCAAAATTCAAGATATGGGGGTTAGAAAATGTATATATTTATATCATTTTATGTAGTTAATCAATATACCACGAAGAGTGCCATTTCAGATTTTCTCCTCCAAAAATCAGCATGATTAAAATGTGATTAAGTTACTACAACAGTTTAATAAACAATAATTTAATTACAACTACAAAATATTGGAGAATAATGTAATATATGAATGAAAAATAGCCTATAAAGAACCTTTGTGCCAAACGGGTTCTTTATTGTCATTATAGAACCTTTTTTAGCATAGAATGTCATTTGGAGTTGAGTAAAGAACCCTATGCTACATAATATAGAACCCTTTTTTCTAAGAGAAACATCCCAAAGAATTTAAGGTCTGGATTCAGAGGCCCTGTTTACACCTGGTACTAGGACGCCTTGTGGTCGATCGGATCAAGTAGACACATCCTCGTTTACACCTAGTGTTTCAATCCGTCTCTTTTGTTCACTTTCAACCACTTCTATCTTGATTTTTTTGAGGGGAGGGTCTATGGGCGTGTGAATGTATAAAATAAGCTTATGCTATTTGCTCCCGGGGATGACGGAAAAACATACGGAGAGCAGCACTGAAAGCTGCAAGACCTAACTAAAAGACCTAATTTAAATCCAAACAGTGACTTTTTTTTTTTTGGCCAGGCAGTGTAATTAAAATTGATATTAAATGCAGTTAGCCTATCTTACTGGAGATGTAGTCACACCACCTAGTGTAAGAGGTGTTGTGGATCACACTTGTGACAGAAGGCAGTCACAAATGTAAATGTCGATCTCATGCACCTGAGAGCCTGAAGCGCTAATTTATTTCAGGATGAGAGACTAGAAAAGATATGTTGCTGCTCACAAGCTCCCAACCAAATCAACAGAGCGATTCTTCAAAGAATTACTGCACTTTAAAATAAAGTGTCAAATTGTGTCCCACAGTACTTTCAAATAATCATTATATTCTCTAATCACTTTTAGATATGGGCTTAAAGCTAAATTGCTGAACATGTAATGCAAGTTTGGTTCCGTTCCCAATGCAGATGGTTTCCTATCATTTTTAAGCCATCAGCCTGCAGATGCCTTTTCAATTTAGACTGAGCTGACTTTGATGTAGGGCACAGTTTTACCTTAGGAACTTGCAGTTTACTTTCAGCTGAAAGACTGATTGCAGTGTGGTAAGTCACTTTGCTTGAAAAAAGAAAAAAAAAATCTCTGGTCAAGTCAATGAAGGCTTTCATTGGTCCGTATGTTTCTAAATGTTTCATAGAGTGCTTCTGGACGTCTACTTGCATAAAATTAATCAAAGACACTGAAATAATGCATGAGGCCTATTTGTAACCTGGGATATAATATTTTCTACAAATTAGGCCGAGGTCTGTTTTCTTTGGTCACACCTAAGGAAACAGAACAGTTCCAACTCTCTCCTTAAATTATGTTTTCCTACCAAGTTTGAAAACAGACGTCCCCTGAGATTATCTAACAAATAACTTACATTTCAATTTAGAGCATTAATATCCAAAATGAGAATTTATCAAACTTTAATTGTCAGTGACATCGAAATACATTTGGACAAATGATAAATCTGTTCCTGCTTCTTTGAGCATGTTTGCTCTGGAATTAAAATCCGGAATGACAATAATTAGCCCAATTCTACAGGATATGGAAAGATTGCAGAAATAAAAGGAAAAAGGCTTGTGTAAACAATATCTGTCATGTGGGTGGGGTATGGCTTACGATCAGAGATAAATTAGTGGAATATAGTACAGAACCGAATTGCAGACTGTAACCATAATGCCACGAGCAAAGGGTAACATGTGTGTGGAATGATTGCCTTGCTGAAAGCGAAAATAAACATTATGTGCCTACAAGGTTATATGCCTCTACAAATGCTTTAGAACTTAGCGCTCTGAATTTTTCACTAAGATTTGTGCTTTTGGTCATTCATTATATCCACAAATCTTTATGCATCTGTTAGAAGCGTTTTCTTTCAGAAAAAAAAGCATTAGTGGTGAAGAGCAGAACATAGAGTCTTGAAACCAAGTCATTGAGCTACAGGAGTGAAATCGATAGCTGTGTCCCAATCAGGGGAGGCATCCTTTGAAGGCCGCGTCCTTAGAAGTGCCTGACCGAAGAGGCCTTGGGAGGACGCACCGAGACTCATTTAAAGGGGTGAGTATAGCTGATTGTGTCACCGCGGCACGACGAAGGCTCTCCAAATTTGAAGGTCCTTCGAAGGATCCTTCAATATGAGACCTGAAAATGCGTCCTTCTTTTCCCGTGAATGCAGGATACAACAGAAGGATCCTTCGCAGCATTGCCTACACCAGAAGTGGGAGACGCCCATAAAAAACGAGCGTTTTTCAGCTATAGGCTCAAAACTAGGGTACAAAATAGCCTATATTACTTATTCATTTTGATGTTTTTGAATGCAAAAACCAAGCGAACGTCATAAGATGACCTCAGACAACACAACCTGATCTCACGACCAAATCGTACGAATTCGACGAATGATTAAAAAGTGGCTAATTCGTAACAATTCATTCGACCTCACTCGTACGAATTAGTACGATTTTGCTAAATCGTACATATTTTACGAATTGGCCAATTCGTATGAATTCGTATACGGATGACCTACCCCTTACCCCGCCCCTAAACCGACCATCACGTGGGTTTAGACAAATCGTACGAATTCGTACGAGTGAGGTCGTACGAATTGTTACGAATTAGACACTTTTTAATCATTCGTCGAATTCGTACGAATTGGTCGTGAGATACAGAAGGACAACAATATAATAAAATTTAAAAAGCCAGTTCATGACCCCTTTAAAGTCCATTATTTATATAATAAGTGCTCCTTTTAAAAGTATGGTAAAATGTACCACTTCTTTTTCACAAGAGTTACACAGAATGGCCACCACACACCTGAAGGAACATTTGAAGTAAAAAACTTAAATTTGACTTTTTCCAAAAACGAAAAAAAAAAAAAAAAACAGTTACAGGCAAAATGTGTTTCAACACCCCCTAGTCAACCCTAATGCATGCAGCCTGACTTTGATATCTTATCCAGCTGCTACTTATGTTGGATTGACCTTCATGTCAGTCAGAACAATGGACATGCACCTGAACTCACGAGAGATCTTGAACAGAGCTTTCATTCACCAACATCAAATGGAACAGGTGTTTCTGACTGAGATGGATTGGCATTGTTTGTGGATGAACACTTTCATGAACAGACAAATCCGGCGAACAATCTCATGTCTATAGAGAGAGTACTGACATCAAAAGAATGACCAATGGTCTATATTAGAGTGCTGCACTGCAATCTGTTCCTCATAAGACAACCAGTATTAGCCACTGTCATTTAGCTAATAACATCAGTGGATTTAGTTGAGCAGCAATATGACAGCAATACAATGTAATTCAGCCAGTTAAACAAGAACAGCATTGCTGGACTGTCGCCAGTAGCGGCTTGCTGCATCTTTCTTCTAAATGAGTTTCTGTCTATAGGTAGGTATATTGTATTGATCCCATGTGGGAAATTGAACTGCGTTAGCAGCAATGTTCGCACATAGAGCAATAAAAACAGGAACAGACAATAGACTATAATATAAACCTTACCAAACAATATAAGAGGGAAAGGAGAAAGTGTATGGAGAAGAGGAGGAGGATGAGAAAGAGCAAGGTGTGGAGAGTGTTGTCAAGGCTGGATCTGGCTTTAGTGTTTTCCCCTTTGCCTGCAGTCCTCAGGCCAGACAAACATGAAGACATGATCCTGAAGCAAATTAAATCTCTCTCATTGACCTTGATTTTGTGTTTAAGGTTTTGAGAAAGTGAGTGATGGTTTCAAGAAATGAGTTTTAGCAATTATAAGTACAGCTATGAGATGGGTGGAGGGACCTAGTTCCTAGGGTGAAGGGTTAATGATACCTCTGCACAAGATAGCATAAGTCTCACAGCAGTAGGCATACAGTAAATGGCCTTCTGTTTCGGGGTATGACCTTCCATCTTTCTCATTCCAGTAGGCTAAGCATGTCATGGAGGGGGTGTGAGGTATTGTTCGTGATGGCCAGCAGTTTGGATGTTATTCTACTCTCTGCAACAGCCCTAATCATGTCCAGATCCACTTCAATGACAAAGGTTTCCTTCTTAAAGGGATACTCCACTTTTTTTGGAAATAGGCTCATTTTACAACTCCCCCAGAGTTAAACAGTTGAGTTTGACCGTTTTCGAATGTATTCAGCCGATTTTCTGATATTTAGAAGAATATCAGTAACCAGACAGTTTCTGGTCTCATTGACTTCCATAGTAGGAAAAAAATATATTATGGGAGTCAATGAGACCATAAACTGTCTGGTTACTGATATCCTTCTAAATATCAGAAAATCGGCTGAACATATTCGAAAACGGTAAAACTCAACTGCTTAACTCTGGGGGAGTTGTAAAATGAGCCTATTTCCAAAAAAAAAAAAATGGAGTATCCCTTTAAGCGTATTCAGCATTTTTTTTTTTTTTTTGCATCTCCAGCTTATCTTGCTACAGATTTTAATGACCCGAGTCTTCTTAAGAAGTTGTGTCGACTCTTTCTTTAGATCACTTTTAACCTCTATGTTCTTTGTCCAGACAAGTATATCATGTGGATCTCCAGATACCGATATGAGTTCACTTTCTGTAAAAATGCTCACAAGAGGTAAATAATAATAATTATACTCTGGTCATCAATGCTCAGGGATTGTAACACTCTGAAATTTGCTGTGTGTGAACATACTGCAAAATCGTTTAAAATTAAATGCATTAAGTATTTCTGAATAAGAAAAGCCATTTAACAAGTCATATATTCCAATAAAAAACTGACTGTTTGCAGCTGCCAAGTAACCTTGCAACTGGGCTCATTAATATAGACTTTTCGGTCACAGGTGCGCATTTATCTGCATTGTATGCCCTTGAACTCGGGTAATTCAAACAAAATTAATAGTTGGAGTTATCATTCTTATAAAAACTAGTTTTAACTGCACCTGTAAAGGAGCTGCAAAGTTTGACAATATTCCAGATTTTTGGGAAGCCATTCATTTCAAAGGACACCATCCAAAAACATTAAGTATTATTTTCATTTGGAATCATCTGAAGGATTCAGGACAAGGTTGAATTCCACTCTTAAGATACAGAGCGAGCCTGGCCCATTCATTTTTCACTGTAATCTAGCCTTTTTCTTAATTTTAAGCCACAACTCTTAATGAAAAATGTCTGTGCTACACTCTCTTTTTCACCTGGCAGTGTGCAGCCATGATACCCACTCACAACGCACCAACCTGAGCAGCACATCCGCTGAGATGACTAAGTATTCCCTCCATTAGTGGCCGAGGATCAGTCCCAGCCTTTTAAAATACAGTTGTGGGCCCTCTCATCAGTCAGCAGGGGCCATTTTAAAGCCCAGCATTTACACAGCGCCTGAGTGATTCATCACAAAGACAAAGCACTGCTGTACTACTGTAAATGATTGTTTCCCTTAAGATAAAAACTACTAGGGATTATGCAGTGCTTTTTATGGATGTTTTCCACAAACAACTGGCTGCATAATAAAGGGCTCTGAAATTGGGCGCACGGATCAACCCGACAGTTCGCGGTGGGTCAGCAGCCGATTGGAATCATGGGATATGTCAGTGTTTAAGGTAATGTTGAGATTTTATGCAAGTGATGACAGCAAAAAGGGAAAACCCCAATGAAGATGACAGGATAAATCATGTTACTGTGTTTTTTGGCTCAGATGAAGCCGCACCCCAAAAAAACTAACTAATTAAATGTGTTCTCAAAAGAATGAAAAACAGGCATTCCTCTGGATGACTACCTTGGTTGACTCAATTTAAGATTAGTTTGTTATTATTTCATAGCAAATCATAAATTCATTCCATGAAACGACTCCAAAATCAGTCACAGGGGTCTGACAGTGTGCCGTGTAATATGGGAACGTTCCACATGGACTGTTGCTCTGAGGCCACTGTAACCACTTCAGTTGGTCCGAACACTAACAGTCATACAGCATGATCCCAAGGCATTCGCATGCTCCAGGGCAATCTCTTCTGGATGGCGTTCTTCTCACACAACACTTTGATTCAGGATGTTGACAGATCACCCCGGTTCCCTGACACAAATTGGTTTAATTGGGTAGAAGTCAAGTGGTGGTGGAGGGTCAGCTCAGCACTGCGGGATTGTGGGGGATGTTGTGGGTAAACAAAAGAGGGGACTACCACTGGGGAGGTCAACTGGGTTCTGACACTTTCGCCCACATATAGCAAGACCTGAAAGCTGCATGTCATCTGATGGATTCTTCAACCTATTCATCCTGACAGAAATCCAAATCTTCTGCATCTTTGTATTAACTCACCGTCTATCAATTGTGTTATAGATACTCATATTTTTGCAAATCGCATTCAGAAATAACATTATTTATTTAGTTGCAACTCCAACTTTACCATACTTTTAAAAGAATACTTTTTAACTAAATTGCATTAACTTAATTGGATGAAACTTTTATTCTTATGTGATGTAGTTACACATGTAGTTGCATACTTTAGGGCTGTGAAACGATTAATCGCGATTAATCGCATTCAAAATAAAAGTTTGTGTTTATGTAATATATGTGTGCGTAGTAGTGTGAATAATTATTTTGTATACATAAATACACACGCATGTATATATTTAAGAAAAATGTGCTCTCAGTATATCAAATATTTATATTTATATATAATATTAATAATGTATAAATATATATAAAGTATATAAATGCAAATATTTCTTAAATATATACATGCATGTGTGTGTATTTATATATTCAAAATAATTATACACACACACATATTACGTAAACACAAACTTTTATTTTGGATGTGATTAATCACGATTAATCGTTTCACAGCCTTAATATACTTACTACAGTATGCATAATTACCAGTAACTAAACCAAACCCTAACCTTCTAGTAAGTACATGTAGTTCATTCATATTACCTATTTGTCTAATTACACTGTAACAACTGTACATTTTAAATGAAATATTAAAAAAACATGCTCTTGTTAAAATTATAACCAAGTAATTCACACATGCTTTACTATGCTAGTCAACACATAAACGTAAATATTGGTTTAAACTTAAATTTACTTTAAGGTAAAACTTTTATTTTGTCCTGCTTCTCATGAACATACTATGTACTTATTGTTACCTAAACCTGAACCCTAACTTAACCCATAGTTACCTTACACTAATCTGTTCTTTGGGTATATCAGAAGTGCAAGTACAATAAAATAAAGCGCAAACACGAAAAATGTGTTCCTTAATTACTTAAGAGAGTTCTTTAAGTACATTTAAATGTCCTTTTATTTCATTAACGTCCACAAGTGCAGTTTTTCAAAAATAAATAAATGCACATTTAATACAAATGGATGCACTGATGTCATGAGTATGTGGCAAAACTCTGGGATGAAAAGCTAAGCATATAAAGCAAACAGACATGATGGGATTTTTTTCATTGTGCCCATGATTGTGCATTCTTTTCCATTTTGTGTTGGTCTAAATGACTTCAGAGAGCAGTCATAGGCCACTGGCCATCACAGTTACAGTAGCTACGAACATGGCCCACACTGAAGGGAAATGCATGGTGGGTGGTATTTCATGCTGGACTACGTTTCAATAAGTCACGCCAAGCCGCTGTGGATTTTTGGCCCCAGTGGCATTTAGCAGAATCGTTGCAGTTAATGTATTCCATAAAGTGAGGTTAGTTCCTTCCCTTGCTATGCTCAAATTTATTTGGTGACAAAGTGTGACAGGTGAGATAGTTCAAGAAGATCTTCAGTGTGAGCAAATATGCAAATATGGCCGCACTACAGAAGACAATACAATGTGATCTATTAACAAGACACCTGTTCATTCTTATTTTTTACAT
Source organism: Cyprinella venusta (assembly GCA_038021265.1). Taxonomy (NCBI): domain Eukaryota; kingdom Metazoa; phylum Chordata; class Actinopteri; order Cypriniformes; family Leuciscidae; genus Cyprinella; species Cyprinella venusta. The sequence continues at coordinate 31,544,061 of CM075867.1, read as the reverse complement.
GTATTACTTACATGCATGTAGGGCTGCACGATTAATCGCACGATGTTGTTATGCGCATCTAATCAATAAAGCCGGTTCCTTGATTAGTAGTAAATCACCTTCACCTGCTTTCAGATGGAGCGGCATTTACTACAACGAGCCGTAGATCACTGACAAGCTGAGCCAAATCACATTAAATATCGTTGCCGATTTGTCCTCGATTTTAACTCGATTTGGCTCAGCTTGTCAGTGATCTACGGCTCGTTGTAGTAAATGCCGCTCCATCTGAAAGCAGGTGAAGGTGATTTACTACTAATCAAGGAACCGGCTTTACTGATTAGATGCGCATTACAACATCGTGCGATTAATCGTGCAGCCCTACATGCATGTGTGCGAATTATTTTGATATAAACAGGATAACTTACAAGAACGTATCCGAGTTTGTCTATGAAACTGCAATACATCTACTGCAGTTAATCACCCTATTATTCCACAGTTACAGCATATTGTTCATAATTCTCAATATTTAAGACAGTCCTATACTTACGTTTTGAGATATGCTTCATTATGTATGTAAGCCACTGTGTCTAAAGGGGCTAAAAAAATGTCCCAGTCCCCGTCCAAATATTCAGCCATGCTATTGTGAGATGGTAATAACTGTTATTGAGTTTTATGGACCGTACTGCAATAGAAGTTTCCAGATAGAGAGAGGGGATCCAAGCCATGAGCTTGATGGACTAGGCTGAAGGTTGAACAATGATAGTGGGAAGTAGTGCGAGAAGAGATAAAAGCCTCTATGGAACGGTGATAGTTTTCTGTTCATTGACTACTGCCATTGCACATAGCTGTCACAAAACACATGCCATTGGCAGTGAAGTTAAATTTTTATAGATTATCTTCATAGATGTTATATGTTGTTGTTATTCATCTCAATGACATTTGCTCAGCTGGATGTACTATAATTTAAATCTTTACTCATGGGTTATATACACATTTGTTTTTTGAGCCAAGAACAAAAAATCCCTTTTCAGATTCATAGAAGCTGTTTTGATGTAATGTGGATGATATCAAGGGCAGTCATGTCATCTGAGTATATTTCTGCTTTTACTTATCAGTGTCAGGCAAAATCCCTTTAATACCATCAGAGCTGTTATTCAGAGTGATTTAGTTCACACATGATTTCCATTTGGAAATCAGATAAGCACACTATCATAACAATATTGTATGTTTTGAGTTGGTCATGGGTTTGGTAATGACTTGAGGGAAGCCAGAGACTTCTGCAGTCATAGAAGGAATTCAATTTATGGTGGATGGCCGCTGTGAAGATGCAGAAAGAGACACGTCAAATGACACATCCTTATCTTAATAGGATTAAACATTAATTTCCCATTATTCCCTCAAAGACTGGATTGGCAAATCAAACTCCTATGAATTTTAATCAAAGCTCTCAATGCTGTAATCCAGGCCATTGCGTAACGCATTTTATTTATGGCCACAAGGCCATAAATACACAAGGAGGTTGGATCAAAAATGAGATGGTTTCCTCATAAAGTAAATTATAATCCAGACTGACTGAAAAAAATTTAGAGGCTTAAAGGCACATTATGTACGATTTTTAGGATAAGATATCCAAAAACCACTAAAACAATGTTGCATATTTTGTTGACTTGTGTACTTACATCATCCCAAATGTTTCCAACAATGTTTAAATCCAGAGAAGTCAGCTATTTTAACCAGTGTAACTGCGAAAAATTGTCCCAGGCATCATGAATCTAAGCCTTTGTTATGGTTTTGAAGAAGCGATCTCTTTGTTTCTGACCAGGCTTATATATATATATATATATATATATATATATATATATATATATGCACACTACCAAAAGTTGGGAAATGATAAGATTTAGAATTTTGTAAAAACAGATTTTTCAATATAGTAAGAACAGTAATATTCTGAAATGTTATTACAATTTAAAATTTTCTAAAATAAATCTATTTTAATATTTTTTAAATTGCAATTTATTCCTTTAGCATCAATACTCCAGTTTTTAGTGTCACAATATCCTTCAGAAATCTTTCTAATACACTGCTTTTTCTGCTCAATAAACATTATTGTCAGTGTTTTGATGCTTCATTTCTTGGAAATTGTGAAACTGTCACATTCACATTGAAGACAGGCGATGAAAACAACTAAATGTGATTGAGACCAAGAGTGAATACAGGATACAACTTTATAGTTAACTAAACAAGTTAATTAATAGAACACAGCCGGAACAAATTAACTAATAATGACGTGACCATGGTAACTAAAGAGTGGCAGGAAATCAAACAAAGGAAGGCATGACTTAAAGAAATACAAACTAAAAGTCCTTTAACTGAATAAAACTGAACATATTTTTTTAAAGGATTCTTTAATGAACTGAAAGTTCAAAAGGCCAGCATTTATTTAAATATATATATATATATATATATATATATATATCGTATTTTAATACAGCCTCAAGTTAATGGTGGATGGCAAATCTAATGAAGCAAAACAAAAACAAAAAAGACGTGTAAAGATTATTAGATGATAAAACAGAAAATGACCGACAGAAAATGCCCAGAAATATAATGAGGCTCAACCTACTGCATAAGTGAATTATGACAATGTCTTACTCCAGAAATATTAGATAAATCCTCATCCTGACATTCCTAGTCAATGTATAAAATGCAATGTCTGGAAATTACAGAAAACAGTTAAAGAACACGATGGTTTTCACAGACACATCATGATTAGGGCGAGAGAGAAAATCAAGTTCGCAGGATGTCTTAAAAACAGCAGTTGAGTCTGTCTTTGTCATATATCATCAAACAGAGTCATTAGGGTTACTGTGCTGCAATGAATCTGCTCAGAGCAGCTGTCCGATTCATATCTCCTTTAACAGTAACAGTACATTTACTGCTGCATTCACAGATGCCCGTACAGTAAATTACTGAGCCTCCAAAGAGGAGGCGAGCCATCTTGGAGCGTAACTCTATGAGGCTGTACCCTCTCCTGAGTTCAGCTAATGCTCACGCCAGTAAATCTGTCAGCTGATGGTTTTCCAAGACACCAACAATGGGGCGGTCAGAAAAGGGAGGGAGGGAGCCAGAGGTTCAAAGGTTGGCCCTGAAGGCCCTGAGATTCTGCACATATGATGTGATAGATCTGGCTGCAAGGTTGTAAATAGCAGGCAGGGACACTGGGAGGTATACTTTGTACATTAACATCCTAACTGAAACTCGAGACATTGCGCTGTTTTACAACTTTCTCTCTTCACAGTCCATTTTATAGCTGTGACTACACATTTTAAAGATATTTGCAAGAGACAAGTCAAGCCCACCCAAAAAGATGTTTATGCTTCACCTTTTTATTAATCAATCTGATAGTCACTATTTTTTGAAAACAGATGTACAGTAAGTCAAATCATTCGTGTTTGATTCCTAATGGTTTTTTAGATTGTAAAGTCAATTAGAACATTAGGGGGAAAAATAGTTTGTACTAAAACATGTTACAGAAGCTAATGTGAACACAGTGAATGCAGTTCAGTTTTCTAGAAAATATGAGATCAGTTGAAGCTTTTTACAATAAAATGTTGTTTAACGATGCAAAATTATATAATTGACTATCCCAAGCATTATCTGGCTCATTGGGAAAATGATGCGCAATCAATCATGCGCATGTTGAGCTGGTTAGTTGATGCAAACGTCAAAATGTATTAGTATACAATTCATTAATTGTTGTAAAAGTGTTTTGAGGTCATTCATAGAATAGGAAGTACGAAAACATTTTAAGTCTTTATTAATTGATAATCTGCCCCTGTGATTACAATTTGTGTGAAAAGCAATACAAATTGTTGGTGTTTTACCTCATGTCATTAGTGTTCATGTCAGCTGGGAACTACAGTGAATTATATGAATATGCATGTTTTAGAAGAAAATGTTGGTAGAGGCACGTTTTGCAGTGAGCCAAAACACCTAGTTGCTTCTATCACTATCTTCAAATCAGTATTTGCCATCCATGTATTTTGCAGCTAGTCGTGTAATAATACAGATAATGTGTATAGTCAACCAGTCATTATCACAAAATAACCCCCTTTAAGGTGGTGCCAAAGTTCTCCACTTTGAATTAAGTGTGTATTCTGCAATAATGACCAGTTCGCAATTTCAAAGTCAGCAGACCTGAGCGTCACTGCATTGTGAAAAACTGAAATCAAACTCCATTGCTACAGTAAATGCTCAATTCTTACACCTTTTTTTTTCTCACACCGTTGCTATTAAGCATGCTCTCTAATACAACACAAGTCCTGTGTGTGAGTGTGAAGGGATTATATTAATTAAACTGTGTTTTCATGGTTACAGATCCACATGAATATAGAGGCAGGTGAAAACAGGCCAGCTGAGCTGAGAAGATCACAGGCCTCCAGGACGGGCACGTCTGCATGGTGAGGTAAGTGAAAATAGCTTTTCTTCTCATCAGAGGCTTCATTCAAGGTCGGTCAAGCGAGAAGAAGCTTAGAGGGGCCTGTGTAATGCTAGTCTCTCTTTTTTTTTTGTATTTTAACTCGCACTTTTCAAAGCACAAAGAATGTGGCTTCTTTTTTTTTCATTACAGTATCTGTATCTACTTGAAAAGGCATGGATTATTGAGACATATTGCATACTTAAAATGATTGATAAAATATGTTATCCTTTAATTTGCTTAATGCCACATGTTTAATGTTAGATATTATAGAGATAAAGTAGGATTGATAAAAAGAGAGGGAGCATGTCATAAATTCATTTCTATATAATAGTTTTTGAATGAATCACGGTCTGTGTATAATTCCTGGCATTCATATCTATTTAATTTGTGATAACAGATTATTCAGATGAATGTATTTGAAAGCCTGTTTTCCACAAGGAAATCTATATATTTCCACAAGGAGATCTGCCATGCTCATGGAAACGTCTACAGCAGCAAAAGGGGTCCATTCAAAACATTTAAGGGCCCGACTAAAATAAAAATGCATATATTTTTTGTAATTTATTTATTATTATTATTTTTTTACTGTTAAAACATCAGTAAGGGCAGTAAGATTTTTAAATGTTTTTGGCAGAAGTCTCTCACAGCTCTCTAGGCTGCATTTATTTGATAAAATACAGTAAAATATGATTATTTTGTAACCGTTTTCAATTTTAATATTTATGTCAAACCTGATTTTTCAGCAGATTTATCAGTGTCAAACTTTTCTCATATGCTGATTTGCTGCTCAATGAACAATTATCAATGTTGAAAACAGTTGTGGTGCTTACTGTAATATTTTTTGTGGAAACCGTGACACCTTTTTTCATGATAAATAAAAGCCTTTATTAGAAATATGAATCATCAGAAGACTTAAAAAATGTATTCACTGTCACTTTTGATACATTTTAAGGGTTCTTATTCTGAATAAATGTATTCATTTATTTCCATACATATCATTTTAAACAGCAATAGGCCTATATGTTGCTTGTAACTTTTAATTGGTCGTCAATGGAGAAGATGAAGACAATTTTTGCATGAAAATGGTAGTGACGGTCTCTTCTAGCAGAGGCTAACTGGACCATGCTAACCAGTCCAACCTTGACTGCCAACTGTATGTTGACACTACTATCACAGTTCTGTTCAGTTAGTTTCATTTTCATGGACTTTTTCCGGACAAGTTTCAGCATAGCGGTTGGTTTTGTTTTGTATTACCTTCTGAGTCAATTATTAAAGACATTATACCTGATCTTCATCTTCATTATATTTCCAGCAACTGTTGGTGACACTTAAATTATTGCTTAACTCACATGAACAGCTGAGTAAATATCAAAGACAATCCACCAGGCTGAATTTAGAATCGCATGAACCTGCAAGAAAGAAACCTGTTTGCTCTTTTGCAGTTTTAACACATCTCACATGTAAGATGCACTGACATTGTCCCAGCCTGTGTCCACACTAGAAACCTGTGATTCTCAGAGGCATCTCCCCTTCATCAGCTGTTCTTAGGGCAAGCTATGTGAATATAAGCTCTACCAGAAGGCCTACTGAATATTAATTGGCTGTACGGCAGATGGTTCTCAATAGGGAGCAGGGTCTGCCCTGTGTCTGTCAGACCTCCAGGACCCACAAATGCATGTAAAACAAACAGCTTAATTGCATGCAAAAGGCTACTGAGTAGGGTTATTCTCCTCAGAAGGGCACAAGGACAGAGTTACTGCCCTGTTTGAACAACATTGATTGCTAATGTGTCCTGCTCGGACTTGTGTTGCTCGTTAGCAACATGGGCTGATTTGAAATGTGAAGCTAAGCTAATAAAGGCTATGTTTAGAAGAGCATGATATGTCGTACATATATGGACGACTGAGAATTAGAGCACTTATTACAGAAATACCATACTTTGAAAACAGTAGTTCAAAGTGCTCTGGTATTTCTGTCAAAATAACTCTTTAAATCATCACAAACATAATGATTTAAATGTACTTTGATGTAAAACTTTTAATTTTACATTATTACAAAGACTGAAGTACTTTTTAAAAATATACATATACTATAGACCCCATTTCAATTGGTAAACATGGTGATGTATTTTGTGGGCGGAGCTTAGGTGGAACCAGAACGATCCCATATACATTTTTTACGTTAGATGCCTACAACTATGTGATGAATGGTCATGTTCAAGTCAAGACTTTTGGTAACGTTACATTGCGCAGTACTGCCAGCCAGTACCAAGTCCAGTAGACAAAAACAAAAAGCAATTTTTATTATGTGAATGTGAAATACCAATATTTTTTTTAAATTTACAGCTGAAAGTGAAAGGTTGAAGTTGGGTTAAAATTTTAAATTACATTTTTAACCTAACATTTGGGTGGGTCGATATTTGACCCAAATTTGGTTTGAAACAACCCAGAATTTTTTATTGTGATGTTGGCACAAAAGGGGTCTATACTTAATGAAGTATATAACAACATGCATTCAATACAATTAAGCATCTTGTTCACAAGGTATGGTAAACCGAGTACTGTATACCATAGTGCAATGCACAGTTTGATCGGACCCAGTATTTCCACTGTAATACATTAACTAAATCATGCAATATCAGAATTTGAACTTTTGTATCGACTTGATGGACAGACTGCCAAGATACCTTGCTTACTCCACATTGAGCAGTATATTTCTGTGTATTCCAGGCAAACATTTCAGTGACATTTTACCTGACATTCAGTGACTTATAAAACAATTAACTGTGGGTTCTGACAAATACAGCCTTGATTTTACAATCACAGTGTGTGTGTGTCCACAACAGAGAAGAGAAACATTTGTAGAGTCTCTTCAAAAACACCTATCATGTTGCCTGAATGTTGTTCATGTCTACAATGACTGCACAGAGATAATAAACTTCTATAGAAGGTTGACAGTAATGGATTGTAATACTGATTATTTCTCTCAGGGAACATCTGTCAGACACTTCTAATATCTATCCAATGTTTTCTCTACATAAAGAGCTTATTGATATGAGTTGACTTAGTGGAGAAGCCACTTGAGTTCAGTGAAATTGCTTAGGTCATTTTTTTCAAAACTCGGTATACCATATTGAAATATGTTCTGAATCTAAAAAAAATCAAACACTATCAAAGCATTTTGAAGTAGCCGAACACCTTCACAAGTGTTAGTCTTTTAATTTCATTACCCTACAAAAGGGAACAGCTACAACATCTCTTCTCATTCAGTTTAATTCATTTGTCTGTTATTTAACTTAACTGATCATAATTGTTAAACATTGAATCATTTTATCTATTCTTTCTATATTAATTCTACACATGTGTGTTAAAGTTATTCAGTCAAGAGTAGTGAGTGATTTTCTGTTTTTCTTTTGTTGTTTGATTCATAATAATGGCATTTGCGGCAAAAAGTACCTCATATGCCGCTGATTTCACTTTAATACACATGCAACAGATGAACAGCTGAGCAACTGAGCGATCTATTCATCAAGCTAACATGCAAACTATTGCAAAACAAAGTGAAAGTAAATCGCAGACGCTTAACACCAAATCATCATCAATAAAAATAGAGAAACTAAATGATATTACCAGGGCTGTTGCCACTCTCTCCTTTGATTTTGAAATTAGCTGATGATCAATAAAATGCAGCTTATATCTGTAGCTTTCGATGATGTGAACTCCATTAAACCTGCATATATCACAGGAAGATCAGATTTTTGTAACATATTTATGTGACCAGGTGTAAATGGAATCGTTTTGATACTGTAAATCAGATCTGATCATTAAAAATGCATGAAATGACCAGGTGTAAACAGGCCCTAAGACTAGTCTTAAATGTTAGACATTAATTTGATTTTTTTAAGACTGTTCATAGCTTTTTTAAATATGTTTCATCAAAATTTTGATTTGCCTAATTTTATACTGTAAAGTAAGGCTGACTGCTCCTGACTAACTGCAAGTGGGTCATACTAGACCTTAAGCCACTGGCTTAGCATAATGGCTATGTTTATACAACCGGACCCAGGTGCTTGCTTAGATGGGTCTCAAAGAGTCTCATACGTCTTTGAAATGTTTTATCCAACAAACTGTCACTTGCACTTGTTTGAGCTTGTTGTGTTTAGCCCATTGTGTTTAGATAAAAATTAAAAAAGAAAAAAACAGATGGTACCCCCAAGACAAAAAAGCCATTTTCTCATCATCCATCTGAGAAATAACACCTACAGCCTATTTACACCTCTACATGAGGACGCCTGTCCTACTCCGTGTGTGCGTGTGAATATTTGTGTTTTGGAGAAGATACGAGATTCTTTGTGCTTTTCCGTGGTTCATTGTTCACATCTCTGCCAAATTCAAAAGAAAAGGCCAATAGGACAATGACTCACTAATAAAACAAATGTAGACACAAATGGATATAACGCCAAAAAAAGTTAGTTCTAAGTAAATGTCTCAATTCTCAAATCATTTGTTTGTAGACTGCACAATTGTTTTAATATTCTAATGCAATGAAATTAATATATTAATATCCAAGTAAATGTCTCAGATCATTTGTTTGTAGATTCCACAATTGTTATAATATTCTAATGCAATGAAATTAATATATTAATATCCAAGTAAATGTCTCAAATCATTTGTTTGTAGATTCCACAATTGTTTTAATATTCAAATGCAATGAAATTAATATATTGTTTAAGTGTGATGGTCAAACAACATTTGGGTGGCCACTGTATATTAATAATTAACTACTGTACTAAACTACTGCCATAATAGTATAATTTCCGATTATATAAGTTATTTTTTTCTCTTTTGTTTGACAACACATACTCCATTCATTCATTCTGTTTTTTCTGTTTTATATTTGAGGCAGCGGCCTTGGTGGTACAAGTGTCCTGACAGAGCAGGCTGTAGTTTACTTTCACCTTGAGTGAGCAGACACCGCCAGAGTCCAGATGGCCTCAGACAGAGTGTGAAGAAGACAAAGACGGAGCTGAGAGCAAGAGAGAGAGAAAGTAAGAAAAAATAAGAATGTGAAATCCCATTCACCTTTCAGCCATCCATGTTACAGCTCATCACTCATAGGCCCATTGTTGACATTACTTTGAATGTATTATTCTACTAAACAGATAGTCCGCCAGTTCACATGATCCTTCATGTAAATGGCATGCTGATAAGGTGAGACTATCTTCTTCTACAAACATCCTAGACTGGGGACACAGTGTCCTTTGACAAATAACCGAAATCAAAAAGGTTTATACGTCCCCGCGCACTAATTTGTTTGACTAAGATAAAGTAAAAACCTACAGGACCATTTAACAACATCCCATAACCATCACAATCACAGCATTATAGAGTGGTATTACATAAATAGCATGAAATTTGATGAGGTTAAATGTTTCATTCACCTCATTGTGTGTGGGACAAGAAAGAAAGGCTCTCAGCTGATTGTTTGATGACCTCCATCGGTTGACCACTCTTATTAAGGTTGTGTTTGCTGCCTGGAGCGAACAGACTGTTTTCAAAATAAGCAAATTCCTACGGAGTTTGGTATTATGGTGTAGACCCCCCTCCCCCAAATCATCACCATCTCCCTCGCTGCATGTCTGTTATGTCTTGAGGCAAACAAATAGACATAGGTTAATTATGTTTCTCAAGGGAGAAGGTCGTTTTTGGGAAAGCATGAGTACAAAATATCATAATGTTTAAAACGAACCCCTAAATTTGAAGCACTCTCGGTAGCAGTTCATTATCAGCCCTCGAATGAAGTGACCCAAATACCAAAACAACGATCCCTTACATGTGTTTTGTCTTACTTCAGACGTATGAGAGAGTGTTAACAGACACTTCATGTCCTCCCCCTGTTGGCAACTGTTACCATTGGTTAGCATTTGTTTTCGCCAATTGATTATGTTTTGTCAGGTCGTGGAATGTCTTCAAAATATTCAAAATACTGTAATCTGGTGATTGAACGCATTGGTCAGCATCTGTCGGTGCTGTGTGAACTGGCCTTAATATGTTAACATCATTTTAATCAATTATATGAGCTACAGAGATTTAAACTGACACTCCACCCATTCGCATTAAGCTTTCCATTGTTACAAACCCAGTTAGACTATTGAATGGTCATGCAACAATCTCTCATTTTCCCCTGAGACGAGTTCTCGAATTCTGCTATTTACCTTTTTCCCTTCCTCCTACAATGACGCAAAAATCGTCATTTTACGTCATTGTAGGAGGAAGTGTAAGAAGGGGGATTTCTGTAAAGACAACAAGCACTAGATCTCACCCTTTCAAACCCGCCCATATGTTGGACGTAATGCGCTAACACACCAATGCCAATCACAGATCAGTGCCAGTGCATATGAGTTCACTGGCAGAAACTTTTTAAAAATATGTACGAAGGTACTGAATACGCAGATGCATTATGGAGGATTGGGATTATACAAAGTGTCAGCCATCTTTTTGGAAGCTAAGTAGGCTCTTGTTCTGTGGAGAAAGCCAAGTAGTAACTTTAGGGGTTACCGTCTGAACTTTGTATTTTGAGCACTTCTTGCGTTGTTTTTGCCTTTCACGATGACTTGCTTGGTTTAGTCCTCAGTTGCAAGTCGTTTTGGATAAAAGCATCTGCTAAATGACTAAATGTAAATGTAAAAAAAAAAAAAAAAAAGACTAAATGAACAAATAGAAACAAGTAATTTTGCTTTTGGACCTAATATCAGTCTGTGTTTGTCCAATCAAATTTAATTATTCACAATCAGATTAAATTTACAATCATTTTAAATATTGTAATTTGAATAAGCCACCGAAGCTTAACAGATTTTGATTATCACACTGAAAAATTACTATGAAAAGTCCATTTTTTGTATAAAGTCTGAAAGTATTTTCTTTTAAAATGTATTCCAATAATGTTATTTCCAACTTTGAAAAACAATTTTTAACAGTAAGGATAAAATCATGAACTTTGCACATGTGCAAACTGATGCCGTGTTACAATCAAAACCTTTGTATTTTACGCTCATACACATTTTAGGAATTACTAGATTTTGAAAAAACTTTAGAAAAGTTCAAATAAAAAATTCATAGCAGGTAAAAGTTTATCACAGTTAGAGATGTTGAAATAAAACACTACCTTCCTGCAGTTGCCAGATAAATGGATGTCACACTTATCATTTGCATTTACTAACTGTATCTTTGTCTCCCTTGGTCTACTAGGGTGGTCTGGAAACAGGACAGTTAAACAAGATAAAGAGGGAGGGAGGATTGCTCTTCATTAAAGCAAAACATTTTGACCATATCCATGATATTCTATAAAAATGATCTAAAATATTTTAGGCCTGCAGTTAAAATACACATCTGTATGTTTAAATCTACCTGCAAGAAAAGGAAAAAAAAACGGACTATAATTGGAGCTCGATCATTCAGCATACTGAAACACTTTTCACACAGGTAGTAAAATGCAGGAGTGGATTATCAAGGAGAGGAGGTCCCCTCCGCTCCCAGTGGGGGTGATGACGGGGGCTGTTGAAAGATTGATGTCAGTGCTGGTAATGAATCAGCCATTATCTGTGAAACTGGGATGTCCTTGAACTCTAAGGTTTGCCATATGTTGTAAAGGACAGAGGGTTTGCAGAAAGGTGAGCACCTTAATCAGTCTGGTTTCCTTGGCTCAAAACAGGTCAGTGAGACCTTGATTTGTTAGGACAAAGAAACCCCTTGGGCTCAGTTTGTGGGTACAGTAGTTGGTTCAGTGAGGTGAACCTTAACGTAAGCAACCGTTGTTTACACCATACCAACTCAAATGGTTTAATTTAGTATTGTCATATGGCTACATTTGTTAGAAGCAATTTCTTTATAATCCGTCCGTCCAGCATCCATCTATAGGTTCATATGAACTATGAATTAAAATGATTTTTATATACCCCAGAAGCTATACAATCTGTTGAAAATGACCAAGAAAACTATTTTTGCCAATTTGGTTTTACAATTATACTGTAATTTAAAAAGAAACATATACAGCACACCTGTAAAAGTAGCAAAACAGCAGAAGCTCTGAATTAACAGTTCTTTACTGTAATCTTTGCAGTAACTAATTTCATTTGAGGAAACAAAACTGAACTGGACTGAAAAGGATTTACTCTTGAACACAATGGTGACCAACAAAAAAAGATGATGTAAACACTTAAAACCTAAAAAGTAAATTTGACTGAGAGATTTTACAGTAAACAACTGACTTCCAGCCACAGCTTTACACATCCGATGATGACACGTCCAATTCACAAACTAATGACTCCTTCCCGATTCATTTTAATGAATGGTTAAAACAACTGATATTTCCTTTTACTGTCTATATTCCAGTCCTTCAGTTTCTAGTCCGATTAGTCAGGGTAAATGGAGCAAAAAAAAAAAAAATAGGCAGAGTAAAACTATTATTTAATATAATTATAGTATATTATTATTGCATACATTTTATTATTTATTTACATTTTATTTATTTAATATACAATTAGTACATTTAATTTGTACAGAACTATTTTCATAGGCGCCACAACAAAAAAAATATTATTTTAATATGTGTAAATTGTGTAATATGTGTGTATATAAAAGTAAGAAAGGAAAACAATAGACCAGAAATATAATGACAAAAATGTTTAAATATAGCCTATGTGACACAAAAGGCTGTTTATTATTTTGGCCAGTAAAAAATATGCTTGGCTGGTGGATTTTTTTCATCTACCAGTCCCCATGGCAGGTGAGCCAAAAAGTTTATTTTGGACCCTCACAGCACACACGAGCATGGCACAGCGGCCAAAAACACATGCACACGGGCATGGCACAGCGGCCAAAAACACATGCACACGGGCATGGCACAGCGGTCAAAAACACATGCACACGGGCATGGCACAGCATGGCACAGCGGCCAAAAACACATGCACACGGGCATGGCAGAGCGGTCAAAAACACATGCACACGGGCATGGCACAGCGGTCAAAAACACATGCACACGGGCATGGCACAGCATGGCACAGCGGCCAAAAACACATGCACACGGGCATGGCACAGCGGTCAAAAACACATGCATACGAGCATGGCACAGCATGGCACAGCGGCCCAAAACACACGCACACACGAGAATGGCACAGCGGCCGTATTTACCGTATTTATATATTTTTTATATATAGAGAATGGGAATCTACGTCATGGCGCAGTGCACTCTGGGTAGCGGCGGCCATATTTTAGGACACGGTTGCCGTAACTAAGGTAAACAAACCCACATGGACCGTGCGAAGATCAAGCACACGGTTCTCTACCGAGATAAGCTGAACAAGGAAGCAAAGGAGCGCTGCTTAGAGAAAATAAAGGCAATTAACGGGCTATACGAATACGGGATTATACGAACACAAAGAGTGATCAACTGATCTGAACAAGCTACCGCAAACAACATTTCCTGACGTGTTTTCTTACCTTGTTTGTGGTGTGAGCGCATACACATTTGAACCTGACACACCCCTCTGTCACCAACAACACTGCAAGTTAAACTCTGCGTCAAAACTGATATATACTTTGAGTCTCTTAAACGGGTTAAAAATAAGAAAGCTGTCAGCAATTGAATTATGCTCTAAAATGTTCAAGTGAAAATTATTTCTCTTTTTATAGATAATTAAGTTTGTAAGTCTGTCTATTTAAGCTATGTATTGTGATTTTGATTCATTTTTTTATTTTATTTATTTATTATTTTTTCAATTAATTTTATTCTGATATTTATTTATTTTTTCTGTATAGCTAATATGTGTTTACCGACTGTGATGCTTACGTTTGTAACTTGCATTCTAATAAAAAAAAGTTAAACTCTGCGTCGTATATATTTTCTTTTTTACTTAGGAAACATTTTAGTTAAGTTGTTTACTTTTATTAAATGTAATTTCCAGGCGAAAAGCTGTTGTTTTTGTTGTTTCTGCAATGTTCTAGATTAGTTTCTGTAATAAATCAGAATAATAAATAAATAATAAATTCGGTTTATTTCCACGTTTTCACATAAGAGGTTGGTATATTGGTGCTTAACCGTACACATAAACATAAATAAAGAACTAGTAAATAGATCAAAAGTACATGTCATGTCTACAAAAAATATACTGCAGATTTGACTATGATTTGACGTTGCTCACACAACCCGTGTCCTAAAATCCCACAATGCTTTGCGTTACTGGGATCCGCTGACGTCACATTCCCAAGCTCTATACCGTAGTTTCCGCACTATAGGCCTAAGGCGCACTTAAAAGCTTTTAATTTTCTCAAAAAAACACGCACACAAGGCGTTCCTAATAAACGCCTCACCTTCAGGCGCTGCGCACTCGCTACATTCCATTTAGCACACCTACTGGACGCATAACGCTAACCCAGTCGAACGCTGCAGCTTATGCTCCTTATAATCCAGTGTGCCCTATATATGAAAATGTTCTAAAATATATAAAAATATAATCCGCACCAAAATACTGGTATGATAAAAAGAACCATGACCTACCTTATCAAATCAGCAGCCGTTGCATCAGCGCGCTCATCTCCGCTATACCCTTTCAATGATGCTGTCCGTGTCCAAAGAAACCAGAGTCTCTTTTTCGATTGCCATCAACATAGGGCTTCAAGATGCTCCTCCGTGGTGCTCCTTAATCGATTCTTGATGAATTTTAGCGTGGAAAAGCTTCGCTCACATGCAACTTGTGTCAAAAACAGAGTTAACAGAAACTTGTATCCAAGTCCGATTAGATGGTAGGAGTCAGTGACCAGGTTACCTTTGTAGGACATTATAACAACAGATGGGACATTTTCTGCAAGATTGGCAGATTTTGTTCATAACATCCCATTCTTCATCTGGACTCTGCTCATCATCTCCATCTCATTTACTGTTCATGCACACACACCTTCAGTCCCAATGCGTAGCCAGGCTAAGCATTTCACCCTGCAAGGCATTGAGTGCGCCTGCAGGTACACCGTTACATTTCAAGTGACTGAAATTCTGGGGATCAAGCAGGGCGAAATCTGTGTGCAGTTCTCTCTGTTTTTAGCAAAACGTCGGGAAATACTTTCAATGATGGTATCCACAATGACATTGTGCACTTGTACCTCATACTTGCTGTCAGCATCTGATATGGCTGTGTCATCACATAACTCGCCTGGCATCTTGTTTGGCAGCGCATGTTCCACCTCTGCGTCTCTCTCACACACATTTAATTCTCCATTGGCCCATTGCACAAATGCGTTTGTTGCTGTCTTTTCCTCCTTAAAATCCCTTGCATATTTTTTTAGATTGTCTTGTGTGCTTGGGACAAAGTGATGGGCTGTGAGCAAATCCATTCCACTAGTTTGCAAATACTTGGAAAGTGGAGTTGTTTGTTGGAAGATGCGTAAAAACGTCTGGGCGGTGATGATGGTTTGGTATTTCAGCAGAGCCTCTGCTTAACCGTCAGCCTTCGCACGCACAGTCAGCTTCATGTTGTCTTTCTCGCTCAGGGCCATGAGTGTAACAACAAACAAACAAACACTTCTGTAAGCGCGGCGTCTTTGGCCCACCATCGTGTTTCGGTGGAGCAATCCACCTGCAGCTTAGCCGTAGTCACGTGACGTGACGCAGGTGTTTTATCACGTTTGGATCAGCTGCTGCGTCCCAATTTGCATACTATCCTTCCTAAATAGTATTCGAAAATAGAATTAGTGCGTCCCAAACCGTAGTATGTTGAAATGAGTGTTTCAAAGATACCCGGATGGTCTACTTTTTCTGGTCAGAATCCAAAGACGGCTGATATTGCTTGTTGATGTTAAAAAAAATGTTTTTTAAAAATGTTAAAAAACCACAGACACGGAGGACGCGCGAGTCCTGCGGTTATGTTGAGAGGTTTAAATAAAGAGGTTTGAGTTTGAGTGATTAATTATCACCACCTAAACTAACGAATATTAATTTATTCAATGTTCTCCACATTATAATGCATCTGCATCAATCATTATATTCAAATTGCAAAACACAAGGAAAGTATCTGCATGAAAGACCCATGAAAAAAAAACTCTTTTGCTACACAGTCAAAAATATGTACTTTTTCTTCACAAAATAATCTACTGTAGTCAGATTATCTACTGTTGTCAGATTGACCGTGTTTATGGTTGCTTTATACCAGTAAACATGAACTATATGGTCGTGTCTAACTTAAAAAAAATACCTTTTTTCCTTCCATCAAACTTGGAAAGAATTTGCCAAAGAATTAACAGTCACAGACTGAGTAGGCTACTGGTCAAACAAACAAAAAATTGAATCAAATAAAAGTCTAAATTCCCCCCTGCTTAACAGCAAAGAACACCTCTGAGGACATGTTCAGATGCCACAGAGGTACAGGACATAAAACTGACAAGCAAACTAATTATCTCCAAAATTACAACATCTTAATGTCCATGCTCATAAGACAGCTATGCTCATTAGTCAGGGAAGGAGGCCATTAAATTTGTTGTGAACACAGGCAGCTGCGAGGGGATATAATCACGCTTGGCATAGAGATGCTCCTCTCTCAGCTGCAGGAAACAATAGAGGAGGTGAAGAGTGCAGTTGTGAGAGAAATACCACAGTGCTGGGGTAATTTACTGGAATCGTGGCCAGACTTATTTGATTACAACACCTTGCTAATGACATCTGTCATTCTTGTTTTTGCTTCAAGAATCATGTTTAATTTGGCCTTCTCTGGGTATGCTCTTTGAGGTGAAACCCCATAAACCTCCATTATATGACTGACAAACAAGAACGGTTTGACCTAAAAATATCAAAATTGAAAATACTGTGGAAACAAAGACACCTAGATCTTGGATGACCTTGAGGTAAGTTAAAACGTATCAAAAATTAATTTCAAAGTGAAAAATCCCTTTAAAATAAAATGTAACCATACAGTCAAAGTGTGCCAAATATTCTTAAGAGGCTATTTAATTCATTTTTAAAAATATAAATATATTTTAAGTTTGTGTTTTTAATTAAGTACGGCACACAAATGCACATTCAGTACAATTAAGCACACTTCTTTTTGATATTGGTATTGCTGCACCAACACCAGACATGTTTTAACCTAAGCACAATCTAATCAGACATTAGATTGCAGGATAATCTGCTGGAAATATAAGCGTGTATGTAAACATTATTTGACCACATGTATCAGATGTGGCCCGGATATCCTGGCCGACACTCTGTTGCTGTCTGGGAAGGTTCGGTTTGAAAAAGTTCACAAGTTATAAGCATTTTTATTTTTATTTTTCATCTTGGCACTACCCCCACACATTCATTTGGTGACAATAACATTAAGTATCATTTCAATATGCTAAAGTCTCATTTCCTGTTTGGCCTCTTAGTCATCAAATTTAAGACACTTCAAGAAAAAAGTTTTCTTTTTTATTTTCGAAATATTGGAAATCAATTCAAAACACACAAACACTAGTGCAAATATGGTCTGTTGATGGCACTTGACTCTAGTGCCATCAACAGAACATATTTGCATTTTACATATTTTGACTAGAGTGATCAGACATCAAACCAGAGGAAAAAGAAGAAACTTAACAGATTGTAGTTGCCATATGTTACACTCACTAAATAGACAACTACAACGACACAGTCAGGTGGGTCCAATAAGATAAGCATTTCATGAGATTTTAGAGGGTGGAATTGAACTTCAATATTGACACTTTTATAATAAAAGGTACCTGAGGAACAGAGGCACACAGTGTTCCTTCTTCCCACTTTCTTTTCTTTTTTCGACTTTTTTCCTCACCTCGGATTCAGCTTAATCCTGACGTTCGCATTCGTCTATATTTGACATCACACAGGATCCAGATTGAGGACTAATCTTCCATCCGATGTGAGCAGAGCTTTAATCGGGGGGCCAGTAATGGAAGTCACGCAGGCTTACCTTTCTTTAGATTGTACGAGACAAGTCACCGCTATTCCCCTCCAGAGAGTTCGGGCTACACTTTAAATATGAGATGTCTGAGCTGTAAATCCCACACGAATGACACACTGCTGTTTGTAGTTATCACAATGCGATAAAGGACAACGGTTGCACACAGTACATTGATAATAAAGCTTGCTGTAATTCCACAGATAACGATTATTATTGTGACTCACATTTTTGTACAATTCACAGATCAAACGTGTCATTTTTTTCTAGTTCTTTCTATTCGTTCTTTTTTCACTTTTTTTTTCTCTTTAAACGTGTTTGATTATTTTAGAAATTATATATACATGTTTTTGGGGACACTGTGATACATTTTTTTCTTTGATGGATAGAATGTTTAGATGAACAGCCTTTATTTGTAATAGAAATGTATTTTTGTTTTGTTTTTTATATTAAATATTGGATATTGGTGGGGATGGGCAGATGGATGGATGGGTGAGCGGGTGGATGGATGGATGGATGGATGACTGGGTGGATGACTGAGTGGATGACTGGGTGGATGCATGGGTGGATGCATGGGTGGATGGATGGATGCATGGGTGGATGGATGGATGGATGGATGGATGGATGGATGGATGGATGGATGGATGGATGGATGGATGGGTGGGTGGATGGATGGATGGATGGATGTGCAGGCGGGCGGGCGGATGGATGGATGGATGGATGGATGGGTGGATGCATGGGCGGATGCATGGTTGGATGCATGGGTGGATGGATGGATGGATGGATGGATGTGCAGGCAGGCGGGCGGATGGATGGATGGATGGATGGATGGATGGATGGATGGATGGATGGATGGATGGATGGATGGATGGATGAGCGGGTGGATGCATGGGCTTTGGGTGGATGGATGGATGAGTGACCTAACAGTCAGACAACATTACAGAGTTCAAACAACAACATTTTGGCTGTTTCCGGCTTCATATGCATGTTTCACCTTACTGTTCATGCAGTTATAAAAGCTCGACATTTGCATATTTTCTCAAAAAAAATAATAATTCAGACTAGTGATGCTCTAGTTTTAGTGTTTGGGAATGAAACATGTAAATGATTTAATATCACTGTACAACAAAGAAAATTAGCCTATTTTGACAGGTACTCTGTGCTCAACCTTTTTTTTAATAAAAATAAAGTGAGGTATTCTAAAAGATGAAAGTAATCATGAGAATGGATATCAGGTGGCTTCACACACAATACGTTGTCATGTTACAGACGGTGATGTATTTCCCATAACAAAAGTATCCGACCTATATTTTATCCAGTGGATTCGAATAATTCAGGTCTGCTAATGTAGCCTCACTCAAAGTGGTAATCTAAAATTATATCTCCATAAAGAGGCTATTTGACAAAATCAGAATGGTCGGTGACCACCAAACGCATTCCCTGAGTCTTATTAATTTCCTCATCAAAATCCCGTCTAGACATATGACCCCTGCTGAATTCTATTTCAGAAAAGCAAAATGACACTATTACTGGTAGAGAAAACCAGGGTAAGAGGTTCTAGTGCTAGCAGAAGAGAAAAAATAAAATCAAAGAGATGAGTGGAGAAATTATTCAATTCTTCTTTTCAAAGGGGCGAGACAGTCAACTATTTACCTTTGCTGGTGGAGGAGAGGTCTCTTTGATGCAGTAATGAATAGATATGGTGTGAGCTCAAGGCTCAAGGCGATTTCACTGAAAAAACGCACATCATTCTTATTCTTTCTTACCCAAGACTATTAATTTCACATGCAGACCTTTCAACAAAAAAATAGTGCCCAATTCAAGAGCACAGAATTGGGGGGAATAAATTAGATACAATGTCAAGGTAGTAATTACCATGGAATTTCAAAAACAATTTTCCTTCACACAAAACAGAAAACTGTAAAACAGCTGCCATGAAGGCTTTAATAGCATATGTCTAAAGATTTTATGTGAATTCAATGAAAACATTCAATACCGTTTCAAAAGAACTTGAGCAGTTTTCGTTTAATTCAAAAGAATTAAAGCAGTTTCAAAATCATATGTTACTTTTTTGTGTTTTTTATTTTCTTACAAACCGTGGTGTGTCTGATCTAAAATGAATAAAACTCAATCAAGCTTAATAGCTGCTCTCACTCTGATCTGCTTTTTATTTTGATGTGACTGTCTATGTTCTGAATGACACATCCACAACCTCTTCGGTTACTCTCATGCTATTAGATCACCCTCTATTGGCCAAGTGCAGAAACTTTGTTTCCATGTTGTCTCCAAAAAAATATTTTTTGAGTTTTCAGCATTCTCAGGATTTTTATTTAAAACCATTTTAAATGCTAAGCATTTTCAAAAAGAAATACTCATAACAAAATTATTTTTCTCACATTAATGATGCTGTGTTTCCCATTTGGTCACACTTTATATTAAGAGTCTTTCACTACTTTTAAGCTCATTGAAAAATGCTAGGTACAATGTAGTTATTGTGTTCACGTTGTATTGCAAAAACTTTTCTGCTATTGAGGTACAGGTAAAGTTAGGACAGGTTTGGTGGGATGGTTACACTGTAAAAACCAATTAGTTCAGTTTACTTAATTTTATAATGCAAACTCGTTGCCTTAATTTCATTAAGTAAGCATAACTTAATTGGATCAAGTTACTCGTACTTAATCCATTTAAGTTTTTGTCAACTTAATTCTGTCTGTGATCTGAGGAAGTGTACTCCCAGAGTGCATTGCAGCATGGATAATTTTTTTTCTTTTGGCTTTATTTTTACAATTTTATTTGCTATTGTTATTGGGGTTATATTTACAAGAAACAGAAAAAAATATAATGGTCAGTTCATTAAATCATTAAAAAAAATGCTACTCAAACAAGTAAAGTTTACAAGGTTTTTCAAGCATGCAAACAGTGCAGATTACTACAAAATTTTAAGTTCATCAGTATTGGACATTAAGTAAAGTTAACAAAAAATTCTTAGTAAGAACAATGTTAGATTTTGTTTAAGGGTGGATTAAAATGTAAGGGAATAAAAGCCAAAACTATAATTAGATGTAATTACAGAAATTAATTCAATGTTAGTACATACAGTAGTAGGCAAAGACGCCGGATATAAAGTGTGACCTCACAATCTTATTATAAACATAAAGTCATTTTTTATCTTGTGGATTTTGGTTGCATGTTTGCGAAGTGTTTTGTTTTTGAAACGTCTGGTTTTTTTTTTCTCCTTCAACTTGATTGAATAAAACGCAATCCAAATAAATAATGTTTTTCTTATTCACTGAATTGTCGACAAATGATTGGATTGGAAAGGATTGTCAAACAATTGGTAATATTGTCTGTGCTAATAGCCTTGTGGGCATTTATTTGTCTTGGCCAATCCTTCAGATACTCTCCTAAAACTTTATAAAAGGACACAGGATAGGGCTAGTTTCTTCTTTTTTTTTTCTGGTGAGTACAGCATCAGTCTAGTCTGTCTCCTGGCTCACTCCTCCATTTGCTGTGCCATCACTGTCAGCAGCTTTGTCTCTCCTGCATCTTTCTTTCCCAGCAAAGGGAAAGGCAAAGCCCCACCTCCTAACCTTGCTTCCACTCATGCATGTCCAGCAGTGACATCAGCTAAAGCATCTGCGCTCAGGCCTGCCTCTGGAGGCACCCCAGTTCTGGCCCCGGCATGGGGAAACTGGTGCATGTTCATTGCGCATGCGATACCAGGGGACGCTGACCTTGCACTGCCACATCCTCCAATGTTCTGACAATGTGACAAACACACTGACTTTCCCCCAGCTTTGCAATATTATTATTGGGACACTGGGAATTTTGTAAAAGCCACAACACAAAATCTAATGTAAATCTAAACGTATATAATTCATCTCAAAATATGTAATCAGAGTTATGTGACAAGTTAGAGATGAAATGCAATATCTGTATTCATGCTGGTTTCATTGTGCTTAACAATCATTAATTAAACAAAACAGAATTTGGTAACACATTAGTAAATGCTTTAGCTAACATAATGAGCATGACATTTTTTTTACAATATTTATTATTATTTGTTAATGTTAGTAAAAAGTGTTTATTGTTTGTTTAGATTAGTTCACAGCACATTAATGTTAACAAATACAATCAATTATTTGTAGCTAAATGTTGAAATTAACGTTAACTATTTTTTTTTTTAATGCAGTAGAAGTATTCATGTTAACCCTCTAGGGTCTGAGGTGTTTTTGGGGTCCTTGACATGCCCTGACATGCCCTGACATTTGTGCATTTTTCAGTTATTAACTAATTTAATAATTAATGTTAAAAACTGAAACCGTATAGTAAATTGTTACCGTTTTTTTACGAAATATTGTGTTTTTTATTTAAAAAAATGTATACAAAAAAATTGTATGCAAAAATATCACACCATAAAATGGCTATGCAAAATGGGGTGCACATTTTCCTTTCTCTATTTCAGATATGTAAAACCTATCCATCATATCCATCATATTTCATTGCATGCTAGATATAAATGAACTAATAGTTTGAACAAAAAAAAAGGAATAGTGTCAGGTCATTGACACAGATGTGCCAAAGTATGACATGCCAAAATGTTGAACCTGGAAGCTTAAATTGATCTTTTAATCATAAGAACTGTGGAGCCTTTAAAGCACTGGAGCAAAACTCGCCAATTGAATGGGTTTCATCATGGAAAAGATCTTCCTTACAGCTTCAACCTAATGAAATAGGTTTGATTGTGCTCTTGTTTTCCACACTCGAAAGCCAGACATTTACCTCATTGCCCTGTTGCATGAGAAGAAAATGATTGTTTTCCCACTTTCCATTTTTCAACCTGGACCTTACCTACAGTATTTGCAGTTTGATGTTCAGCTTTGGGGCAGATGCGTCTGGCTGACCTTGCTGGAACACTCACGGCTGCACTGGACTCATGAGGTGTGAGGTGAACCGTGGGGAGCAGGTGGCTGAGGAGATTTAAGAATGATGCGTGTTCTGGGTGCAGCACAGCCCCCAACCCCCCTGCCCGCAATTAATCTGCCATAATAACATTGATCTCATGCTGCTAATCACAGATTGCACTCACCCATTAAGGAGAAGGTCATCTTCCTTTGCTTTCGCCTGCCACTTTCTTCTTGAAAACTTGGGCTGGGTGGGACCAACAGTGACGAAGGAGACTTGGAGCTGGGCTGGACCAGGGGTTAAAGGAGACTTTGGGGAAAAAATGCTTTCCAGTTCCTCAAACAATTGCCTGGAGACTAGGCAACGGAACGGACGGTGTTCCCGGTTCTCGCACCTGGCGAAGAAGAAAACTCAAATGAACTTCATTGGTTATTGCAAGTTTTGTCAGTGTGGCTGATTTGCATGTAAGGAAGTGAATGAGATTTGAGATCAAGGGAAGTCTCCTATGCAACCCCGATAATTACATCCTCATAAGACTTCCTTAAGCCCAGTAATTTCAGACCACTGATCAAAGACAACAAAGTGAGGTGGCAAAGGAAAAAGCACTTGCTGATGTACAATGCATAACATTCCAATATTTTTTTTGTTTGTTTGTTTTTTGATTTGTACAGCTGCAAGTTTCTAAAAGGGCTGGTATGACATCACGTATGCACAAAAAATCAATGTACAATGGCACTTCTAAGTTCTCTTGAACGGATTCTCAGTTGCAGATTTTAATCTACCGATTTTGGCAGGGATGCCTGCCTAATTGGATGGCTCTTGCTCCTCGAATGACTCCACTGGAATGATATATGGATTGGAAATGGTAATCCGTTATTATGTATGAGCAAGTGAAAGCTTCACTCTGAAATAATGCTGGTAATTTATTGTGCTTACACAAGTGTACTTTATTTCCGCTTCAACAGTGGGAGGTTTTGTGCATGTGTGAAAGAGTGCGGGATTTAAATAACTGCCTGTTTTTTCCCCCTCATTTATGATTTTTTTTTTTTTTTGTGTGTAATATTTTCAGCAAGGAGGTGGCCAGCCGAGAGTCCTTGATGACATTGCCTACAGCACTCTCGCAATTACCCATTTGTATGCGTCCGTGTGTGAGTGTACATCACTTGCAACAAGCTGCACCCACGTGCCTTCCCCCCAGAACAGCAAGGGCACGGCTCACATTTGCTTATTGAGTTATAGGGCATTGGTGTGAGAGCATAATGGAATTTTCATTGACTTGATTTATTCCAGGTATGATCTGTCATGAAGAAGAGGGTCATGGGACAAAGTCACTAACAAGCGACAGATAAAGGTCTGATGGCGAGACAGACTGAAGCACGGAAACTGACAACTTGGACATGGCTGCAAATTAATAAAATACTTACAAATAAATTAAATAAAAAATTAAAACAAATGAAATATTTAAAATGGTCCTAATCTAAAAAAATAATTATATCATATATTTATATTGTAATAATAATTATATATTTATATTATAATAATTTTATATATATATATTAGGGCTGTCAAAACGATTAATCGCGATTAATCACATCCAAAATAAGTTTGTGTTTACATAATATATGTGGGGGCACTGTGTATAATTATTTTGTATATATATATATTAAAAAAACACACATGCATGTATATTTAAGAAAAAAAATATTATTTATATATAAAATATTTATTTTTATATATAAAATAAATTATATATAAATCTATATACAGAATATACATGAAAATATTTCTTAAATATATAAAAGCATGTGTGTACATTTATATATATAATAATTATACAAAGTGCACCCACATATATTATGTAAACACAAACTTTTATTTTGGATGCGATTAATCGTTTTGACAGCCCTAATATATATATATATATATATATATATATATATATATATATATATATATATTTATTTATAAATATAAATAATGCATTTGGAACCACCACTCATCCTTGCCTGACCACATTGATAGGGTAACACCCTGGATAGGTGGCCAGTCAATCACAGAGTAACAGTGACTCAAACCACAAATAAATCAAATGCCAGAGAAGTTTGAGACAAAAAGTGGAGTCTGTATCTCTGCACTAGAGATGACTGTGTCTGCAGTCCCCAGTGATCCACACACAGATCACATATCTCCAGTGCATTGTTCAACACTCTGATCATCCTGCACCTGCTCGGGAAACTCGACTTTTATGAAACACGTAGTTCTGTCTTTGAATTTAATTGAAATGCAGTGACATCTGGTTGCAATATGAGGAGAGGAACATGCTATTCAATACATCTAACCATGCTTAATTTATGACATACAAAGGCGCTCAAACATTGTGTTCGAAAGTCATGGGTCCCGTTTGTGGGTCATCCATCAATAAAGAATTTGGAAATGTCAAAAAGATCCTTAAGCCAAAAACATGACACTTTATGCATGCTTCCTGTCAAACACACTTTTTATTGTTCCTGTGCATTTGTTTTGTTCTTTCTAGAGCACAGTTTCGAATCCAGCTGATTTCTCTGCTTTATGTTGACTGTCAGGCTGATAAATAAAAGGAATCAACTTCAGATGTACAATATGTCGCCCAAGGCCAGAGAGTGATCAGCTCTCGGGTATTGGAAAGAATAGAATTGTGTGGCAAACCATCTGTCAGTAAACAAGTTACTCTGAAGCATGATAAATTTAGTAAGGTAGGTTTGTAAACAGCAGTAATGGGATTTTAAACTGCAAAAGAGTTCTTGCCCAGCCTCCGTGACCCCTGCTATTAGACTGCCTCATTTTGAGGGCATTATTTGGATAGACTGGTGATGTATGGGCCTTCAGTGTCATTTTCATGTTGTGGCAAATGATAAAGTGGGCCAGCCTTTTGTCCAGGTCATTTCATTACATTCTCAGCTGTTGACTGAGGTACTAAAGTACTTACTGTAAATTTTTTTTCGTAATTTGAACAATAAACTTCATGTAAAAAAGCAACGGAAAAGACATGTTAGTTGCTTAACAGTGTGAAATGGCTCTCATGGGACATTTCTTGTAGTTTTACAGTAAAATACTGTTAAATGTACAGCTTTTGGAAGTACATTGCAAAAAAAACCAACAACTTACCATTGCATTTGCAACACATTCTCACCCCAAGGCGTCACCTTTGACCATGCTTCAATATTTGACGTTTTAGGCGCCCTTTAGCGTCACTTACATGACGCGATCTCGCGGCGTCATCTAACTGACGCTAAAGGAAAGCGTCAGTTAAAGGACGCGGTTAGGTTTAGGTGTGGGGTGGGGGTAGGGTACATGCGATCCTAGGGCGTCATCTTACTGATGCTAAAGGGCGCCTAAAGCGTCAAACATTGAAGCATGGTCAAAATGCTCCCGAAGCGTCAGTTAGGTGACGCCTTGGGGGTGAGAATGGGCTGGCATTTAGCATAACTTACCGTAAAAAAAAAATGGTAGCAATTTTATGTTTTTGAAAACCAATACAGCAAGTACTGATCACGATCATGGTAACATCAAATGAAACAATAAATCATCAACGTCTAAACCTCTGTTAATTCTCAAACAGAACTGTAAATGTCTGACAGAAATAAAATCAGTCTGGTTAATAATAACTAAAGCTGGTACGGCTGTTTGTGGAGTTGTTTAATCCTCGTCTGATGAGATCTTCACAGATTCAATGTCTTATTTCGTTTAAACAATTATGTTTCTTTTTAGTTTTTGTTACATTTGGGGTTTATATTACATTATATATTGTTTAATGAATGTGTATGGCATTATATGGAGTCATGAATGTGTCACCATGATGATGGTGTTTTGTATTTATGTGTTTGACACTGTGCAATAAAACATAAGCTTTGTCCCATAAAAACTAAAAGATTGCTACTGTATTGTAATGGTAAATTACTGGGAACCACTGCTGATATTTCTTACCGTAAATTTCACAGGTTTTCTTAACATTGTGGGGTTTTTTTAGCCCGTAAATTAAAGTCCCTTAAAACATAAAAGTTTGCCACCATATTTTTACGGTAAAATACTGTTTTTTGTTTTTTTTTAACAGTGCACAATTCCTAATTCTTCAGTGGCACACACCAGCACTTCATCCTCAATGACCCATTTACATTCAAACGCTCAGATTATGGCTTCCATTCATCGAGGATAGCATTGGAAATGTCCTCACATTTGTGCCATTCTCACAATGAAATTAGCTTGGAAGTCTCACAAAACAGGCCAATTGAATAGTTCTGTTATGCAACCCTGCAGAGTAGCTGATGAAATCAAAACTGGTCCAGCTCAGTACTGTGAGACAACAATTTCCCTTAGCCCTCCCCTTCCCCAGCACCACCTGTCTAGATCTGCTGTTGTTTTTTCTATGCATCCAAATCCCTGTAAATCTAGTTTGCCAAGATTAAACTGGTCTCTTATGTTACGCATAGTTTAAATTGGTTACATTTTGGCACAACACAACACCAGAAATATTTGAGAATACGTGTAGTTTTCTATCAGAACTGTAATGATAACTGTAACTCTAGTGAAAAGCGACATTTAAAATAGTATAGTCTTTCTTTAAAAAAAAAATACCAGGCCACATTATTTAAGAAGAAAGGCATTATGAAGTTTTTACAAATTTAGTTTTACTAGTTTTCCACCCTCAGCATAGATGTGGTTTTCTGCTCACACCATGAGCCCTGCTACAGTAATGAGCTTATGGAATGATAATTGAATTCATTTTTTATTTAGACTAAATGACAGAGTTTGGTGGAATTTTTTTTACGGGTTTGACCTCCCTTATATATCACTGTCAGATCGTTGGAAAAATATACTTATAATCAAACTGTCATCATAGCAATATGCAAACATGTTTTTAAGCTATCAACATTCACATGAAATATATCCATGATTCATGCGACACGTTCTCTATGAGCTCCGATGTGTTATTGGTAATCAATGTGTTACTGTTGAGAACATGAATTTAGTTCAGCATCTGTTACCACGTTTGCACCGTTTGGCTTAGTCACTCATACCAAGGAAGTGAGCATGCTGAGTTATACTTTTTACACGGCTGGAAAAAAACGATTGGCGCAAAACGGCTCCACATGAAATCTCCGTAGTTCCTCTTCTGTTAATAGAAGAGTTGTTGTAAGACATGCATCATTCATATGACATAATGAGGTCATAACCAAGTCCAGCATATCCACAGGAACACAAACATTTAGCTGTAAAGCCTGGAAATTTTGGAAATGTTGGTTTTCTCTCAGCTCTCCCTTTTCTTATGATGACAGTCATGGCTTTGAGAAATGGTTTGCTTATGCTTTTTACTCACTGTTTGACTGATTCCACTGGTCAACCAGCATGATCCCAATCACAGTCTACATAAAAGCACTCCAGTCAGCCCGGTGGGCCTGCAATAGACAAGAGAATGACTCAATCATGATTCAGAGCCACAGTTTAAGTCATTTTCTGAAGTCTCAATTCAAATCCAGACTACTTGATGCCCATCCAGTCAGAGTATATTGCTCAAAAATATCTATATAAGGTAATGCAGACCGCAATGATACCCTTCTGTGCCATCTCATCTCTTTTCACATCAAAAAAGAAATAATAAGATGTCAATTGTTTATTTGTGCACTTTAGGTGCTTTGATTTCCCATGGCTTGATTTTCATTAACACTAACAGAATTATTATTATTTACTATTATTGTGGTAAAGGCCACATTTAAGACTGCCTCGCAAAGATTTTACAATGCCTTCATCATTCATGAATGTGACAGTGCTATTTAATATTATACATAAAGTAGGATTTGTACAGTCACGTATCATAATTATGAAATCTATCCTAGCAAAACAAAAGGAGTATGTTACGATAATAAAAAATAGTAATACATTTCAATTACAGAATACTATACATAATTTGAGATATGCTGGTACATCAACATCATTTAAATTAACATCACAGTTGGACATTGTAGCTGACTGTCACGGTGTGGGTTTTGTGTCTTGTTTCGTGTTCCTGTCTGTCATGTGATTCCCTGTTTGTCATGTGGTCTTGTCGTTTGTTAATTGTCTGATCATTGTTCACAGGTGTTCCTTGTCTTGTAATTAGTCAGTGTATGCGATCCTGGGGTGAGTTTCCCGAAAGCATCGTTAGCCAACTATGGTCGCAAGTTGGTCGTAATTTCCATTGAACTCTATTGGTAATGATGTAACTTGCGACCATAGTTGGCTAACGATGCTTTCGGGAAACGCACCCCAGGCTGATTTTTGAGCGCGTAAATCATGACTTCAAACCTCAAGGTCACGACTTTGTAGCGTTCCAGGCCAGTCACGCCAAACTACCTGAGCGCAATTTACATACTTATTGTTTCAGACATTTAGCATTGTAATACATAATAGTGTGTGTATTATTATATTATTCTTAATTTGATTGCAACGTTGTATTGTCCTAAAGTGTATTCTCACCGTGCACCGCCTGCAGAAACACTGCATCCGTAGGGGCTGCCATTGTTGTTTTGTATGGTTTCGCGAGATATGTGACGTCAGAGGTCGCAACTGGGAGTACAACGATCTAGTACGAGTTTGCGGGTACGAATTCGACGAATGATTAAAAAGTGTCTAATTTGTCTAAACCGACTTGGTCGTGAGATCGGGTTGGGTGGTAAGTCACGGGTTTGACTGCCATTCCAGTGCACTTTCACGGATATGAGGTTGGAAAAACACGGGTTACAGATGCCATGTCCTTGTTTTATGTTTGTTTATGTTCTGATCGTGTCATCTAACTGATGCTAAAGGTGAAGCGTCAGTTGGATGATGCCCTAGGATCGTCATCTAACTGACGTCAAAGGGTACCCTAAAACGTTGGATGTTGACGCATGGTCAGTTAGATGACGTCTTGGGATGAGAATGTGTTGTTCTGATAGTAAAGTTTGTGTTTGGGTCCTCCCCAGCTTGCCTCTAGTGGTTGATTTCATTACACTGACAAAGTTTTTGAATTTCTTCTTAAAAAGTCTACAGAGTCGAAAGAACCCAAGTTGAGCCATATCTGAAACAAATGTACCACTAATTTTGTCGGCTGTAATACGTGCATTAAACAGACTCACATTTTAAGCTGGCAATGACATCACTAATGCTGATGAAATGCATGAAACTGTAATGAAATGTGCAGCCATTTCCTAATACAATGAGGGTTTGGAAAGTCCATGTTATGTGGGAGATGATTGCTTATCACCCCCTGCCAAAAATGTAGATGATATTATAATTTGAAGCCGGATGAAATGGATTTTCAGGTGAGCGTTGTCAGAGGGTTTAATGTAATGCATTCACTGGATTGAAAATAGGCACAGAATAGCAGTAAATGTATTGTACAGCCTTTGTGATGAATGATTTAGATTTTAGATTTAAAACTAAAAACCTTTCTCAGTGTGCCTCCCAAAATATTACAACTAAGAAATCAGCTTCAGCTTCAGTTTGCTTGATAGATAAACACAATCAAACGAGATCATAATATCAAACTTCGTTATGCTGCAATTTTAGAGAGAATTCAACCTTTTTACAAGGTCCAAGGATTTTCTCATCGTTATCTTAATGAGGAGGGATTTTAACTTTGTGTGTGAGTGAGTTTTCACAGTTCAGGAGAACCGCCGTCCCGGAGACATTCTGAGAGAAATGAGAGAGGCTTTAAAAGGCATCGCTGGATGTTAAAGATTTTATGGATGCTTTTATTCACTTGTAACTCCTCATTCTCCTGTCACAGTAAATAAACACAAGGATATTTTACACATTAAAAACTTGCAAGAAGACTGAGAGTATATAGTTAGTCGTCGACAGTTAAACACATACATTCACATGGGTGGGAGCATAATGTAATCTTTTTAGTGCTCTTATTTAAACTAAAAAACAAAATGAGTTGCTTTAAATTCTGATGCGCCATGTTCAAAGCCACTATAAAATGTGAAAAAAAAAATCCAACCCGACATTGCCCCACCAAATGGTGTAAATTTCAAAATATTTGCTATTAAATGTAAATGGTTTATATTTGAAATGTATAATGCATGCACTCTGGCAGTGGCTATTTACAACTGTGATTAGGTGTTAATAGTGATAGATGATATTTACACTTAGTGAAAAATAGCATATTTTCTTTGAGATATACTGACATATGTTGTTTATACCAAGTGAAAATAGTGATAGATTCTATGTAAAAAGTAGTACTTGAAGAAAAAAAACGACTCTGTTTTTCTGAATTAACAAGATAATTATCTCAGAATTACGAGATGTTTCATGGAAAAAAAAAAACGTTTTTGCTCTGTTTTTCTGAATTAATGACTTTTTTCAAAAAATATGAGTTACTCATTAATTCATAAAAAAAACAGTGAAAAAATGTTTGTCAAGAAAACTATATCTCATAATTCCAAGATAATTAACTCCTTGATTCAGAAAAACAGAGTAGATTTTGTTTCCTTAAGTGAATCCAATACGCTTCCGTAAAAAAAGAGTAGTAAAGCAGTATTTTTAGCACTAAGTGTAAATAGCAGTTAGATGCTTATTATATTTCAAAGTAGTGGCGGATATTTGCACCCCACAGTGTTGTTGTACATTATATGGTATAATAACATAGAGTGTAAATGATTGTTAAAATTAATAAATATATGCCTCCTTATTGGGACAATAAAGCCCTCCTGACACCTACCCCAAAACCGACACACATTATTAAACACACGTTAGACACTTTATTTCCACTTTGCAAACATTTTCTTCATTTCTAATTAACATAAATCCCTTTCTATGGAAGTTTGCTTCAGCCACTGAATAATACAAACAATAATAACAATTGTGACTTTTTATCTCATAAACATTTTTCCGCACAATCTTTATATCTTATTCCCCCTAATTCTGAGGAAAAAAAATATTATTTTTATTCAGTGGGGCGGAAACAAGCTTCCATACCTTTCCGATCTGATATGGGATGGAAAAAGGGAGAAGAGCAAGATTTGCAAAAGGCGGATTCAAACACAAATCAATTTGCGTTAAAATGTCCTGCCACACACTTTACCCCTACACTATTGCTATCAAGCCATGCAGCGTCTTCCATAATTGTGTCATTCCCAACCAGACGTCAGTGGGAATTAGTGTAAATTTAAAAAAAAAAATTTAGTGTAAAAACAAGCAAGGCTATTTGCACTTTTACTGCAAAGTGCACTTTTTAAAAGTGTGTTAGACAGTCATGCAAAGTGAAATATCTTTAAATACACTCAAATGTCCTATTTACTTATCATTATTAGTTTAAAAAAATAATAACACAAAAAATGCACGTTTTATTAAACACTCTTTAATTTTTCCTATAATTGGCTTGCTTACTGCATAAGATTGTATTGCAAAACAAATTAAACAGTTTTGAAAAAAATGCTTTTTTCTGAGTATGAACATGAATGAATTTCAGTGACTAACTAAAGATGTTTGACAGCTATTTTAATGCTATATGGGAAGCAAACAGTAGTAGATCAAGTAAAACATATGGTTTCTCTTGATTTTTATTCCAAAGAGCTATATTTACTTAACCCCCCAAATAAAATCAGCCCAAAAATAAACTAAAAACAGCAGCATGAGTTTACATTTTCAAAGCCGTGGTGCTTTTTCAGACAGCTAATAAGCATGGGAACCGGTTAAAACACAAACGCAGACTGAATTTGACCACACTCCACGAAGAGCGCAGTCATCTCTATTGTGACCTAAATTAACAGTAAAACATTCCCTTGTGCATTTAGCCATTAAGAGTGGAGAAAAGCCAGAAGTTTGTGCGAGGCAGCAAAGCATTGCCAGACCAAACAGCACAAACTCTAAATTAGCTTTACGTGACTGAGGCTCATATCAGGAAGAATAATTTATAGGGCCATAAATAAGTAATTGCGTTGAGTTAGAATGATTCAAGTTTGATACACAACATTGTATAATATTTGGACACATGCCGGTGGCAGATCGATGTTTGGGTGGACGCTGTGGGCAAACACGTCAGTAAGGGTGGTCAGCGTGAAAGATGTCCGTCAGATTTTTTAGGACTACAAGAACAGACCAGACCAAAACAAGCCTTCACATTAGACACCAAATTAATCCTCCAGCTCTCTGGACACACACACACTCCGTCCCTCTCACTGCTGTCTTTATTCGATTCTTCTCTGCAACATCTTTTGTGTTTAGATTTATCTGTATGTATATTGATATGTTTTTCATTTTATAGCAGCGATACACTTTTAGAATTATATATAAGCATAGTTCTATGCAAAAAAAAAAAAAAAAAGCTAAACTCATCGGTGTAATTATGTTTAGCAGTTATGGCCCTCGGGACAGTCATAATGTGGATAGTCTAAGGACTATTTTATGTATTTTATGATAAATTGGGAAACTGCGGTGTGTGAAATTTAAGCAGTATACTTATGTGTAATAGAATATGACAAAGAAATATATCACCATTCATTTACTCTTTTATTTTCTTTTTAATCGGAACAATCAAACCATTCTTCTATAATAGTTCTAATACTTTTTATACAAGTTACTCTAATTTGTATGTATGTTTAACCTTTTTTTTAATTGTTTCCATTTTTCTCAATGTTGAATTAATATTATTAAAATATGTTTATTTTATACAATATTGTGTGTACAGTTGTGTACAAATGTGGGATTTTGGGATTGTATATGTTTCATACTTAGTAATAACAGTAAATTATTCATAATTACATGCAGTTAACCCTCAACAAGAGTTACCCTAACCCTAGTACTTAAATATATAATTACAATGTAACAATGGGACCTTAACATAAAGTGTAACCCGGGATTTTTTATTTTTATTTTTATCAGCAGAAATGGGAGCCAACAAGTACTACATGCTGTATAAATACATAATTAAATAAAATAAAATAAAAAATTCACATTACAGTAATGAGATTTTAACATTTGGGAATTTAGAGGAGGGGCTGTTTAATTATCTGTTTTCAAGATTTGTTATCACAACATTTTTTCTTTTGTCAAATCAACTTAAATAATTTATTTAGTTCAGTTAACACATTATTTTGAGTTTAATTAATTGTATTAACTCACGTTTTCCATTTCAATCAACTTAAAATTTTAAGGCAACCAGGTCACTTAATTTTTTAAGTTAAACCAACATTTTTTTTTACAGTGTAGAAATTATATCAATATGCAAAATAATCTTAAAAATATATTTAATTATATTTAAGATAATATCTTTTCTTACTTCCTTCTTATTTTCTGTGCTTTGATCATATGAAATTCAGAATTAAAATATGAAAATAAACAATATGTTAATAATATGTTAAAACAATATGATAACAATATGTTAAGCATTTTTTTTTACTTTTGTTTTTTGCGATCTTTAACCTCTACGCTGTAAATATCTGTACATGAAAGCTGTCTGTATACAAACTTTAAAATCATTTGGGGAAGAATGCGTCTGATATAGAAAAACAGCTGTTGGTATGTTAAAGTGTCTGGCAATATTTATGAGTGTTACTCAAATAAGAAATTCAAGAAGTACAACCGTGGCAGCTGTGACATCAAAATGTCTCAGCCACGGTCCTCTTCAGCCGGCACCTTGGAATTCACGAGTATCGCTTTCACTTTGGACGCCAGGATCCATCTCTTTCCCAAACCAGGACTGACAGAACAGCACCCGAGTGCCTCGGACTGCCATGGGACTGGGGCAGCTTGGGAAAAGAGATGTGGCACTTTAGCAGATCCTGAGTTTTGGGGGCAGGTGCTGAGATGTCCTGCCGTGTGAGTAAAGGAACAGGTCTAAGAACAGCAAGGGGTAGAGTGAGAGTAATATCCATCTGCGTTAGACCTGTTATAGCGCAGATAACAAGGCATTCTCTTGGATTATTTTTCCCATCTGTTTCCAGGAAAGCGGATTACAGGTTGGCCCTGTATTGACTTTTTTAAATCTAAATTTCTAGAGGATTCCATCAGACAAAGAATGTCTGTAAATGCTAAAGAATTGCTTTGTGGGATATGGGATATTATGAATGGACAGGCTCTCCCTGTAACTGTCACCAGCTGGAGTGCCCTTGACAGAGACCAGAGGGCACGCCATATCAGACTATTGTCATTCCCTCCCAAACTACATCTCCCATAACTCACTGTCGTTATCACATTCAACTGTGTCTCATTACCTTGTTTAAAATGGTAAATGGACTGCATTTATATAGCGCTTTCATAGACCCAATGGCCACCAAAGCGCTTTACATATTGCCTCACATTCACCCATTCACACACACATTCAGGCTATGTTTACACGGAAATGATACTGAAGAGAAAACGCAAAAGTGGCGTTGCGTCATCACTTTTTATTCTGCGTTTAGACGAGCGTTTTGTGTGGGAAATCCGCGTGCAAATGGTGACGCAAAAGTGTGTGAAATTCAATGTAGTATGCACTTCAGGCGGCTAATGCATACTACAACAACACCAAGTCTGCGTGCCTGCATACAGCCTTCACTGTCAAGCAGACTTTTGCATTTTTAAAGTTTACATGGGAAGGTGGCGGTGGAGCGTTTTTTAAGATTTCCACTCTGGAGGGTGGTTTCACTTTTATGCGTTTTTAAGCCTCAAAAACGACGTCGCCGTGTAAACGAAAGGCACATCCGATAAAATATTTTTACGTTTTCACCCGCGAGCGTTCTTGTGTAAACAGTGCCTTATACACCGACGGCGGAGTCAGCCATGCAAGGCGCCATCCAGCTCGTCGGGAGCAGCTGTGGTTAGGCGTCTTGCTCACGGACACATCACTGACACTTGGTCAGGTGGAACAGGGGATTGAACCACCAACCTTCCGGTTTGTAGACAACCAACATGAACCACTGAGCCACTGCCGCCGTTTAGCTCATTCTGGACTCGGTGGTCCCGAGTTTGCCTGGTTTTCTCATTCATTATCTGCAAAGCCTTATTTAGTGTTACACACCAATTCCAAGCTTTCTACAGAGGGAAACCACACAGTCCGTATCCTTATCGATACAAGACATTTTACAAAGTTTTGGGTTTTTCGGCAGTGCAAACCTCTAAGTTCTTTGTGTGACATGACAAACGTCCCTTGAGCTTTGACAGTCCTATCAAAATCTGCCGACTGCTCGTTCAAATTCCTAATGCTCTCCAACACCTAGAGAGTTGTCAAATTGTACCGTCAGTTCAATATTTCCACTGTCTTCCCAGTTTGTCAGTATGGCAGAGATCTAAGGTCTCACTGAGCAAACCCCACTGAAGCCACGCTCCCCACCACCAATCACAAACGTTCAGATTCATGAAAGCCTCTTCTCCTGGCGACCAAATGTCTGATGTTCACTTCACCACAACATTTCTCCTGATTGTTTTCCCAAAACTCCTGCTATCCAGTATCCACTGAAGGCATTTCATAACGGATAGCTGTCACCTTCCCGAATCTCCAGTTCCAGCAAAGCTCACTTCCAGACTAAATTTATTTGGTGACTTGGTTTAAATGCTATTCATTTGGGATTATTTGAAATCTCATTATCTAGTAAATGATGTATTGTAAATAAAATGTCTTCGCCATATGGTTTAGGGTTGAATCAATTTCCTGATTATCATTTTTCACTGTGCCATCATATTAAGCTCACAGTGAAGGTAATATGTCACGGATCTTTCTCTTCTCTCACTCTTTGATTTTTTTTATCCTCCCTAATACGCAAGCGGAGCAATTTCTATGGAAATTGAGTTTTTCTTAGTCAGAGAATTCTAAATTATAAGGTTATGTTAACACATATTTTTTTTTATCACCATCAATATTTTATGTTAAAACTTACATAAGAATAATATATATATTTAAGGAGAAGTGAATATTTTTGGTGCTATAACTTTCACTCTACCCTTGTGAAAAAGAATTATACTTTAGCACATTTTAAACAGATTACTTAACAGTGACAGTTAACACACTTAAAATAAATATAATTAAGTGCGAACTGAATATAATGTTTTTGGACACTTAATTGAATGTTAATTCCAGTGTAAATGAAAATCTATTATAGTTTAATTTATAATAGGCCTAAATTAAATTTTCTGAACTTTAAAGCACCTTTTAACCCAAGGTAGAACTTTATAATGTGTATATGTAATTAATGGCTTATAATTATTTCTATTGTCTTCGAAATATGGTTAAAGTAGCTGCCAAAATCATTTATTGAAACTTTTGTCATGTATTTGAATATATTGATTTTATATATTAATTAATTATAATTACACATTTGTAATGATGTTGCAATTAAATTAAATTAACCTTAATTGTAGTGAAAATTATAATCAAGTAATTGCATGCTTATTAAAACATGTGATTATTAAAACACGATGACTTAATTTGGCTTTATTTTTAAGTGAACTTTAAACATACGTTTGCTAAGAAACAGTAAATGTATACTCCTTAAAATCACTTAAGTGGCCTTTTATTTCAGTATTATATCATCAGCCTTCTGCAAGTACAGTTTTTTGAAATATACTTTTAAGATTTGAAGTATTAAGGTTGAACCATCACTCTTCGTCACTTCAGTTTAAAATCTCATAACTGGCCTTTTTATTTCCTGAAAAGTGATTTCTAGAAAACACTTTAGAGCATTGTGGGAAAACCGTCACCTGAGTGACATTTACTAAATGATCCACCACTAAACTCACTCCTTACCGAGAGCGAGTTCATCCCCGGAGCCCTGTTCATCTAATGAGGCAGCAAAATAAAGAAGTATTTGGGAAGTCTAGCCCTCCAAATCTTCACGGTTCAGAGGACGAGTGTCACCAGTGGCGGGGAATTAGATGAGCCAGCTGGGGCTGGGGTGGCTCCTATTGAGAGCAAGTGTTTCCTGAGGCAGTGAAAGACTCTTCCAGGTACACTGCAGTCTGCCCAGCTGATGAACCACATCGGGACCCGGTGCTTCCAGCCAAAATATTACAGACCGGGACCAGGGAACAAAGAGCTCTATTCACTCGATTCTGAAGCGGTCGGGTTGTGAAAGTTTATTAAACCACTTTTAAAAGCTGAATCACTGATGTAATTCACTGTTAAGGATGAGCAAATTTACTTTTGACCTTTTCTGCTTCCCACTTGGTTTTATATCAATGCCTCAAGATAATGTTATTACGTATTACACGTGTAATGTATACTTTACATCACAGTATTCATTGTTATAATTGGCCTGAAAAACAACCGGCCAGTTTCTTTTTTTCAGAACTGTGCACATTCATCTTTTCCAGCAAATCTTTCTTTTTTCATTTTTCATTTTCTAAATGTGTTTGTTTAAGGGTGACCTCTGGAACAGAGGTGTTTATTGTTCTCTTGAAAGAATTAATAGGATGTAGTTTCATCCTTACAAAGCACAAACTCTCTGAAGATTTCTGTTGGGATTGTGCAAGCAAAAAAAAAAAAAAAAAAAAAAAAACTGCTGAGTTTTCTCCACACGCTGCCGCTAATACAATTCTAGCAGTTATTCAATTGGACAAATAGCATGATATAGCCATTGGGGTGTGTAATCTTTATGAGTGTATCATATCATACAGCTATCAGTTTAGATAAACTTTTTAAGGCTGAGTGAAAATGTCAATGCAGCCAAAACTAAAGTTATATCGATAAAATAATTAATCAAACAGGATCAGACTGTCATTATTTTATATAATAAATAAAAAATAACCTTTTATATGACAAAATATTAATATAATCTAATATAATATGACCTTTACTTTCACTTTTCTTTATTTATCATAGACAGAATATCTCACTAACATGTGTAATGACAGAATTTTACTTTTGGTGGAGATTTAAGACCAATGAGATTTTATGAGTTTTTATACTCTTGAACAATTTTTACAGATGCACGTTTTTCATCTGACAGTGACGTAAGATAATTGAATTGTAACATGTTATGTTTCATTGTGTTTATTTCTGCTTTCCTGCATGTCCTAATTCTAGTCTGTCAGTTTCATTCAGTTCACCGGTTTTTCGTTAATTAGCTCATTAGTTCCTCATCCCTGTTCGGTTCAGTTCTTTGTCCTGTCTCGTCAGTGGGTGTGTTTGCCTTTTCTCCCGTTTCATGAATTTATTAAAGACTGTGATTTTGAATTATCCTTCCTTGTGAGCTCATTTATATAGCATAATATAGGCTAATATAGGCCTAATGTGTCATTATTAAATATTAGAACAGTCCAAAAAAACACTGTTTATTAAGCGTTTGCTGTGTTTTCACTAGTAGTAAGCACTACTAGTGAAACTAGTTCCTCACATAGGCCATATAGAACACAAAACACAAACATGTACACGAATTTCCAGAACTCACCGATTATTTCAAACAGAAGCAAACATTTTCAGGACTTTTCCAGATGAAACTCGTCGTCTTTCTCTGTATCAGTTGACGTTCAGTGAAGCAAACTCTTCTGTTGTACAGTAGCACCATCTAGTGGGCGCCGCCATGACGACGATGCCGGTAGTCAACTTCCGGTTCCAGTCTGGTCTATGCATTTTTGCCATGTTTTTTAGATTGGTCATCCCTACATACATCGCTAAACTAAATCGAAAAATACATTCATCAAATGTGATCTGCTCATGTTATTTTTTATTAAATCACAGATTAAAACAAAATGAACGTTTTTCTTGGCCTCATACCTTCCAAAGGATAGCTGATGCATAACTGCACGATCCCTTCGATTGGACCCTTCTGAGGTGAACCTTATTAGACTAGTTTACCAATTTGCTCGCTCCAGGAGCTGAGCTAGATGACGGCCGCTGTCAGCGGTACAAGTTCCGCCTGTCCCGCGCCCAGTTTGATGACCTTTTTTCCCGCATCGGAGCGAGGATCACCCTCGCCCTCATTCCTCTAGGCTAATCTAGCTGTCATTTATTTTTGTTTTGATGATAAATCGAGCCAGCTTCCAAAAGTTATTAACCTGTCCTGTGATTTTTCTCTCTATCTATATATATATATATATGTGTGTGTGTGTGTGTGTGTGTGTGAAACACATAAACGATTAATCGCGATTAATCGCATCCAAAATAAAAGTTTGTATTTACATAATATGTCTTTTTTACAGTCTAGTCTACTTTATATTTTAAATATATTTATACAAAATGTAATATTATACATAAATATAAATATTTGATATATTAACACATTTTTCTTTATATATATATATATATATATATATATATATATATATATATATATGTGTGTGTGTGTGTGTGTGTGTATTTACAGTTTTTTTCCCAATTGCTAGTAACACACAATTTTACAAACTAGTCTGGTTTTATCAAAATACTTAACACAATTCACAAAACCACACACCCAAACTGCAAAATACCTCATATATCCTTTAAAATGAAGCACTGCAACCGTACCTACATAGCATTATCACAATCAAACTTTTGCATAAAATGTCACACACCTCATTCATATTACCAGATCTTTGCCTAAACAACTACACACTGTTGGGCATAATGAAAAGCACTCATACCTTTAGTATGCTTTGCCATAATACACAATAATTACACACTACACACACATTATGTAAAAACAAACTTTTATTTTGAATGCGATAATTCGCGATTAATCATTTCACAGCCCTAATATATATATATATATATATATATATATATATATATATATATATATATATATATATATCATCAGTGGTTGGGTGAAGATCCAGGATGTGCCTTCTGCTCCAGGCCAGGTTCTCTCAAGCACATATTGATAGGGTGTAGAGTCAGCCTCACCCAGGGACGTTACACTTAGCATCATAATCAAGTCATAATCAAGTCCTTAAGATCCTCGCAGCCACCCTGGAAACCAAAACGGACTGCCTCCAACTCCATTCCATCAACACCCAATCCACTGCGGATCAACTTTGTCCGCATGGGGGCAAAGGTCGCCAGGTGTAGGGATGGGACGGTATAAAAATTTCATATCACGATTATAGTGACCAGAGTTATCACGGTTATCAATATTATCATGGTTTTTAATTAAGATGGAAATATTCAAAAAGAACTGATTCTCAGACTGAAAACATTTCAACAGGTTTATTATTTGAAAATCAACAAACAAAAAATATAATTAGCAGCTATATGCACTTTTTAAGCATAAACATTATATTAACATTAACATAGAGCCCTGAGAGTGAGAGGTATAAGTTTTCCTAATGAAGGTTTTAATGAACAGTACCTTAAATAAGAACATCAAATGCACACATAAAAACAACACAATTAAAGCAATGTGCATGTAATAACAATACAACCGTATGTAAACAAATCAAATGAACAGCAATGACTGATTGTATGTCCGTTCTCTTCTTCTAAAGAAAAAAGTGCAGCTGACCTAACATCCTGGATCATATATGTATCTTTGTTCACTCAAGATTGATATGCAAAAATGTCAGCATGTTTACTTTGTCTGGTTTAATTAGTGCTCTTTGAGGAGATACAATATGCCCACTGGCACTGAACACCCTCTCTGATGGCACGCTGGTTGCTGGGATGCACATAAGCTTCCTGGCAACCCTGGCAAGGTGAGGCAGCTCTGGTGTATGGCCCTTCCACCACACCAGTGGATCCTCTTCTGCTGGAATTGGGGGCAGAGACAGGTAGACTTTGATTTCTTGTTTCACACCGTCTTCCAGAGTGGTTGGAATCTGACCCGCTTCACCTCTTTGCTACCTTGTCGCTGAAGAAATCTTTCTCAGCAAGCCGGAAAGGCCTTTCCCCTCCGATGCTGCTGGCGGAGTGCTGGTAGAGATGCTGCTACTGGTGGAGGTGCTCTGTGGTTTTTGATAAAAATGGTTATTTTAGAAGAAAATTTCAAATGGCATTTAGAGGCTTTTGCATCTGAACTCTTCATATTTTAATTATTAATATTAATAAATAAATCTCTTTCTCTCTCTCTCTCTCTGACACACACACACACACACACTTTAAATGAACAAAACTAAACTACTGGAATACTTATAATGACTGCTGTCAATAGCAACGCATTATAACAGCACAAAGGATAATACTAACCGCCAGGACGTTTTATCGTGGTTTATCGTGACACCGGTAATCGTCCCATCCCTAGCCAGGTGCAGGCCTACTTCTCTGGAGCATGGTCAGCTTGGAGGGGCCTGTGACTGGAAGATGCGAGTGGATGTTTGTCAGCGGCTCGTTTTTCCTCCAGAGATTGCAATCACCACTCTTAGGCCTGACATAGTGCTCTGGTCCCCCTCTCTGAAGAAGGTCTTCATCACTGAACTCACTGTACCCAGGGAGGACTCAAGGGACGATGCATACGAGCGAAAACAACTACGCTATGCTGAGCTAGCAGCTGAAGCACAAGACCGTGGAAGGAAAACTGAAGTCCATCCAGTGGAGGTTGGGTGCAGGGGGTTTGTGGCAGTGTCTACCACCAGACTACTTGGAGACCTGGGAATCAGAGGCCAGAGCCTGTGCCACACTTCAGACATGTGTCTGTGGATGGAGAAAAGTTACATAATATCATGGGTTAAGGATTCATCGGGGGAAGAGGAAGTGTTTGGGAAATCAGAGACAGGGCCTCGCATTGACGACCTTCTACCGAAGGAGTCAAGTCAGTCGAATGAAGCACAGCAACCGGACCTAGACCACAGTTGGCAGTGCATCAGTACCACTGTAATGGAGCAAGTACCTTCAAGCACAGAGATGGTAACATCAAAGAATCCCACCCAGCTTTCCAGACCCGAGATAGAGAGGAGATTGGTCGGGCACAGACCACGAGTGAAATGGCCAGCTGCTGCTGACAAGAAACAGTGGGAAGCACTCAACAGCGATTTGTCCCTGACCTTAGAGCAACCTAAAGGCAAAGTGGAAAAGAAATGGGAGAGTATGGAGGACATCATCCACCAGTATGGAGCAGAACGCTTTGGTATACAAGAAAGGAAAGGCCAGAAAAAGTCTCCAACTGCGCCAACCT
Source organism: Cyprinella venusta (assembly GCA_038021265.1). Classification (NCBI taxonomy): domain Eukaryota; kingdom Metazoa; phylum Chordata; class Actinopteri; order Cypriniformes; family Leuciscidae; genus Cyprinella; species Cyprinella venusta. Next base: position 31,500,749 of record CM075867.1, on the reverse strand, counting down.
CCAGAAGGCAAAAAGAGATCAAGCACCTCATCCAACAGAGGAGGCAACTTCGGAAGCAGTGGAAGAAACCCTTGGAGGGGGAAAGGGAAGGCATCAAGGTGCTTCAAGCTGACATCAAAGACCGATTGGCATCCCTTCACAGAGCAGAAAACCTACGGAGACGCAGAAGGAAAAAAGAAAGATCTAGAACACACTTTTATAAAGACCCCTTCAAGTTTTTGAAAAGCCTCTTCAATAGAGAGAAAAGTGGATCTCTGAAGGCAGCAAGGAAAGACCTGGAAGATCACCTGAAAGCAACACACTCTGATCCAAGACGGCATGAACGGATGACCATTCCACCAGAAATCCCACCAATCAACTCACCAGAACATCAGATGGAGACTGGTCCTCTGACCTGGAGAGAAGTGGAAAAGGTAGTCAAACGGACAAGGGCGGCATCAGCCCCAGGTCCTAATGGAGTCCCATACAATGTGTACAAGAATGCACCGCGTGTCCTAAGGGTTCTTTGGAAGCTCAAGAGAAGAGTGTAGCAGAGGAAGATTGTGCCTAAAGTATGGCGTAGGGCAGGAGGGGTCCTGATCCCAAAGGAGAAGAAGACGGAGAACATTAGCCAGTTTCGGCCATATCCTTACTAAATGTAGAGGGTAAAATCTTCTTCAGCATCATTGCTATAAGGATGTCAGAATACCTTCAAAGGAATAAGTAGATTGATACATCGGTACAGAAAGAAGGAATCTCAGGCTGTTCCGGGTGGGGTGGGGGTTGGGTGGGGGGTGGGGGGGGTGGGGGGGGGTTTGGAACTGAAAACTGAACTCCAAACTGTCAGAACTCCAAACGGTCAGAACTCCAAACTGAATGTCAGAATGTGTTATATAACATATATTTATTTAAAAAAAATCTGCTACATTGTTAAAAATTAAACAAATTTATAACTGTTTAAAACTATGGTGTATGATGTTAAAAATCAGTCCAGAAAGCCTGAGACTGTAGGAAAGTTATATTTATCCTACTTAGAGTCCGGCATTACATTTTTTTTTTATCTCTGCTCTTTCCTCTATAGACTTTCTCTTTTTTTTTTTTACCCACCTCCACCCCCCCTCTTCGGAGGACAACTTTATTATTATTATTATTATTATTATTTTAATCCTTTTTAAGGCCTTTTAATCGTACCGCATACCCGTCTAAAATCCATGGGTGATAGGGCCTTTTCGTGTAATGCTCCAAAACTCTGGAATTCCCTGCCTATTGAGATTAGGCAAGCAGAATCACTTCGTGTTTTTAAATCATTACTTAAAACGTATTTGTTTAGGGTGGCTTTTACCTAATTGTTGATAATAGTTGTATTATTGTTATTAATTCTATATTTTTTAATGTTCTTATTTTATATTTTATTCCATTGTTTGTTTAAATTGTTTGTTTTATTTTGTTACTATATTTGTGAAGCGCTTTGAGATACTTTTTAAAGCCGCTATATAAAATAAAGTTTATTATTATTATTATTATTATTATCTTTTAGGAGATGCCAGTATCATTTTGAATCAAGAAAAAACTTGCTAGTTGAATAAAAGTAAACAAATCAGAATTTGAAACACCTGTTCAATTTCTCATGAACTCCAAACTGAATGTCAGAATGGAAAGAATGTGTTATATAACATATATTTATTTAAAAAAAAATCTGCTATATTGTTAAAAATTAAACAAATATATATTTATAACTGTTTAAAGCTATGGTGTACGATGTTAAAAATCAGTCCAGAAAGCCTGAGACTGTAGGAAAGTTATATTTATCCTACTTAGAGTCCGGCATTACATTTTTTTTTTAATCTCTGCTCTTTCCTCTATAGACTTTCTCTCTTTTTTTTTTTTTTTTTTTTTTACCCACCTCCACCCCCCCTCTTCGGAGGACAACTTTATTATTATTATTATTATTATTATTATTATTATTATTATTATTATTTTAATCCTTTTTAAGGCCTTTTAATCGTACCGTATACCCGTCTAAAATCCATGGGTGATAGGGCCTTTTCGTGTAATGCTCCAAAACTCTGGAATTCCCTGCCTATTGAGATTAGGCAAGCAGAATCACTTCGTGTTTTTAAATCATTATTTAAAACGTATTTGTTTAGGGTGGCTTTTACCTAATTGTTGATAATAGTTGTATTATTGTTATTAATTCTATATTTTTTAATGTTCTTATTTTATATTTTATTCCATTGTTTGTTTAAATTGTTTGTTTTATTTTGTTACTATATTTGTGAAGCGCTTTGAGATACTTTTTAAAGGCGCTATATAAAATAAAGTTTATTATTATTATCTTTTAGGAGATGCCTGTGTCATTTTGAATCAAGAAAAAACTTGCTAGTTGAATAAAAGTAAACAAATCAGAATTTGAAACACCTGTTCAATTTCTCATGAACTCCAAACTGAATGCCAGAATGGAAAGAATGTGTTATATAACATATATTTATTTTAAAAAAATCTGCTATATTGTTAAAAATTAAACAAATATATATTTATAACTGTTTAAAGCTATGGTGTATGATGTTAAAAATCAGTCCAGAAAGCCTGAGACTGTAGGAAAGTTATATTTATCCTACTTAGAGTCCGGCATTACATTTTTTTTTATCTCTGCTCTTTCCTCTATAGACTTTCTCTTTTTTTTTTTTTACCCACCTCCACCCCCCCTCTTCGGAGGACATCTTTATTATTATTATTATTATTATTATTTTAATCCTTTTTAAGGCCTTTTAATTGTACCGCATACCCGTCTAAAATCCATGGGTGATAGGGCCTTTTCGTGTAATGCTCCAAAACTCTGGAATTCCCTGCCTATTGAGATTAGGCAAGCAGAATCACTTAGTGTTTTTAAATCATTACTTAAAACGTATTTGTTTAAGGTGGCTTTTACCTAATTGTTGATAATAGTTGTATTATTGTTATTAATTCTATATTTTTTAATGTTCTTATTTTATATTTTATTCCATTGTTTGTTTAAATTGTTTGTTTTATTTTGTTACTATATTTGTGAAGCGCTTTGAGATACTTTTTAAAGGCGCTATATAAAATAAAGTTTATTATTATTATTATTATTATCTTTTAGGAGATGCCTGTGTCATTTTGAATCAAGAAAAAACTTGCTAGTTGAATAAAAGTAAACAAATCAGAATTTGAAACACCTGTTCAATTTCTCATGAACTCCAAACTGAATGTCAGAATGGAAAAAATGTGTTATATAACATATATTTATTAAAAAAAAAATCTGCTATATTGTTAAAAATTAAACAAATATATATTTATAACTGTTTAAAGCTATGGTGTACGATGTTAAAAATCAGTCCAGAAAGCCTGAGACTGTAGGAAAGTTATATTTATCCTACTTAGAGTCCAGCATTACATTTTTTTTAATCTCTGCTCTTTCCTCTATAGACTTTCTCTTTTTTTTTCACCCACCTCCACCCCCCCTCTTCGGAGGACAACTTTATTATTATTATTATTATTTTTTTTTTTTGATAGAGGGACTTATATCTTTTTTTGTTGTTTGGGTCAGGGTAACTAAACTACTGGAATACTTATAATGACTGTTGTCAATAGCAACGCATTATATCAGCACACATCCGTGTCTCAGATCAACAAACTTTGGTTTCATTCAAATGTGTATGTCTTGCGTCTCAAAATTAAATCAAGAGTAATTTTGTATAATATTGTTGTAGTGATCACATTTTCTTGACGATTGTTTTGGACACTGTAAGTGTAATTTGTATAATGGATTCATAAACCGGTAAGATTTAAAAACATTAAGTTAATCACAATTCAGCATTTCATTTTATTTCTGTGGTAAGAATAAAAAATATTAAAACTGTGTAATAAGTTTACGATGAATTAATACAATACAATATCCCTTAAATGTCACCCTTAACAGTTTGAATATGTTGATTCGTCTTGGATCGAATCAACTTGCTGTAAAACTTTTCTCTTCACGGAAGCTTTGCAATAATTACAAGAGAGCTAATGAAATAATTAATCTCAAATCAATATTTTTATCAAATTATTTGCCCAAGTTAGATGTGGTATTGAAGTAAAAGTTAGCTTACCTTGCATTCCAGACTGATCTCATGAAGTGGCGTGTGTATGACACGCCAATTCGTATTTGCATTTTTGGTGTGCTATCAAGACGCATAATCACTTTTCAGCGTGTTTATGAACACTGTTGACTTAACGTTATATAAATATATGACTTACCTCAACCCCGTCCCTAAACCTAACCGTCACTGGGGTTAATGACATATATGACTGTTCCCTTACCATCCTAGTGAAAAAAAGATATGACTTACCTCAACCCCATCCCTAAACTTAACCGTCACTGGGGTTAATGGCATATATGACTGTTCCCTTACCATCCTAGTGAAAAAAAAAAGATATGACTTACCTCAACCCTATCCCTAAACTTAACCGTCACTGGGGTTAATGGCATTTATGACTGTTCCCTTACCATCCTAGTGAAAAAAAAGATATGACTTACCTCAACCCTATCCCTAAACTTAACCGTCACTGGGGTTAATGGCATTTATGACTGGACATTTGACATGCGTGTACAGACACGCGGAATGACGCAGACGTTAATGGCGTAGACATACACGCATACACGCGGATAGCTCAAAGTGCGTAAAGATAACACAACACTTGACTCGAAAGTGGCGTGTATGTTTACGCAAAAGTCATGATGTCATGTTGTGCATTCGCTATATAACAGTGGGTGGTGGTCACGTAGATGACTTAACAGATTTGATGTGTTTCCTCCTTTTGCAGAGACTTTCCTACGGAGACGCAGAAGACGCAGAAGGAAAAAAGAAAGATCTAGAACACACTTCTATAAAGACCCCTTCAAGTTTTTGAAAAGCCTCTTCACTAGAGAGAAAAGTGGATCTCTGAAGGCAGCAAGGAAAGACCTGGAAGATCACCTGAAAGCGACACACTCTGATCCAAGACGGCATGAACGGATGACCATTCCACCAGAAATCCCACCAATCAACTCACCAGAACATCAGATGGAGACTGGTCCTCTGACCTGGAGAGAAGTGGAAAAGGTAGTCAAACGGACAAGGGCGGCATCAGCCCCAGGTCCTAATGGAGTCCCATACAAGATGTACAAGAATGCACCGCGTGTCCTAAGGGTTCTTTGGAAGCTCATGAGAAGAGTGTGGCAGAGGAAGATTGTGCCTAAAGTATGGCGTAGGGCAGGAGGGGTCCTGATCCCAAAGGAGAAGAAGACGGAGAACATTAGCCAGTTTCGGCCATATCCTTACAAAATGTAGAGGGTAAAATCTTCTTCAGCATCATTGAGACTGTAGGAAAGTTATTTTTATCCTACTTAGAGTCCGGCATTACATTTTTTTTTTTATCTCTGGTCTTTCCTCTATAGACTTTCTCTTTTTTTTTACCCACCTCCACCCCCCCCTCTTCGGAGGACAACTTTATTATTATTATTATTATTATTTTAATCCTTTTAAAGGCCTTTTAATCGTACCGCATACCCGTCTAAAATCCATGGGTGATAGGGCCTTTTCGTGTAATGCTCCAAAACTCTGGAATTCCCTGCCTATTGAGATTAGGCAAGCAGAATCACTTCGTGTTTTTAAATCATTACTTAAAACGTATTTGTTTAGGGTGGCTTTTACCTAATTGTTGATAATAGTTGTATTATTGTTATTAATTCTATATTTTTTAATGTTCTTATTTTCTATTTTATTCAATTGTTTGTTTAAATTGTTTGTTTTATTTTGTTACTATATTTGTGAAGCGCTTTGAGATACTTTTTAAAGGCGCTATATAAAATAAAGTTTATTATTATTATTATTATTATCTTTTAGGAGATGTCTGCGTCATTTTGAATCAAGAAAAAACTTGCTAGTTGAATAAAAGTAAACAAATCAGAATTTGAAACACCTGTTCAATTTCTCATGAACTCCAAACTGAATGTCAGAATGGAAAGAATGTGTTATATAACATATATTTATTTAAAAAAAAATCTGCTATATTGTTAAAAATTAAACAAATATATATTTATAACTGTTTAAAGCTATGGTGTACGATGTTAAAAATCAGTCCAGAAAGCCTGAGACTGTAGGAAAGTTATATTTATCCTACTTAGAGTCCGGCATTACATTTTTTTTTTTTATCTCTGCTCTTTCCTCTATAGACTTTCTCTTTTTTTTCACCCACCTCCACCCCCCCTCTTCGGAGGACAACTTTATTATTATTATTAGTATTATTATTTTTTTTGATAGAGGGACTTATATCTTTTTTTGTTGTTTGGGTCAGGGTAACTAAACTACTGGAATACTTATAATGACTGTTGTCAATAGCAACGCATTATATCAGCACACATCCGTGTCTCAGATCAACAAACTTTGGTTTCATTCAAATGTGTATGTCTTTCGTCTCAAAATTAAATCAAGAGTAATTTTGTATAATATTGTTGTAGTGATCACATTTTCTTGACGATTGTTTTGGACACTGTAAGTGTAATTTGTATAATGGATTCATAAACCGGTAAGATTTAAAAACATTAAGTTAATCACAATTCAGCATTTCATTTTATTTCTGTGGTAAGAATAAAAAATATTAAAACTGTGTAATAAGTTTACGATGAATTAATACAATACAATATCCCTTAAATGCCACCCTTAACAGTTTGAATGTTGATTCGTCTTGGATCAAATCAACTTGCTGTAAAACTTTTCTCTTCACGGAAGCTTTGCAATAATTACAAGTGAGCTAATGAAATAATTAATCTCAAATCAATATTTTTATCAAATTATTTGCCCAAGTTAGATGTGGTATTGAAGTAAATGTTGGCTTACCTTGCATTCCAGACTGATCTCATGAAGTGGCGTGTGTATGACACGCCAATTCGTATTTGCATTTTTGGCGTGCTATCAAGACGCATAATCGCTTTTCAGCGTGTTTATGAACGCCGTTGACTTAACGTTATAGAAATATATGACTTACCTCAACCCCATCCCTAAATTTAACCGTCACTGGGGTTAATGGCATTTATGACTGTTCCCTTACCATCCTAGTGAAAAAAAAGATATGACTTACCTCAACCGAGCGAGCCAGACGAGCGAGCGACAGACGAGCGAGCCAGACAGACGAGCGAGCCAGACAGACAGACCAGCGAGTCAGACAGACAGACGAGCGAGCCAGACAGACAGACGAGCGAGCAAGACAGACAGACCAGCTAGCCAGACAGCCAGACGAGCGAGCCAGACGAGCGAGCCAGACAGACGAGCGAGCCAGACGAGCCAGACAGCCAGACGAGCGAGCCAGACGAGCGAGCCAGACAGACGAGCGAGCCAGACGAGCCAGACAGACAGACGAGCGAGCCAGACGAGAGGTCCTCGCTGCAGTCTGTAGCACAATGACGTAGCTGGATGGTCCAATACGTAGTGGATGGAGGTGTGTTTTGGTGACGTCATATACGCATCCGCAGTGCCGATCTCAGGATTATAATTCGCATGCATTGATCTTAAGTGATATGTAAGCTCAATATTGTACTGACATGATGTACAAACCTGTGTAGTTTAGTATTGTTAAATAATTATAAGTAATTATTGATGAATAAGTAATTATTTACATAAATGGGATGCTTATCTGAGATTCACGCTACATAGGCTACATGCAAAGTTATTTTACATTTTAAAGCACATGATTTTAAACCCACATTTGATAGATTAATAGCATGTGCACTGCAAGTATTTTTTTAATGCATGTATATAGAACATTTTAAAATAAAGCAGTTTTATTTTATTCAAATTTGCTGTTGATTGGAAGCTAAAAATGTCCCAGTAGTCTAATTGTCTCAGTAATTTTAAAGTTACAACTGTAAACATCTTAAAATACCAGTAAACATTCAAAGAAAAATGCTAAAATAATAACAGCATCAGGAAAATAAATCTTGTCAGACGTAGGAAAAAAAAAACTAAATAAAAGCCTACATGTTCGTCTTAATTTGCTGTTCAGTGAGACATGTCTGGAAGCTTGTTTTCGCCACAGAGTGAGAAATAAAAAAGGTAATTGTGACTTCTTATCTCGCTACTAGTCAGACTTTTTATCTCAGAATTTTTATAAAGTCGCAATTGCAGGTTATAAAGTCAGACTTTCGTGATATAAAGTCGCATATGTGTGTTAAGTCAGATTTGCGTGATATAAAGTCGCAATTGCGTGTTATTAAGTCAGAATTATGAGATATAAACTAGCAATTGCGAGGTTACTTGAAATTCTGACTTTATAATATGCAAATTTGGAGATATAAAGTCGCAATTGCATGTTATAAAGTTAGAATTGTAAGATATTGAACTATTCTGAGGTTAAAAAATAAGTAGCCAGATTTTTTTTCGCCCTTAGAATTTGACTTTATAACTTGCAATGGGATATAAACTCGCAATTATGTTACACATTCAGTATTGTGAGGAAAAAACGTCAGAATTCTGATTTTATAGCACACATTTGTGATTTTATTTCACGCAATTTTGTCTTTATAACGTATATATATATATATATAATATTGTCTTATATTTTGTCTTTATAACGTGCGACTGAGGCTTTATTTCAGGCAATTCTGACTTTATATCTCACAATTCTGAGAAATAAAGTCAGTATGCAAAATGTATACTCGCAATTGTAAGGAAAAAGTCGCAATTATTTTTTTAATGTTTTACTCTGAAAGCTCTGAAAATAGCTTCAATGCTCGTGACCATTTATATTTGTGCGATTGATCACCAACTCTCTACTCTCTACAATAACTATCAATAGGTGGTTTGCAGTCACGTGATTGTGTTGACGTGCGGAATGCAGATGGAGGGCAAGGAGTGAAGAGCGCAATGGACAAGATGGAGGGAAATCCGTAATGTACTACTTTAGGCGCTATTACAAGAGAAATATATCAACAGAAAATCGAAACATATGTTGGACGTGATCCTTACGTTATGAAGAGGACCGATTTTCAACTGAATTGAGAGATTTGTCTGCCATCGAGGCAGTAGATATCAGCAACTAACTCGTCTTACAGACATACTTTAACTTTACAAAGTTCGGAAACTGGTGTGTTACACAAACAGCCACATTAGTGTATTTAAACACCTGAATAATGTAATTATAAGCCACATAAATAATAATGTATTAACTCACATTTGACGAAGTGATCACTGTTCACACACACAGGCATTTCCCATTCGGCTCCTCCCGACCACAGACGTAGGTTTGCAGGGCATTTTTTCCCCGGTGTTTTTCTGTCAATTTTTTGTATTTTCCCCCCTTATGAACGACAACAACTTTTGGCACACAATAAAAACTCCTCGTGGTTTGATCGATTTGAGCAACCATAAACGATGCAAAACAGACATTTTGAGTGTGTTATAGTGCTTCCTAAATATAGAAATTCACTTCCTGCCCTCCATCTGCATTTCGCGCCATGGCAACGCAGTGGCGTGACGTCACGTGAAAACACTTTATATTAAGTGGCTTTAAGTACTATGTACTTACATTGAAATTAATAATTTGATACAATGGACTAATTTTGTACATACATGTTTTTACACTGTACTTACATTTTAAAATTCCAGCTTGTAATTACAGCTATAATTAATTTATGTAACTACATTTGTAATTAAACAGTTGACCCTCCCCTCACACCTTAACTTACCCTTAAACCGACCCATACCACCACACTTGTCCCTAACCTTACCCCTATCACACCTCAATAGCAGCAAAAGTGTTTTACAATACAACAGGAACACAATAATACATTGTGCTTACTGTTCAATGTAAGTACATAGTACTTAAAGCCACTTAATATAAAGTCGGACCCAAGCTATCCTTAAAGGGTTAGCTCACCAAAAAATGAAAATTCTGTCAGCATTTACTCACCCTCATGTTGTTCCAAACCTCTATGTGTTTTAATTAAACATTCTTTCAAATATCTTCCTTTGTGTTCAGTAGAACAAATAAACACATAGAGGTTTGGAACAACATGAGGGTGAGTAAATACTGACAGAATTTTCATTTTTGGGTGAACTAACCCTTTAATGTGCATGCACCATCAGCGTTTATCACAGGATCGCGTTTAAAGTCTGTTTAGAGAGAAGGCTGTCGTCACCTAATTTAATAAGAAATTATCATTTCGACAGAAGTGAATCAATCAAAACTAACTTTAGCTGGAGATAGCCTAAGATTATTCACGAACCGCTATAAAGCCAAAATAATCTTAGTTACATTAAATTATAAGCAATTATGCATAGCCTATCTATGTAAAGCTGCTTTGAAACAATCTAAATTGTTAAAAGCGATTATATTACATTACAGTGTTCACTACGTATTGGACCATCCAGCGTAGTCATCGTGCTACAGGCTGCAGCGCGGGGGGGTCCTCGCTGCTGCTGCTGCTGCTGCTGCTGCTGCTGCTGCTGCTGCTGCTGCTGCTGCTGCTGCTGCTGCTGCTGCTGCTGCTGCTGCTGCTGCTGCTGCTGCTGCTGCTGCTGCTGCTGCTGCTGCTGCTGCTGCTGCTGCTGCTGCTGCTGCTGCTGCACCACACGCGCGGAAGACGCGGCGGGTCAGGTGCGGTTCCCTTTGAAATTAATTTTTATGTTTTAGCTTACCTTGGGGGATCTTAGCTTACCTTAGTTTCTTAGCTTACCTCAAGGGGATCCAAGATGTTTCTTGGGAGATCTTAGCTTACCTTAGTTTCTTAGCTTACCTCAAAGGGATCCAAGATGTTGCTTGGGGGATCTTAGCTTACCTTAGTTTCTTAGCTTACCTCAAGCGGATCCAAGATGTTTCTTGGGGATCTTAGCTTACCTTAGTTTCTTAGCTTACCTCAAAGGGATCCAAGATGTTGCTTGGGGGATCTTAGCTTACCTTAGTTTCTTAGCTTACCTCAAGGGGATCCAAGATGTTTCTTGGGGATCTTAGCTTACCTTAGTTTCTTAGCTTACCTCAAAGGGATCCAAGATGTTGCTTGGGGGATCTTAGCTTACCTTAGTTTCTTAGCTTACCTCAAGGGGATCCAAGATGTTTCTTGGGGGATCTTAGCTTACCTTAGTTTCTTAGCTTACCTTAAGGGGATCCAAGATGTTTCTTGGGGGATCTTAGCTTACCTTAGTTTCTTAAGGGGGTCGCACACCGGACGCGCAGCGTCGCGTCTAGGACAACTCAAGGTATCGCACACCGGACGCGCACTTTCTCATTAGTGTATGGTCAGCAATATTGTAATGTTTAATGACAGGAAATGAAGATAATGTCTGTTCTATGTTATTATTGTACTGCACAATTAAATACAATCGCTGCTGAGTCTGCAATCTGAAAACTTTACCTCAGAGCATCCGTTAACTGAATGAATTGAGAATCTCACCTGAAAAATCCAATAACATTCAGCAATTGTCATTCAAGCAGCTGATTTCTGTAAAGGAATGCAAAACCAAATGTATATTGCAGCATAGTGCGAAGTCAGGATCCATCAGCAACGATTTGAGTCAAAAATAATAAAATTTTATATAAACTATGTAAATGGCGCTCTGTGGCGCTGCAGGGTTTTGAACACGGTCCTGAGCCGTTGCTGGGCGCCGCGGACAGACGCCGCCGGTGTGTGTACACTCATAGAGAATAATATGTTCGAATTTTAAAGACGTGGCGCTGTGCGACGCGACGCGTCCGGTGTGCGACCCCCTTTAGCTTACCTCAAGGGGATCCAAGATGTTACTTGGAGGATCTTAGCTTACTTTAGTTTCTTAGCTTACCTCAAGGGGATCCAAGATGGCATCTTTGTTTCCACAGTATTTTCAATTTTGACATTTTTCAGTCAAACCGTTGTTGTCTTATCAGTCATACAACATGATTAATGAACATCAACATGATCAACATGAACAATCAACATGATTACTAAACATGATTTAATGACTCGTAAATGTAAGTACACATTGATGGCCTAAGACACGAAACGAGCGGTTTGTGTGAGAAAGCAAACAGTATTTATATCGTTTTATTTATATCAATACTTTATATCGTTTTTGGTATCGATTTGGGATGATTTACACACTCCGTACTTTAACGAACTCCTCCTAGGGATTTAGTCGGATCGAATTCAAATTTCTGCTGTGCCTTCTAAAGGCATTGACGATGTAAAGTTGTGCTATCTGCGCGTTTTCGCCGATGGGCGTGTCCGTGGCGTCGATGATTCGCCATGAAACAGGAAATATTATAGCCTGACTTCGTCATACTCATATTCAAGAAAGAATATGAGTCTGAAACCACTCAATTGAGCTTTAATTATGAGGCGTGTCGTAACCGAACCAGGACAAAAAAAACATACATCTCAATTCTCCAGCTGCACTCATCTTTGACAAGCGCTCTTTGACGACGTGAGGATTACGTTACAGAAGACCACCTGTCAATCATCGTATAAAGTCCGCCCTGGCAATTTGATTAGCCCGATGATTTCTGAACCGATCATAATTTCTCCTCAATGGATTGAGTCCAGACCGAACTTCCCATCCAAAAAATGTTGTGGGCGAAGTTCGGGCTGGCATCCAGGCTTGAAATATTAGTAACTTGGCTGTAAATGCCCAGATCTGCACAAAATTTTACACATTTGACAAGAGTCCCACCCTGAACAAATTTACATGCCGACATTCATCCACAGTCATAGCGCCACTTGCTGGCCTTTAACGAAGCAATGTAGCAAATTCACAGCCGCACCGGCAGAGCTGCAGAATATGCAACGCGGCCGCCTCAGACCCTGACGCGCTACAGGTGCGAGGGCCCGTCCATCGCTGCTTGCATCTTTCATTTTAATCTATAATTTTAAGCATTTTACATTTGAAATACAATATATCTATTTACATTTGAATCATAATCTATCTATCTATCTATCTATCTATCTATCTATCTATCTATCTATCTATCTATCTATCTATCTATCTATCTATTCTCTTGGTTGGCGTTACATCACTAATCATGTAACCGGCATAGCAACCAGCCGCGAAGGGTAAAACAAAACGAAATCAATGCCCGAGGCAAATCAAAAACGTATCTATTCACAGAAGTTTTGCTGTGGATTATGTCAGTTATGGATACTAACGGACTACTTTGTATTAACAAATGATATCTGTGAATGATATCTGTGTATGCAAATGGATGTCGGTGGTGAGAAGTGAATAATAAAACACTAAATGTTACAGTTTTTTTATTCGCTTTGGTACTATTTTCACAAGTAAGGTGTACATTTTCAAAACTCTTAGTACAAAAATCCAAACTGATCACACTTGTAACGCAGCTATTCATTCTTTCAAAACCTGATGTAGCCTAATGCTTTCAGTCAGTTGCACATGTTTCCAGTCCACATAATCATTATTTCAAACACAAGATTATTGTAATATGTAATGAGAACATTTGGTTTAATCACTGAAACACAACAATATGATCTTTTTTCAGTTTAGTACTTTTAACAATCAGTTCATCCAACAGCAAACAATGCAAGATACATGTTTCAAATCGGCCTTAGAAGTGCTGAAATGAATATGCTATAGTACTATAAAAGACAGATTACACAGTTTTACTGTAACATTAGGCAATACACTTACACTACCCAACATTTACATAATCTATAATTTCCAAATATCCATCATATATGTAATCAAGTGAAGGATCAAGACATCCTCTACAATAATTTAGGCAAATTACTATATAGTTTTTATTTTTCAGATATAATTGGTATACTTTCTATAATGAAATGTAACTAAATGAGAACAAAACATAACATTACTGTAAGTGCACACATTATTACTGTAATTTGGATCAAGCCTGTCCTGAGGATTTGGCCATAGATTCTCGTCCACATCACAATGAATGTTACAGTATATAGTGGCCAATTGTGTTTACCACTATCTGAAATCGATTAGCTATAACGAGTATTCATCATGTGTGGTGACATGTAATTTAAATATTCATACAAACACACATTTATTTCTGTAGTTCTCAAAATCCATATACTGTATATTGCTGAAATGAAAATCTATAGGTTTACCAAATGAATAATTGATTAACCATTAAGATCTGTTGGATTAAATAATAGACAAAAGTATTAAACTGAACAAAAAGATGCAAATCAAAAGTTCGACAGTAAGAGCTTTATGAAAGGCAGTTACTGTGAATGAAACAATAATGTAGATGAAACACTTATTTAGTGTTGTGAAAAGGATACTTTGTGATTGTGTGAGTTGTACTAACACAGTTGAAAACATGATGAAATGTTTGAAAAAAGTGCACTTTTGATGATCTGTTGTGCAATTAGCACTAAGAGTTTTGAAAATGTACACCTTACTCGTGAAAATAGTACCAAAGCGAATAAAAAAACTGTAAGTGCTTTGTGACTAATGTTAGCTAACGTTACATGTCTGTGAAAGGTGCTAGCAGCTATATATGAGTACATTCATCTTCTATTACAGAATGTCTTTATTAAATATAGGCAGTCTCCTAGCACCTGCATTGACCAGGTACCACAGAAAGGTGTCGCTTGTAGGTTTAACATTACAATATTGTCCCTATCGGCATCCAGCTGAGTCTTGGGAGATGGGGAAAACAACACCCAAAACCAAAAGCATTGCCCAGCTTATCAAATCCCCTGGTATGAACACCATGTGCGTGTTTAAATACCCATCAAGCATCGATTACATTAACTATGTAATCAATTTTTTATTCATTAAAAAAATAAAAACTGTTAATTCAAAAGCACTGTGTTACAAAGTGGCTGTAGTGTAATGAGGTCAGTCTGACAGTGGCACAGCTTGTACAATGTCAGTGAGGGACACAGTTTTTTTTTTTTTCTTTAAAAGACAAAATTGTCTCTTACTCCCCACACAACTAGTTTAGTGCATTTCATTGTTGCTTATCAGTGTCGGGCTGCCGACCATTATGCATAACAATGTCATACATAGCAACAGAAAATTGAGTGGCCATCTCTGCAGTGGCAATAATTTTGTAATTCTTTGATTTGTCCATTCATTTGAGATTACATTTCTATTTAAATTTATTTTAGGCGCTTGTTTATCTTCCACTTTCTTAATGGCGGGCGCTCGTTTGTTTTACCCTTCGCCGCGTTGCTATGGGCCCGCAGGAGTAAAAGTCCCGGATGTCCGACCTTGAGAATCAATCAATCAATCAATCAATCAATCAATCAATCAATCTATCTATCTATCTATCTATCTATCTATCTATCTATCTATCTATCTATCTATCTATCTATCTATCTATCTATCTATCTATCTATCTATCTATCAATCATCTTTCTATCAGCATCATCTATCTTTTAAACATCATTACCCAGATAGCAAACTGACATTGAATCAACGTGGAAACATGACATCGATACAACGTTGATCTGACATTGTTTTCCTCATCGAATTAACGTTGAACCAACGTCAGACTACCCTAACACGCAGTCAATAACACTCCCCGAGCACATTCGCATTCACCGCTCAATCGCGAGTGACTGTCAGTACTATTAGTTACTACAGCTGAGCCTACAGTTTTCTAGCTAGCTATGCCTTCGACACGGACATGCATGGGCTACTACCTGGATGCGATCATGTACAAAACAGATCGGTATCTTCATTTAAATTCCCTTAAAAACGATCACATCAAGAAGAGGTTTTTAGAGAGCATACTTGATGAAGAGCTGAGGATCACCGCCAACACCCGCCTCTGTTGATCGTTTTACACTGGATCGTTTTATAAACTTTCCTCAGAGACAACTTGGATTCACCGATAATTCACTGATAATCCACTGTTACAGGCGAACGGGGCCGAAACGACAATCTCCCGCCTCAGTGTTCATCCTCCTGTCTCCAAAAGCTAATCAGCTAATATCACCATCAACAGCTTTCACGTGAGTGGGCGTGGTTTCAGCGCAGCCAGCGGACACGCCCCCAGCGTTTGAGAGCAGAGAATCTGTTAATTTTTTCATGATTTTGCAGTAAATGCTAGGGGGGGGTCTGGGGGTATGCCCCCCGGGAATTTTTTTGGAAAATAAACCATTAAATGACACTTTCTGGAGAGTTAAATGGAGAAATTGAGTCTTACATGATATGTGAAAAACTACAAGGATAAAAGCATTTACTTTGCATTGTTGTAGTATCAACATGTATTAGGGCATTTAGCATTTACCTTACTTACCTTACTTATCAGTCATATACTGATCAATTCAAATAAATGGTTGATTTGATTTCCATTAACTATAAAATACTAAAAAATAAAATCAATCTATCCCTTGTGGAAAGGTTGCTTGGTAGCTAAAAGTACTGTAGGTCTAGCAATTATATTTCAATATTTTTTCAATATGCTGACTGAATAGAATGTTATTTTATTTTGAGTAACGTTAGCCAGCTAGCAGTTCTCTTGGCAGTTTGCACATAATCCGGTATCTATCTATCTATCTATCTATCTATCTATCTATCTATCTATCTATCTATCTATCTATCTATCTGTTTTACTTAACCAAAACTGTCTTTCATATTGAAAACATTCAAACTTCATGCTTTTAAAACTTCTTCAAACTTTCTGGTTAGGCTTTTTAAAGAAAATTTAACGTTTGTCTACAAACTTTTTTAATCTAATTGTAAAGTGTTAGCTTATTATATGGTAAACATCATGTACACGTGATACAAGGCAAGTGCAACGCTGCATGATTCAAGCAAATAAGTTAGATAATGGCAGAAAATTAGGCAAAGTTATTCATCAATGACAACGAGCAACCAAATTCGGATACCACATTACAACTTACAGTTCTTGACTTTTTTTGCGAAAAAAGTGTTAAGTGTTTTTTGCCGTTTTGAATTCATTTCGACCTTCGACGATGGATTCAGCGCGGGCGCAAGCACAGGCGTGGGTGGTGACGCACGAGCGCAAGTGACTGATTACCATGGCAACGTTAAAGTCAAGTGTAAATACAGAAGATAGACGATATTTTCTCTTTGAATATTAAATCTGTATCTATAAATTCACATTGGCTTGCGAAAACCTCAACATGTCGTGAACACTTCCACTATGAAAAAGTGCGGGGGACAATTTTACATTTTATAAAACGTGGGGGGGACACGTCCCCCGCGTAATCTACGCCCTTGAGATCATCTCCTGCTGTCTGTCTAAAATTTGTCGTCTATGGGTCTGAATACTACGTTGGCAACACTGCTACTGACAGACTGTCTCATAAAGACAATCTTTGCCGCCAACTAATGGCGAAATAATGTAAATATAGTTTTGCCTACCTTTAATACAGCGCGATGCAGAGTCACTCACTCCAATTCTCTTCTCTTGTTTTTCAAAAACTCACCACTCGTCGTCGTGTCGTGTGATATCCCTGCTTGGAAAGTCTGTAGTTGCTTGAAATCCGTTCAGCAGTCCTCTTGCTCGTTAACATTAGCCGTTTCCACCGTCGGGCCGAACGGTTCTCATTCCGTGTCGATCTGGGCCAGCTGGAAGGATTGCGGTTTCCGTGTGTCAGACTCGCGGCAGATCTTTAAAAAGTACACAAAACACATCAGTCGTTACCTTGGTAACGCGACGTATGAGACGTACATGATGACGCGTTATGGAGAATGGTCAGCTATCGCTTTTAATTGTATTACTAATTTGTTAACTTACTTCGCTAGTCGCTACAGATACACAGGCAACAGACAAGTGACATTTGAGTAGAGACCCGCGGTTATGAGGGAGAGTAACATTTCCCGAACACGCGCTAAGCGCGGCCAATCAACGTACACTGGGCCAGCTGGGCCAATCACAGCACATTTCCTATTTCGGAAGAAGGGGCTTCATCGAAAACGACGCAATCATCCCTATTTTATTATTATTATTATTATTATTATTATTATTATTATTATTATTATTATTATTATTATCATCATTATAGGTGTATGGCTCAACCAGAATGGGGATAGAGGAGCTGTAATAATATAGACCATTTCAAAAGATGTAAACAACACTGGCCCAGAAGCACTTCCTGTTTCAGTTTTTTAACACTACATAAAAGCTGGGATAAAATACAACCAACAGAACATTTAAAACTGAATCAAAAGTTAAACAAACATCTTTAAAAAGTTTTCTTTACATGTGAAATAAAGAAAACAGTTACAAACTGAAACAGGAAGTGCTTCTGGACCAGTGTTGTTTACATCTTTTGAAATGGTCTATAAAATATGTGAAAAACGTAATGCATTTTGTGAACAATCAGACATGAAAACTTATTCTAGTACACCTCTTAAACAAAATCAAGTCGTAAAAGGCCACAATAGGACCCCTTTTGAATAGATGACCTACAGTGATCTGCTTCCACCTATTGGCGGTTTTAGTTTCATTTAATATGTTCCATAATTTTATTTATTCAAATATTAAAAGTATTGCCTATAGGCTATTAATCTAAAAAAAAAATATGCTATTGTAATCACATTGTAAATTAATTCCTACCACATCTGAGCTTCATTAAAAAGTGTAATCATCCTTAAATGCCAGCTCAGATTCTGTGCCACTTCTACTGTGCAGAGATTTAACATTATTGAAATCATTCGCGCCTGACGTGCTATTCGCGTCCGTTGTGAACGCACCGATGCTCGATAACTTCCGCCGATCGTAGAGTCCAATACTGACAGTCAGTTTATATTGAATTTTATACTCCATGGTTATACCAAAGAAACATAACAGAGATAACAGACACCCCCTGTTGTGTTTATGCTTCTTTTTAAAATTATATTAAATAAAACATAACTATATATAAAATTACATCTAAACGTACGTTTCGTTTCAAAGATGGGAGGACAGTAAATTTTGAAGACTCTGCCATAATCTAGTTTTCCTCGGTTTTCCTACGCTTTAATCTACACAACCGGAAATGAACGAGCAATAGGTCAACATCCGGGTATCTCTCGACTGGAACGTTTCACGTTTGAGGGGGTTAAACCGTGACATCTACACGTTTTCCAAAGTGGACCAACGTGATTATTTCACGTCTTGTCGTGATACCGGGTTGACTCTGCATAGCCTCGTGGGACGTGAGACATCTGCGCGAGCAGGTGTGAGGAAGGATGCAAATACATAGGCTACATTGGTGGGACACCTTGTCATAGTATTCAGACCGAATGCAGTAATTGGACAAAACATTTTTGGGTCTTGAGTCTTCCACAGAATATGTACATATTTTTAAAATATTTAGACCACTTCTATTATTGACTGCTATCAGGATGTGGAGAGAGTTTCCTCCAGTATAACAAAAAGTGTTTGTGAAACACTCTGCTTACCCTACCTTTATGTTCCTATAAGGACATCCTACTATGACTATATCCAATTAGTGTCCCTTTAACTCGTACATCTCGTTGTAGGGATGGGCAACGATTAATCGTGATTAATCGTTAGCAAAATAAAAGTTTGTGTTTACATAATATGTGTTTGTAGTGTGTATAATTAATTTGTATATATAAACACACACACATGCATGTATATATTTAAGAAAAATGTGTTATTAATATGTCAAATATTTATATATAATATTAATTATGTATAAATATATATATATAAAGTATATACATGCAAATATTTCTTAAATATATACATGCATGTGTGGGTATTTATATATACAAATTAATTATACACACTACACACATATATTATGTAAACACAAACTTTTATTTTGCTAACGATTAATCGCGATTAATCATTGCCCATCCCTAGTTGTATGCAACTTGAAATTAAATGAAATAAAATAACGCATTTTTGGAAAAAATGTATTCGTAGTAAGAAACCCAGAATCATGTTTAATTTTTGATGTGCATTATTGGAATACTGACACGTGTATTTACTTATTTGAAAAATTTGAATATTTGGATTGAACAGTGAAAATTTCATGGAAACTTCAAATGTCATCAAATATGCAATCATCAAAAACTTTCAACAATCACAAATATTACAGAAGTGAGCATGACTAGTAGGCCAAATATTTCATCAGATAAAAATAGCTCTTTGTGCATTCAATAAAAAATTGCTATAAAATGAAAAAAAGGAAAGAAACAGACAAGGAATGCAAAACTTTTCATATTCCTCTCAATTATCTGACTAAAACACGGTGGCATTTTCTGCTTCTATTGCATTTATAAATAATGTTCTTCTCCTTCAATTTCTGTGCAACACGTTATCCTCTGAATATGTAGACACACCCAGATACTAGAAATTGTACCGACACCTGATACCTGCTCTGTTGACTCACCAACATATCTTCATTACTCACCTCATCATGAGCCCAACCTGTTTCATTCTAATCAGAGTAACGGCTACTGAGCAAATATTTGACTGTGCATGGCATCACATTTCATAGATATTTCAAAACAGCATCTTGTATTTTATTCTTATTTTTAAAAGAACTATCTCAAAATAAATCCATGTAATACAGTATTTGAAATAGTTTCTAAAAAAATTGTGTGTCCAGGAAAGGTGCAGTCACATCACATTAGTGTAATTTCATGGGCAACACTTGTCAAAACTGTAATGATGTATGACTCACTATATAGTGGGCTATATTGTGAGCTCGCCATTTTGTAGTGCTGTCCGAACGGGTCCTAAAGTGGTGTTTCTTTTATGCTGGTGAGCTCACTATATAGTGCTCTACTCCTATATAGGGGGTAGGGAGTAGGCTAGTGTTTGAGTGGAGATTTCGGACACAGCCTGTGTTATTTGCATTAGGAAATCTTTTGGTGTCATGCAAAATTTAAGATCGCATGGACATACCTATTGGGATTACTTTAGGCCTATTTAGCTTAACGAACAACAATAAATGTGAATGCAACTTTAGACATCGACTTGCAGAAATCTTTCAGTGTTGTTTGAAGAATATAGGACAAGTTTGCTAGTCTTATATAATGTTAGCTTGGCTAGGTAGATATTTTGATCAGTCTAAAGCATAGAAATGACCTATAAACGATAATACTGGTGTGGCTTTTTCCACAATAATTAAATACAAAATAAATGTATCCTTGACTACACCTTACATAAAGTGATATAACAAGACATAATAACATCTTGTGAAAAATTATATAACCACTTGTGTTGCATGTCAACACCCCAGCTAAGTCTTCATCGCTATACGGAGCCTTCCTTTTTTTTAAAGTAGTCTTAAAGTGCTTTGTGCCTTTGCTTTTTAAGTTTTCATCAGCCAGAGGTCAATGTCAGCCATTGTATTTCAGACCCAAGTTCTTCCCTTGGAGAAAAACTATAGACCATTTCAAAAGATGTAAACAACACAGGCCCAGAAGCACTTCCTGTTTCAGTTTTTTAACACTTCATAAAAGCTGGGATAAAATACAACCAACAGAACATTTAAGACTAAATCAAAAAGTTAAACAAACATATTTAAGAAGTTTTCTTTACATGTGAAATCAAGAAAACAGTTACAAACTGAAACAGGAAGTGCTTCTGGACCAGTGTTGTTTACATCTTTTGAAATGGTCTATAAAATACTAAAAAATAAAATCAATCTATCCCTTGTGGAAAGGTTGCTTGGTACCTAAAAGTACTGTAGGTCTAGCAATTATATTGCTATAATTTAATATATTATATTATCTGTTTTACTTAACCAAAGCTGTCTTTCATATTGAAAACATTCAAACTTCATGCTTTTAAAACTTCTTCAAACTTTCTGGTTAGGCTTTTTAAAGAAAATTTAACGTTTGTCTACAAACTTTTTTAATCTAATTGTAAAGTGTTACCTTATTATATGGTAAACATCATGTACACGTGATACAAGGCAAGTGCAACGCTGCATGATTCAAGCAAATAAGTTAGATAATGGCAGAAAATTAGGCAAAGTTATTCATCAATGACAATGAGCAACCAAATTCGGATACCACATTACAACTTACAGTTCTTGACTTTTTTTGCGAAAAAAGTGTGAAGTGTTTTTTGCCGTTTTGAATTCATTTCGACCTTCGACGATGGATTCAGCGCGGGCGCGAGCACAGGCGTGGGTGGTGATGCACGAGCGCAAGTGACTGATTACCATGGCAACGTAAAAGTCACGTGTAGATACAATAGATAGACGATATTTTCTCTTTGAATTTTAAATCTATATCTATAAATAAACATTGGCTTGCGAAAACCTCAACATGTCGTGAACACTTCCCCAATGAAAAAGTGCGGGGGACAAATTTACATTTTATACGTAATCGACGCCCTTGCGGATGAGAACATCTCCTGCTGTCTGTCTACAGCTGGGAGGGGCTGCTGCGCGAGGACTGGGCCACCTGTCAGTGATTTGGGACGGGGTGGGACCCACGGCAGCACCCGAGATGAGGAAAAACGATGTGTGAATTGCCTACCTATACAGTGCGATGCAGAGTCACTCACTCCAATTCTCTTCTCTTGTTTTTCACAAACTCGCCACTCTGTCGTGTGATATCCCTGCTTGGAAAGTCTGTAGTTGCTTGAAATCCGTTCAGCAGTCCTCTTGCTCGTTAACATTAGCCGTTTCCACCGTCGGGCCTAACGGTTCTCATTCCGTGTCGATCTGGGCCAGCTGGAAGGATTGCGGTTTCCGTGTGTCAGACTCGCGGCAGATCTTTAAAATGTACACAAAACACATCAGTCGTTACCTTGGTAACGCGACGTATGAGACGTACATAATGACGCGTTATGGAGAATGGTCAGCTATCGCTTTTAATTGTATTACTAATTTGTTTGTTTACTTCGCTAGTCGCTACAGATACACAGGCAACAGACAAGTGACATTTGAGTAGAGACCCGCGGTTATGAGGGAGAGTAACATTTCCCGTACACGCGCTAAGCGCGGCCAATCAACGCACACTGGGCCAGCTGGGCCAATCACAGCACATTTCCTATTTCGGAAGGAGGGGCTTCATCGAAAACGACGCAATCATCCCTATTTTATTATTATTTTATTATAGGTGTATGGCTCAACCAGAATGGGGATAGAGGAGCTGTAATAATATAAAATATGTGAAAAACGTAATGCATTTTGTGAACAATCAGGCATGAAAACTTATTCTAGTACAACTCTTAAACAAAATCAAGTTGTAAAAGGTCACAACCCCTTTTGAATAGATGACCTACAGTGATCTGCTTCCACCTATTGGCGGTTTTAGTTTCATTTAATATATGTTCCATAATTGTATTTATTCAAATACTTGCACAAATCTTTCAGTATTGTTTGAAGAATATAGGACAAGTTTGCTAGTCTTATATAATGTTAGCTAGGTAGATATTTGATCAATCTAAAGCATACAAATGACCTATAAACGATAATACTGGTGTGGCTTTTTCCACAATAATTAAATACAAAATAAATCTATCCTTGACTACACTTTACATAAAGTGATATAACAAGACATAATGACATCTTGTGAAATCTTTATATAACCACTTGTGTTGCATGTCAACACCCCAGCTAAGTCTTCATCACTATACGGAGCCTTCATTTTTTAAAGTAGTCTTAAAGTGCTTTGTGCCTTTGCTTTTGGCATTGTATTCAGACCCCAGTTCTTCCCTTGGAGAAACTTTTTTATTTTGCCAGCCGCTATCTAAAACAAGGACAGCAGCAACAGCACAGTCTTCTGAGAGGGTTCTTCTTCTTGTATCTGGCAGCCGTTGAGAACTTCTCCTTTGAGTCTGATACATAGTCTTGTGTCTTCTCCACATTGGCTTGTATGTTCTCGATCTGGTGCCCTTGCTCTTCCACCAGCATGAACACATCTAGAAAGAGATCTCTCAGGTCCTTCATGTTGCTTTCCAGGTTCAGGAGCTCCTTGTGGCGTTGCTCTATCTCGGAGAGCTGGGCACGGGTGATCTTTGCATCGACTAAGACGTTCTCATTGAAGATCTCCCACTTGCCCTGCTCGATCATGTTATCCACCTCCTCTTCGGACACCTCGCGACCCGATACCTCCAGCTGCCGGATGATAAACTGCTTGCATTTGTCCTGCTTGGCCAGGATCGCGTCGTTGTGTTGTCGCATTACTTTTTGGAACTGCCGGAAAAGGGCCGCGTGTTGGGCCTTCTGGATTCGGGACGTGGCGTCGTCCGGGCCCAGCTCGGCCTCGGTTCGCTTGGCCTGCTTGGAAAGAGCATCTAGCTTTTTATTCAGGCTCTCGGCCGACAACTTGATGTCTCGCGTCATGTTACTCTCCTTTTTCATGATACTGAGACGCCTGATGGTGGCCATAAAGTTTCTCTGCTGCTGGCCGAACTTATTGACTTCAGAGTTCAGCTCCTCGATGCTGTCACGAATGTTCTGCGCCTCCTTCAGAAAGTGTTCCAGGACGGGCTCCTCCTCAAAGATCACGGCCTGCAGGCCTATCAGCGAGGACGGGTCCATGTCCTCCTCCTTGTTGAAGGCGTTGTTGTCCAGCATCTTATCGCTGGCCTTCATCCGCTGACGCAACTCCTCTAAGCGGTCCTTCATGACTGACCTTGATGGGGAGCAGGTCAGATATGCTCTTAGATTTGAGTGTTGAATGTGTGTAAAATGTTCCTCTGCTTCTCATATCCTGTAGATATACACAGAAGGCATTTTGAGTCACTTTGTCAATAAACAACAAAACAAAATTAAAACATTATGATTTAAAATGTACTTGGGAAGGTTATAGCCTCGTAAAAGTTTTGATAGCCGATAAGCAAACTGTAAAAAAATAAGTATATTTTTTTACATAAAATCAAATATATGAATTTTTGATCAAATTTTTTACATGACCGTGTCCCCTTAGGGGCTCTGTACAACAATTAAATTATGACATTTTAATTTTTTTTTTTTTTTTTTGGTATAATGCAATTTTACTTCATTTTTGCATTTTTTTACTTCATGAATTATACAAAAAATTAGAAATTATTTCTCTGTGTATTATTTATTATTAACATTTTGAATAAGCTTTTTGTTAGCATTTTCTATTTAGCTTTATTTTCATTTCAGTTTTAATTTGTAATTTTAGCATTTCTAA
Organism: Cyprinella venusta; assembly: GCA_038021265.1. Classification (NCBI taxonomy): domain Eukaryota; kingdom Metazoa; phylum Chordata; class Actinopteri; order Cypriniformes; family Leuciscidae; genus Cyprinella; species Cyprinella venusta. The sequence continues at coordinate 31,475,712 of CM075867.1, read as the reverse complement.
TTTTCGGTTGCGCTTTAAGTTTTGATTGAATATGCATGTTTTATCTTATTTTAGCTTTATTTCAATTAATGAAAGCGATTTTTAATACAGATTTAGTTTTAGTTAATAACAACACTGGTGTTCGACCATGTGTTTTTGTAATAAAATCACAGACATCCTGTTGGCACTGAGATATATTTGCCATAAGTAAAGGTCACATTTTTGTCAGATGCTTTTCCACGCATTGTGCCTTGAGCTGCGGCCCTCGTGTCAAAGAAAGGATTAAACGAACGCCTTGATTCCAAACCTGTGCAGTTTTCCCAGTCCACATATCACCGCTGCACATTCATCACGATCACTGTAATTTATAATGTCTGTTCTGACACTGCACAGAACATGATACATGAGCATTCACAGGAGTTTGCTTCTAAATAACTCACTGGCTGGCTTGCTTTACGAAAAGTAAGAGGCATGACTGCTGATGTTTTTATCCTTGGTCTAGCCTGCTGGACTGTGGTTTTGGAAAGTGAGCTTAATGCCAAGGGTTGGGTATACCGAACTTGTCTGAGGAAGGTAAAAACGGAGCACTCCAAATCACCGACTATCCGGTTACTAGGGATTTCACACAGGGAAGAGAACAGCCCAAGCTCCTTAGGGAGAAAGCTTATGAATATAAGAGTGGCTTTTGTTTTCTGCAGGACATTAATTCTATACACATTAATTCTACTGCTCAGAACTTACGAATGCATTGCACAACATTCTCTAATCCAGTCTTCAGCTTATGTTTGTTTACTGAATTTTCTGTATTGCCTCTTTATTTGTTTATTAGAGTCTCTTTGCTTTTTATAAGAACAGTTTATGTTATACAAGATAATATGTTGACATGTTCCCACTCTGGTCTAACCTCTCCTTTTTGGAAATCAATAATGAATAATACAGTATAATGGAAGTCCAAGACTACTAGTTGTCAAAGTAGGGTTTTTCAGGAACATATCTCCAGGTATAGTTTTTTTTTTTTTAATTCAAAGTCTGTATAGATGCATATGAAGCTATTGAACATTTCCACCTTTATTTCCCACGAAACAATTGTGTATAATTTAGCCTTCAGCGAATAATAGAATATGTAATTATAATTTTAACTGTTTATTCAACAATACAATTAAAGTTAATGTATTTTAAATCTACTAAATTGCAAGTTAATTGACATTAGTTTATTTCAGTTTACCACAAATTTTCCATATATCAAAGACAATATATGTAATTAATAAACTAAAAATATATAGTTAAGTGGGTAAAAAAATAAAAACCTCTTACATTCAACTAATTGCTAATAATATAATTTACACTATAATGCATTTTCATTAAATTTCAATTAACATTTACATTCAGATTACATTCAATATATCTTTTAATATTATTTCATATATATATATATATATATATATATATATATATATATATAAGACAAGAGGTATTGTTCAAAAGTCATGTATAACTTTGATGAAAGGTTTTGATCCACTTCGAATGTTGACTGTGTGTATATATATATATATATATAGTATATAGTGTATATATATAGGATATAGTGTATATATATAGTATATAGTGTATATATATATAATGATATTTAAAAAAAAAAATGAAGAAAAATTGAAAAAAAATACCTGTTATTGCTTTTAATCCCTGGAAGGTTGAATATTGCTTCATTTCAATTTGCCCAATTTCTCAACACTTTATCTGGCCACGGACTTGTACAGTAGGATGTAAGCCGGACCTGTTGAAGCGTTCAGGAAGTCCTTGGTATTCATCAGAGGGAATTGCAGCTCCCAGGAAGACAAATATGCGCTAGTGCGAGTTTTCCCTCTGCTCCACTGGTGTCAGTTATGTCTCTCAAAGAAAAAAAAAAAAAAAAAAAAAAAAAAAAACAGAATCCTGGGAAATCTGGTCAAGCCAGTTTAAAGCCACACCCCCAGTCACAGTTAGAAGTCTGTTTGCCCAATGGAGGGTGAAGCTTGTTAGCCAGAGGGAGTGTGGGTGACGTGATTCGGAAAGGCACTGAAAGAACACGTGCAGTGGACCAATCGTTGCACTCACCCTTGGCACCCTCTATTGTGTTTAAGCAACAATGAGATCAGGAAGCTGCTTAAATTATTATTGACAAAGCCTTGAAATCCTGAATTACATAAACATGTGCCTGTTCCAAAGCCCTCATATTGTATCTATGTCCTTATTATTTCCATTTAATTTTTATCACAATAAGGGTTAGTATAAATAAAAACAACGTCATTGGCTGGTTTTGTTACTACATCATGTTATGGCAGAATGAGGATTGGCAAACCATTTAAACCTATTTATATGTTTTAAAGACAGTAATGGATATGGCCTATAAATGTTTTTAAACATGTAAAGATAGAGTGATTAGTTAATTGGGTTAAGAGAGATGTGTTTCAGAACTGATACGTGATCATGAGAACCACCACCAAAAAAGAATGAAAATATAAATAAACAGTTATATCTATTCTGAGAGATTATGGTATATACTGTAAACTCAACAAAAAAAGTAACATCCTTTTTTCAGGATAATGTATTTTAAAGATCATTTTGATTCAGATTTTTTGTCAAGACATTATGTCTACATCCGTTTTAGACCCTTATTGAATCTCCGATGATGAAACGGTTTAGAAATATGTGCAAAAAAGGTGCTCCTCAAACATGCTTTAGATTGGGAAAGTTTAAAAAAAGTGATCCGAGTCTTCAAAACAGATTAGTAACAGGCCAAATTTACTCAATTAAACACAAAATAATGAAGGGCGCAGACGTTTGCTTTAGTTTGTTTTAATTAATTAAAAAAAATCATCAAAATTGTTTTTGGTTCAACACTACATTGACACTGACAGGTCATTTTTTGGCTGGTTTATTGCGCCCTCTGCTGTTTTTAAAATTACAACACTTTTTAAATTATCAGGGCCTCAAAATCAGCTATAAATATATTTTGCATTAATGCTATACAACAATGTCCCATTAGTTAATGGATTAACTAACAATAACTAGCAATGCACAATGCATGTGTTACAATATTTTTAATTATCCCCAAACATGAGAAGTGACATATATATGCAGGTATAAATTATCTAAAGGTCCTCTTTTTTCTTATCTTTTGGGGGTCTGTCTTTCTCATTCTTCCACCACAGCTTGATCTACAACGAACATACACAGACACTTCAACTTACTAAACTTATGACTCAAATATGTTTTTCGAAATGTCTAAAATGGTAAAATAGCAGTATATAGATTTAAATTAGGATGGACTCTATCATTTCTTACATTTACATATTTATGAATATAATAATAGGTCAATAACATTAAAAAAAATCTTAAAGATGAGAGAAGGTGACTACAAATGCTAATAAATGACACGCATTACAGCATTAAGGGCCATTCACACCAAGGACGATTGACAATAAAGATAGTTACTAAAAATCATTCTAAATATAAAAGAATAGCAGTCCACACCACAACTGCAATGATAATGCCATAGAGAAATATAGCTGGGATCACTTTCAGAACACTTCTTTTTCAGATGATGAATGACAAAAACATTGACGGCTAAAGATTGGAATAAACAGAACAACAGCCATTCTCCTCTAACGTCTGGCATCAACAAGGCATTTTCGCCCACAGAACTGCTGCTCACTGGATATTTTCTCTATTTCGGGCCATTCTCTGTAAACCCTAGAGATGTCTGTGAGTGAAAATCCCAGTAGATCAGCAGTTTCTGTATTACTCAGACCAGTTTGTCTGACACCAACAACCATGTTCAAAGTCACTTAAAGGTGCAGTAAATGATCTCTGAGAAACGCTATTGAAAGTGAATTATCAGCAATAAGGGGTGTGTCCATTTATAAAGGGGGAGGTGCCTGTGTTGCATAGTGTTCATGCATTTGGGGGCGGGGCTATCAGGATAGGGGTGAGATCCTTTGGGATAGGGGTGTGTTTGTTTTGGTGATTTCAAATATCAACAGCTTGGTGTGAATGGTCCTTTACTCTGTTACGACGTTTTATATTTAGAACTGGATGCGGACGTACCTGACGAGGCAGAATTCTCATTGGCCCAAACAGTAAGTGCCTTGGGTTTCCACTTCAAGGTGGTGGTTAAGGCAGGTTCATCTTCCTCTACATCTCCCTTGTCCTGCAGTCAAAAAGATTAATTATGATTTGGCTTCACACACAAATTCATTCAATATAGGCCTATTCCTATAGGTAGGGTACATTAGAGCTAAATTGTATTTTGAGAAGAGAAAATAAAATTCTATATTCACAGACTTTAAATGTTTTAGTGTCTTGGTATGCTTTTTATGTATAAAGTTGCATCATATTCTGTTCTACATCTATTTAGTGTTTGGCAGTGTTTACTAGCATACCAAGCTGTAAAACTTCTGAACCTCCAGTGAACTGCTTCATCCACTCGATGTACTCTACTGACTACAGACTTCTCCTCACGATCCTCTGTTCATATGCACAAGGCAACTGGCAAACTGCACTATTTAGAGGCACAGTCACAATCTAAAAGTTGCCATAAAACCCTCAACTTCAAAGGCCAAAATGGCAATAGAGAGGATCTGATGGCAGAAGGGAGACCACAACTTTAAGGCTTTCCCTTCGTTATTGGTTTCTTTGTCTGTTGCGGGCTTGAGTTTCAGTTCTCATTCAATACAAAATAAGCACACTTCTTTTTCACAAGGGTATTTAAAACAACTTTTAACCAGCCAAATTACAACCGAACAGTGATAAAAATGAGAACTAAGACATTTCTGCTGATTTATGTGATCATAATACCATCTGATTATATTTAAAGACATCCTGTAAAACATTAAAATAGACATACCTGATCTTTCTGGAGGTACTCTCCATGCTGCTCGCACCCAATGTCAAACACATACTTCCCTGGACCAGAGGGCTAGAAAATAACAAGACAATGATTCGTAAGAAATAAGTGATCACTGTGTGAGAGAAGTGCAGATATCTTGTTATATTAATGTTAGAGTTTAGAGTTTAGTTTAGTTCTAACCCTGATCAAACTCACCTATCCAGTAGCACCTCATTGCAGTACATGAGATCCAGGGGGGAGAGTCGGATCCAGATCTGAGGGGTGTTGTTGGGTTTAGGGGTGGGTTTAGGGATCAGGGGGTGGAGCTGGGTAGGTTTAGGGGTGGGTTTGGGCATAAGGGGGTGGAGCTGGCTAGACTCCTCCCCGTGGATTTCATTTTCTGCAGTGAGGACCATCTCCACCTATCTGCAATTTTCCTGTACCCTTGATCAGCTTGTTCAGGTGTTTGACTATAAAAACTTTGTGAAACCTTTTTGAGTCTATTTATTTTGCTATTCTTTTCTTACTATACAGATTTATTATTGAATGTAGTACAGTTCGCCTCCCCATCCCCTGCTGTCCACAACCCAATTAGAACAGATTGCCATTTAAGCCATTTTCTACTACCCACCAGCTCAGAACCATAAATGCAGAGTATTACTTACATTATTATTGACAAAGTTGCCCTTATATCTGTGGTTGAGATGGATGAGCTCCCCGGCTGACTCCATTTTACCCATGATCCATCTGCCCATGTACTGAGAACCTGAGTCATGATATGTGTATGTACCCTGGCCGTGTCTAAGAGGAGAAAAAGACAGACAATCAGATACTTTTATTAAAAAGCATGGTTTGCCATTCATTTTTAATTGAACTGAAGATGTCATGAATACTGTTACGACTGATATTAATAGTTTCGACAGGTTACTGGATGAGATTAGTGGAAAAGAGAGCTGCGTTTCAACTACCTTTGATGTTGCAGCCATTCTCCATCATATGTGTCTCCGTTGGGGTATGTGTAAAAACCATGACCCTGCCTCTGGTCATTCACCCAGCTTCCTGAGGAAGAGGAAGAAATAACACACGTGAAGATTGTGTAGTTAGTTAGAAGTCCAAGACAAGGGTAAAAAAGTCAGAGATGACTAGTTCAATTTCAGAATGTTTGTAATTTTTAAATCCTAGTGCTGCTAATCAATTTTTTTTTTTAAAAAAAGGTAGATTTACCTTCATATTTGGAGCCATCCGGGTAATAAAACATGCCTTGTCCATGTTTTACATTCATGTACCATTCTCCAATGTATCTGGCCCCATTCTTGAACTTATATGTCCCCTGATATACAGACAACACAAGGTTTAGCAAATCTTTCCTTTGTTTATGAGAACAGAAACTGCATAATAACAGTGTTTGTGAGCGACATGACCTGGCCATATCTCTTGCCGTTTTCATATGCTCCTTGGTAAGTGTCTCCATTGGGCAGGACAGCTTTGCCCTGTCCGTGTCTCTCTCCAGCTTCATTTCTGTCTCCCTCATACTCCTTCAACAACACAAAAGCGATTACGGTCATCTCTACTGTGAACACACTGCGAACTGAGTATAAACTGTGGCAAAGACTCACCCCCAGAGAGCCTTGCTCGTCGTCAAATTCTTCAGAACCAACGTCTGTCATGATAAACTTGAGTTTAATAAACAGATAAGAGGGAACAACCCCAAAAGTAAAAGCTTCAGTTCAAGGCTGTTTACTGTTACCATAGTAATGCCGTTAGAGAAGACACATGCGCAATGTAAGTTATTCATTAAGTCCATGCACAAAGTCTCGCGGACAACGACGCAGAAGTATAAATTAAAACCGACGCGTATACACACTGCACACTCACACATTTATGAAGCAAGTGTTGTAAAAATAATGTATTATATATACCATTATTTTTATGTTAAAATTAGCACTATTCGTCAAAAATTGGACACACTACTGGAATTTTTGTTGTTGTTAAAAACCATTTTACCTAACGTTATGCTAAATGCTTGAATTTAGATTTGTAGACAAAAGTAAATTGTGCTTGTATCATAGGGTTAAAAAAACATTAACTGAGCTGTGAGCTTAATTTTTGTTGTGAACAAAATGTAGTTTTGAGAATTTAGTATTATTAGTTATTATAATTATTAACATAGATATAGCCACATTTTTTAGAGCGTGACTTTTATTTTGACATGTATTAGCTCCCAACAAAAAAACTCGTGACTGACCAGTTGACTTAATGTAGCCCGTCACATGATCAGTGTTCTCTAAAACAAGGATGTGAGACAAAACAGTAACAGCTGCAAGAAAGTCAGCACAATCGTATTTTTGGAGATAGTGCTGAGATGAATTCCCTTCACTTCATTCACGCGGTTCTTCACTGCTGGACTGTGGGTCTGGTCGTTTCTAGGCTCAATGGGAAGCAGGTCTGGCCAGTGCCTTACCAGTAAGTTGCAGCTACTGTACACTTACTGTACACTCAATTTACATTTCCAGCACCAAGGAATAAACGTGTTTATATCGGTTCGTCTTCAGTCTGCATTTTTTTTCTTTCTTCAAAAGTTAATTTGCACGATGGTTTATTAATGTCTTCAGAATAAAAAATGAGTTTTAATGACAGCTATTAACACACAAGGGATTTGTCTTGTGGACAGAAGCGTCCAGTCCAGAAAAAATTACAAACAGGGATAAAGGGCAACGAAAAGCAATGTAACCCAATAATAACAAAAGGCAATAAAATGAAATACAATACAGTTAGATGTACTACATGCACAATAGATAGAATAACGTATAGACATACTATTTACTGTAACTATTTAATAAAAGTACACAAATGTGTTATGTGTATATGAAAGTGGAATTAATGTCAAGAGGTAGATAATAAACTGGTATTATTGTTGTCATGTACAATGACGAGACGCTATTGGCATGGTTAATTCCAGTTAGGACCTCAGGATATTAAAATATTGTGATTAATGTATATTTTTATTTGTACATTTCAATGTACGATTTCTTAGTCAAGTCACCTTTATTTATATATATCTTATTATACAATACAGATTGTATAGTATAATATAGATCTTATTATACAATACAGATTCAAAGCAGCTTTACAGTGATAAACAGAGTTCATGTTGGCTGTACAGCAGCTCGACAAGAAAACAGGGTCATTGTTCACAATTTGATTTCAATTTCTAGGCGACTTGACAGACGTCCAGATGTTGATCCCTTCTGCCAGGCTCTATACCCGTTCTGTCCCACTGGAGATCCAGATGGTCGGATACCTGTCATGGGAGACTCGGACGTCATCTCAGTGTTCAGACTTCAGACTCCTGTGTGGGAGTTCAAATATGGTGACCTCTTGGGAAAGCTTGTAAGTGAATAGCAGGCTCTTTTCTTTAAGAGTGTATTCATCTGAGTCTAATCAAGAGTTTTCACCTCAGCATGTCATGCACGACGCCATTGGCTTTGGAAGCGCAAAAACTGGGAGAAACTTCACTATGGAGTGGTACGAGCTGTTTCAGCTGGGGAATTGCACTTTTCCTCACGAAAGAGAGGGTGTGAGTGCGCCGTTCTGGTGTAACCAGGGAGCGGCGTGCTTTTATGACGGCATAGACGACTTGCACTGGAAGCAGAATGGGACTTTAGAGAAAATAGGAGAGATTTCAGGTAAATTTGTAAAATCTATAATATTTTAAAAATCTAATCTATTAAAAAATTTGGGAACTTTACTGTTTTAATGTTGTTGCTCATATGCTCATCAAGCCTGCATGTATTTAAAATAAATACAGAACAAAAACTGTAATATTGTGTATTATTGTTACAATTTTAAATAATTGTGTTCTATTGTAATACATTTTTATAGTACTTTACTGAATTTTCATCAGCCATTACTTCTGTTGTCAGTGTCGCATGACCCTTTAGAAATCATGCTGATTTGATACTCTGTTATTAAAAAATGTTGGAAACGGTTGTTAAACAGCACAACTGTTTCCAACATTGATAATAAATCCGATCACATTAGAATTATTTCTTAAGACTCAAGTGACACTGAAGTAATGGTTGAGGAAACTAGTGCCTCGAGACAGTAACTAGTGGCCTTAGAGATGGTAACTAGTGGCCTTAGAGACATTAACTAGTGTCCTCGAGACAGTAACTAGTGGCCTCAAAATAGTAACTCGCGGCCTCCAGATAGTAACTTGCGGCCTCCAGATAGTAACTTGCGGCCTCCAGATAGTAACTCGCGGCCTCGAGACAATAACTAGTGGCCTTGAGACAGTAACTCGTGGCCTCGAGACAGTAACTAGTGGCATTAGAGACAGTAACTAGTGGCCTCGAGAAAGTAACTAGTGGCCTTAGAGACAATAACTAGTGCCCTAGAGACAGTAACTAGTGGCCTCGAGTCGAGACAGTAACTAGTGGCCTTGAGACAGTAACTCATGGCCTTGAGATAGTAACTCGCGGCCTCGAGATAGTAACTTGCGGCCTCCAGATAGTAACTCGCGGCCTCCAGACAGTAACTCGTGGCCTCGAGACAATAACTAGTGGCATTAGAGACAGCAACTAGTGGCCTCAAGACAGTAACTAGTGGCCTTAGAGACAATAACTAGTGCCCTCGAGACAGTAACTCGTGGCCTCGAGACAGTAACTACTGTAGTGGCCTCGAGACAATAACTAGTGCCCTTGAGATAGTAACTCGCGGCCTCGAGATAGTAACTAGTGGCTTCGAGACAGTAACTAGTGGCATTAGAGACAGTAACTAGTGGTCTCGAGATAGTAGCAGAATAATAAATAATGTTTAAAACAGAAACTATCATAAACAATTATATTGAATTATATTATATAAACCAAATATTGAAGCAGCCTGAAGCTCTTGCACCATCCTCATAGCCACGTGTTTTTTGTTTCGTCTGGATTTGATTCTTTTCTTATTTGTGTTTTATTAGGTGAGATGTTTAATGAGTTGGCTCAATGGGTTCAGAAGGACAATGAAACGGGTGTGTATTACGAGACATGGACGGTAAAGTCAGACCCTGGTGCCAACGCCACAACATGGTTCGAGTCCTACGACTGTTCTCAGTTTGTGCACCGCACGTATAAGAAACTAATGGAGCTGGGCGCCCAACTGTTGAGCAAGACTCCAACCAACTACACAAAGATCTATCTGTACAGCGGAGAGCCTCTCTATCTGGGAGATGACACCATCTTTCAACAGTCTTCTCTGAAAGATCTTGCCACAGACATTAAGAAGTTCTATCACTCGTTTCGCTCTCACCAGTCAGTGATGGAAATGATTATGAGCCTGTTGGAGGCTTATGAAAAGACGGTCCTAGAGAAGACCTTCTATTTCTACTACAACTCTGAATATTGGAAGCTGCCGATGAAATATCCTTATTTACAAATAACCTATGAGGAGATTTCTTTTCCATAATGAACATTTTTTTTAATATTACTACATAAAATTACTTTTCCTACTTCCTTTCCGTACTATCAGATAAGTGTTAATTTGTACTAATGCATGGAAAACGCATTTATGAACATTGTTGCCTTAATGTAAATGATCTCTAAAACATTCACACGGTGTGCACAAATGTTTATTTGCCTTTATTTATTTCAACAAAAGACAATGTTATAATCATGTTTTTACAACACAGGAAATGTAATATTAGCAATACAAGCAATATGCTCACTTGCTTCAGAAAAATGAAATACATGAGCACTTGGTTTGATGCTGTTAATGGCTTTGAGTTGATGTAATGCTCAAAAAAAGTCATATCTAGCAAAAAGCTTTGTGTTTTAAAGGTAAGATATGCACTGACTAAAGCCTTGCTTTGTTATTTTAGTGATATAACTAAATTGTATGCGAACTACCGTGTTGTAGATTCTGTTCTGTTCATTTTCAAGAATGTTTTGCTATCAAATGACAGGAATCTTAGTTTTCATGTAGATGCTACATTTACAAAAGCCAATAGAGCCTTTAATTCTGGCTAATTAGTTAAACTTACATGCTCTTGACTTTTTATAAATTATTTAGTATGCATATAAATCAACATGGAGCCTCTCACTCAATGTTAAACTATCAGTATAAGCAGATTAATACAAAAAAAGCATATCAATAATTTACACTGATGATCAACTAATCACAAGGGTAAAGATATATAATAATTCCCACTCATCTGAAAGAGATCAGCACAGAAACACTTTGAACCTCCACAGAAGTATACATTAGTATTTCTATTTATATCAAAAACACAGCATTTTATATACAGACACACGGAGCTTCCTTCTTAAAGGAAAAAGTTTTCACTGCTTCACTCCAATACTGAATCATATTGAACTGAATGGAAGGGCGCATGTTAAATTAATGCAGCCATCCAGAAAAAAGAAATCATTCATTATCTGCTTGTATCCCATTCAGTTTTCATTGCACAGCATTCTTCATGCAATCCAATAGAAACCAATCAACGGTTCATTCTATCTCTAAAATTCTATTACCATCTCTTTCCAAATTTGAGGAGATAAGTGTTCTGTGAGCCAAACAGTGATCCTTTCATTCCCATCCTCTCTGACCAACTCCAACATACCTTGAAAATAATGTATTCGACGTCTTCCCTGCTAACCCAAAACATGAGCGACTGTTTCTTTTCTACTTGCTTAAACCAAACAAAATAAATATTTCCATTTGGTATGTATAAGGTGCATATTATTCACTATACATTTTTGTACAAAAGCACTGTAATACCAAATCTATGTATCAATACACACAAATCACACAACATACAGTTCTTTATCTACATAAACCAAATCAGCACACTTTCAAGTGAGCACTTATTGTATGTACACTTCTTTTCAGCCTTGAGCTTGTGTTGGTGAACTTATTAGTGAATGGACACCGCTCTCACTGAAGTCTTATGGCGTTTCCTGCCACTAGGAGGCGCTGCTAAGTGAGAGCTGGTTCAACTAAGAACACAAACCGTCATCAAAATGGGATTATGGCCTGAGCCGCCGGGATAGGCGCCTACATTCCTGTCACCCTACATTGATTGGGCAAGCACTTTAGGAAATGGATGGTTGGATAAAGCTTATGCATTAAAACTAAATACACTGTTTGTGCTCTAGTGGATGAATGATTTATTTACATGAGATCCACCCTTTACAGTTCGAGCCACTGAATATAGCCACAGATACATAGCAGGAAAAGTTAAGCAGAGAAATAGATGAGCATCTGCCGAGACAGAGCCCATGACAATATATCTGCACATGACTAGAATCTGACTAGAATCTGATCTTTTTTTCTTTTTCCATGTAAAGCGTCTTTGAGTACTTAGAAAAGCGCTTGACAAATAAAATGTATTATTATTATTATTATTATTATTATTATCTCAATTGTACAACTTTCAGTTTCATTTCTAAATGAACATCTCCCACCCACAACACATTTAGCAATATAATCTGAAAATGTAACGTATATACATAGTATGATGTGTACAGTGACGCTCTATTTAGTTAGCAAATGTTACAAAAATATATTTTTGCAAATAACCTCAATTTTTGTGTTGTATGCCACCCAAAATACCTAAAATTGTCAGGCAGAGGAAAATATATATTTTTAAGAGATAATGTGTATCATGGAACTAAGTTGTTGTAGTGTCTTTATGCTGATTAAAAAATAAAACTGTAAAAAGAACATTACTGTAATGAGAATCTAATGGGATTAACAAATCAAATAACTTATTAAAAGGATGGGAAAAAAACACTTAATTGTCATTTAAATATTGTCACAATGATACAAATCTTAATGATCCTAAAATGGGCTTCATTTCTTTTTGATGCAAAATATATAAAAAATATAATTGAACATTATTTCTTTTCATTTAAGAGTTAAATATGACCTCACTAAGCTGTAAATTCGCCACAACACGCCATTAAAGGGATATTTCCCACAAAAATGAAAACCATCACCCTCATGACCTTCCAAACATTTTTATTCTGTGGAACATACACAAATTTAAAAAAAAAGTCTGTGAGCAGTTTTTTTTTTATTTATTTTTTTTATTTTATCAATGTCAATGGTCACCAAAACTGTTGGGTAACCAACATGCTTCAAACTATATTCTTTTATGTCCCACAGATGAAAAGGTTTGAAATGAGGGTGAGTAAATGGCATAATCCCTTTGACACAACAGTCCACATTAACGGGATAATTCATTTTGAAATTAATTTTTGATGTTTTAGCTTACCTCAAGATCATCCAAGATGTAGGTGTCTTTGTTTCCACAGCATTTTCAATTTTGACATTTTTTCGTTAAACCGTTGTTGTCTGTCGGTCAGTTTTAGGAGGGTCCACGTCAAAGAGCATGCACAGGGATATCAAAATTAAACATGATTTAACTCGTGAATGTGAGTATACACAGATGGCCGAATAAGACACGAAACCAGCGGTTTGTGCGAGAAAACGAAGAGTATTTATATAGTTTTTACCTCTTGTTAACAGTCGTCGAACTGCTAAACCAGATGTCCAACTGAACCGAACTGAACGGAACTTACGCCGGAAGTGATCTCTCGCGCATTACGTGCCGCATCGTTTACAAGGAGATTTCTTTAGTTTTACCTTTCACTAAACATATTTAGATATATCGAAATCGTTTTCCATTGCGATGTCCCTTATATCTAAATATGTTTAGTGAAAGGTAAAGCTAAAGAAATCTCCGTGTAAATAACGCGTGACGTAGACGCGCGAGACAGCACAACAGGTGTTCTGTCGATTTTTGCTGCCTTGTCGAAAAATGCTACCCTAGCGCGAATTGATCACAGAACGCCGATTAAAGTAATATGAAATCAATTATAATCCAATTCTAAGTTATGAGTAACTACTGTATACTGTAGACTACTGTTTTATTTTTAAAACGGTGTGAAATGTAAAAATTATCATAAAATATTCATCTTTGACTTGTCCAAGTACACCTTTCCTCATAGTAACTGAAACTTTCAATTATTCTTTTTCAGTTGGCTTCCCGTACAAATATCCATATGGTAGTAAGCATTTTTTAAAGGGAAATTATAAAAAAAAAAATAAATAAATAAATAAAAACTGAGTCTTGTGCATAACCGGCAAGTAGCAAATCACCGGCGTATCGTCTGGAGATGGTTCAGTTTCTCTTACTGTCCAAGTTCAGTTCAGTAAGCTAAGTTCAGTTAACAAGAAGTAAAATCTATATAAATACTGTTCGTTTTCTCACACAAACCACTCGTTTCGTGTCTTAGGCCATCAGTGTGTACTTAAATTCATGAGTCATTAAATCATGTTTAATTTTGATTTCTAAAGTTTAAAACTGCATAATAGGACTGACAGACAACAACGGTTTGACCAAAAAAATGTCAACATTGAAAATGCTGTGGAAACAAAGACACCTACATCTTGGATGCCCTTGAGGTAAGCTAAAACATATCAAAAATAAATATCAAAGTGAACTATCCCTTTAGTGAGAAAGGGAATTTACATATCAAATCAAATCTATGTACAAACCTTGGGAATTAACTGAAGACCACATAAAGAGCCCATATTATCAAAGGCTTAGGAGTTCTTTTTGATGCTCTTTTGAATGCATTTCACCAGGTGGGCATCATATCTGGAAACCAAACCCGACCCAGGTGCTTGGACACTTCCCAGTGGATCTCATCCAGGCTGTATTTGTGGTCTGGGATGAGCACCTCCTCCATGATGGACAGCTGAGAGAGGCGACGGCCGCACATCTTCACGAACTCCACGAAAGCACCGCAGGAGACCTCGCACTCGCCCAGACCGATGGCCGACAGGTGCTGGCAGCGCTCAGCGATGCGAATCAGCTCCTCGTCCAGCGGCCGGAGCCCGTTGGCACACACCACCAGCTCCACCAGACGGGGGCAGTTCATGCCCACGCGGCCCAGGACCTCCTTGCTGACCGAGCGGCCGAAGTACAGGTGCGTGACGGGGATCTCGTCGCGAAAGAAGGGCCCGAACTCGTCCTCGTACAGGAAGAAGTACATGACCAGGCTGAAGTTGGGCGAGTGGCGCAACATGGCGTCCCAGCTGCTCTTCTTGATGGTGTGGAACTGCTGACCGGGGTTCTCGCTCACCACGTCTATGCGAAGGTGCTCGAGGTGCACGTGTTTCTCTGAGGAAAGCGCCAGGAGGAGATCGTCGCTCAGTAAGTGATAGTTCAGAGCCAGTTCTCTCAGACCGTGACACTGATCAGCAACACACAGAATACCTGCAACGAAAGAAGACGGATGGCTTTCACCGGTACAACACACTACAAATAATACAGCCTGACTCACGTGACTCTAAAGTGAAAGAAACAAATATTCTTAGATGGCTTATGATTTCTCTTCAACGATTCTGAAAATCGGAATTCTGAATTTTTATTCCACATATGCATGAACAAAGCATTTGGAAGAATATGGGTAACCAAGCCAAAGTTGATGGATCCCTAATATTTTTTCCCCTACTATGGAAGTCAATGGCATCCATCTACTGTTTGGTTACCAGCGTTCTTCGAAATATCGTCCTTTGTGTTTAGCAGATGACAGAAACTCTTACAACTTAAGGGTGTGAGTAAATGATGACAGAAAAATTGATATTAAACGGATAGTTCCAAAAATTACAATTCTAATTACTTAAATAGTTGACCTAAAATCAGAATTGTCATATAATTTGTGGTTGCAAACCCATGATTCTTCATCATTCACATTTGTCTTTGAACTGCTCCTTTATAATAGAATGAAAGTGAAATTCGTCATGTACCTTTTTTGTGTCATTTTAAAACTTGTTAACACCTGTTCCCCCATTTACTTTTACCATATGGAGAAATCCGTTAAGAATGCTGTTTCAACTTTAATTTTTGGCATTAATGTGGGAGAGGGAGAGAGAGAGAGAGAGAGAGAGAGAGAGAGAGAGAGAGAGAGTCATGTAGGTTTGCAACGAAATGCGGCAGAGTATAAATCACAGAATTGTAATATTAGCGTAAACAATCACTTTAAACCTCACTTATGAGAACAAACATCATGAAAAGATTTTTTTTTAATAATACTGAAGTGTATGAAAGTATCTTTCCCCAATAGGAGTTAAACGGGCCTGTAAGAAATCTTAATACACTATCGCTAGTCCCATCAATCAAGCCAACAAGACTGAAAACATTGGTGTGCATCTATTACAATAATTATGGTAGTCTTTATGAGGAGCACAAAGGTGGCACTTTGTTTTGTTAGTTTTTTTTTTTTTTCCATTGGGTTGGCAAGCCAGTCTTGTGGGCTTGTCAATAAGCCATAACCATAAGTTATCATATTCTACCTGACACACCTTGTTTATTAGCAGCATGTGAATGACCGTCACAGACTTTACTGTTGTAGGTGATAATAGCCTGCTAGAAATACATGTGTTTGTTTCTGTACCTTTTCTATTAAAATCCAATAATTTACATTACTGTTAAAACACTTGGGGCTGGCAAGATTTTCTTTTATGCTTTTAAAATCTTTTCTGCTCAACAAGGCATTTATTTGAACAGAAATACAGTAAAAACAATACGATTTAAAACAATATTTGAATATATTTTAAAATGTAATTTATTCCAGTGATGGCTATCTAGTCAGTGATGGATAATATTCTAGTCACATGACATGACCCTTCAGAAATCATTCTAATATGCTGATTTTCTGTAGTAAAATATTACGTATAATGATAATAATAATAAATACATAAAATATTAAAAACGTCTTAACTGTCGCTTTTGATCAATTTCATGTGTAATTTCTGAATAAAAGTATTATTATTTTGTCATTTAAACTGAACCCAAACTTTTGAACACTAGTGCAAGTAGTTTGTTTCACAATTCGATTACTTTAGTATTTATTCTGAATGTTTACTTAATACTGCCTTTAGATGCCAGTCTCTGTTTACTTTATTTGTAGTGATGCTATCTATTGCTCATAGTTTGTTTAAGTGTTGGCAAATATGCCAACATTTTGAATTTACTTGAGAATATTTATACATACTATATTTTAATTGAATTCGCTACCACTGATATTAATATTTTGCTTTTTAAATAAAAGAGTGTGTTCACCCTATTGAAACTGGTGATGAGTATTTCATGAACTTGCTAGTAATGGGTCATGCATGAACGATTGGGTCGTTCATTGTGTCTGTCACGTGACAAATGAACGAAAGACTCAGAAGGTAAATTAAATATTTATGTTTCCTGTAAATTATCTTTGGCTGCATTATAATGATTTCTTATTTTAAAATATGATCAAGATTACGTAGGTGGATGTGTTCGGCAAATTTGTCTGTTAAAAGTATAACAAGTAAAGGCACTTAAATTAACATTTTGAAGAACGAGATCGAATGAGAGAGTCAGTAAAATGATCAAACTTCCCTTTACTAAAACAAAGATTCTCAACTCTGGCCCTTAAGATCCACTTTTCACACATGAACAAGCTGATCCAGGTCGTCAGGATTACTAAAACATAAGAGTTTGACCTAATCTCAGCAGGAAAGTTCCTCAAATAACATGTCATACCTGCAGGAGAAACATGAGGACAGCTGCTCATCTTCAACAGCTTGAGTGTGTCACTGTTGTTGGCCACCAGGACCTTGAGCGAAGGATCATCCACCGGCGTGTCATCAATTTTCAGAGACGAAAGAGACTTGGAGTTGACGAACACCACGGTTAGTGCAGAGATGAAGTGGGACTGAAAAGAGGAAACAATAAAACATCAGAAAACATCCAGCCCATCGTCCTAACACACGACTGAGCCATATAACGCATGTCCTAATACCTTGGGAAGCTCCATGAAGCTCGGTCGAGCAGTGGAGATCAGTCCAAGAGTCTTCAGAGAGCAGTTCACCAGCTGAGACAGGATATCACACGCAGCCTCCGCTGATTCTGTGCTGCTGTCCACCTGTGCAAACACAACACAAACCCTTTAGTCAAGTCACCTTAATTTATGTAGAGCTTTTTACAACACAGATCATCTCAAAGCAGCTTTACAGAGATAACAGGAAAATAAAGAAGAAAAAATTCCAGAAGAAAAGAGCAACACAGTCCAGCTTAAATGGGTCATATAAATGTCATTTTCACACAAGTTAATTTGATGTAAATGCACCCCTTGCATACACATAATACATTATACTTATAGACATCTATAATTCAATGTTACGCTGCATATATTAGGTCAGCCGGAACTGGGAACACTTCCCTTAAATCCTGATCCCTCGTTACATCACATGAAGAATGGCATCTACGCTAATTTGAGTGTCTTTGTTTACCCCAAGGTTTTCCCGCAGCCTGCCAGATCCAGGCCCTATCCAGATCTGACGAGGAGCTTAGCCTGGACCCGATGACGATGACAACGCAGTGCTGAAGTGCCAACTAGCCTCTCCCTACGGAGGATCACTTTCCCACTCTACAGATAAAGCGTTGTGAATTTCGTTTCGCAAACCTACCCCGAAGTTATAAAATAAAACAAAATTCTGTATCAAATTTATAGACAAGTTATTTGTTCAGGCATGATTTTGTAGGGAATTACAAACCGGCTCACATATATTCAAACGCACATAACTATAGTCTGTTTAGAGACATTCATATACATTTTTACCTTACAGTTACTGTAAATACAGCGTCTAGTTCTGAGGAGAACTGGCCCCCGACTGAGCCTGGGTTCTCCCAAGGTTTTTTTCTCTCCATTGGGTCACCTGATGGAGTTTTAGGACACAGTTAGGTCACTTGATGGAGTTTTTTGGTTCCTTGCCACTTTGGCTTGCTCAGTTGGGGATATTCAAATTAATTAATCAATCAGTAATACCCTTGATCAGCTCTACCAAACGTGGATGTTTTTCCACTGGGAAATAACATTGTTATTATATTTTGATTGATACTGTGAAGCTGCTTTGATGCAATCTATATTGTGAAAAGTGCTATATAAATATATACTTGACATGACTCTCACCTTGAAGCTGACGTACTGTAAATGATTGGAGTGCCTCTTTATTATCTGCTTGATCAGGTCAGGATGTGTGGCCTTCAGGTAAGAGCTGGCAGGCTGATTGAGCTCAAACTCGAAGCACCTCCACAGCTCGGGCATGTGGAAGGCCTGGTTCCAGCTGCGGCAGACCTGCGAGGCGAAGGCACGGTCCAGGAGCGGCAGGTACTGAAAGATGTGAAGCAGGATCTCCTGGGGCAGTCGAGTCCAGTGGGACATCTGGTCTGCGGGTTCCTCGTCGGGCTGTTTGACCCTCTTGCAGGAAACTGTCGGCCCAGCGCAGGATGAGGTGCTGCTATCCTCTCGCTCTCTGCTCAATCTCCTCTTCATTCTTGGGGGTCTGAGAGAACTGTGAAGCATGAGAAGTGAAGTATAAACACCCGAGTGAAAATACACACAAAGAGAAGAGAACCATAATTATTTGAAATAACGTACATCCTAAACCCATTATTAGACTATATATAGATATATGTGTATGTGACATACAATGTGTCATGGGCATTCTATACATACATATATATATATATATATATATATATATATATATATATATATACACATACACACACATATATATATATATATATATATATATACACACACACACACACATACATCCATACAACATGTCATATATTCATTTTATATTCTATATTATGACATATTCTATATATAAAACGTGTCATTTTTTAGTTGAAACGTTTAAATGGCTCTGAATTTTCCTAGAAACAAGTGAAAGTCATTTCGGCTCAACACACGTCTCAATTACATGGCAGGGATATTATCCATTATTAAAAACATAATCAGCCTGTTCTCAACATACTACACATATATTTAGTCATGGAGCCAGTGATCTAGTTAGATTAAGCCACCAACCGCCATACTGTGAATCCCGTGTTTACCTGTTTTGCGTATTGCTCATATTATCTCCGTTCAGATCGCTCGCAAACAGCGAAAAACAAACAAAATCCTGATAACTCGTGAGAATGTCAACCCGGACCGGAGCCTGAACGCATCAGAGTAGAGTAGAACGAACGCATTTGAAGCGAATGAGCGCAAATTTATGAAGTTATCTCGTTTTTTCGGGAGTCTGAGTGCGTATGTCTCGACGATATTTCTGGTTGACCTACTTCTGTTCTGTACCGCGGGAGATTTCAGCGTCTCCGCCTCCTCTCAACGCTGAAAATGGCGATGTTGTAACTTGTTGTCGAGTGTGAGAGAGAATAGCATTGGGCGGCGCGGCTGCCGTGCTGTAGTCAAACGGTTCTTCCTCTAGGGGGCGCACGGTGGCCCAGAAAGATGAACAACCCAACCACGCTGACTGTCGAGCTAGCGGAGAAAAGTGACACGTACCACGTGACAATAACAATAACGCCGACTGGCCAAAGATATTATATTATGCACATCTATGGTCTGGATCGTTTCGGTGAAAATGACACTGAAAAAAGGTTACTAATATTTTTTTTATATTATATTGTTTACCAACCTAAATCCACATAATTCCAGTGTTAAGCTTTTTTTAAAAAAAAAAAAACATACTTTTTTTTACATTTAAGACTACAGTTTGAAAATCACCTCACATTAAATGATGGTGATAAGTACAAGAAAGTATTTCTTGCATCTTTTTCACATACACACAGAGCCAACGGCAAACTGCTCTGACGTGGCATATACAGTATATGACTAACGTTACATTTACACAACAAAATCTTATACAACCTCGCACGTATTTCAGGAAATCAAATCTTTAGACGTACATCATCACGACGCTCTTCAAACTTACATATTTCATGAATGAATGAGATGTGGAAAAAAACCACTCGACACTCCTTTTGTAATGTACCTTGCTGAACAGAGAACCCGGTTTATTATTACCATCCAGCTCCATCCACAGATAATAATACAAAGCATATTCACAAGTTGCATTTTTTGTCTTTTACAGCAGCTGTTTATCACCCCCACCCCCAAACATTCCTTCCTATTTGCCTCCAAAACAACCACTAAATAGCCACAATTTGTAATATATCTCGTTTAGCCTCGCGTTTCTTCGATTTGGTGTGAAGACTGGCCCCAAAGATGTTCTTACAATACAAAAGCAGAACATACTCACCTTTTGTTTTTAATTAAAATAACAGAAAAAATGGTTTTATACCACGTCATTTGGACAAAAGGGCAGACACCGCAGACAAAAAGCCCCTCGATAACATTCTGACTACAGAAATGATATTTGTACTTGCCGGGGGGAAAACACAAGAGCCTGTGTATCACTGTATAAAAATGTACAGTGGCTTTATTGACATACATTCCATATGTTTACATCTGCGAGGAGGCACACCCAGTATTGCACTTCATTAAAAGTTCTGGCTCAAAACATAACCCAGAATATCAAAGAAAACTGAAGTGTAGAGTAGCAACATCGGAATACACATATGAAGGGTTACTGTCATTATATACAAGATTAGATAAATCGTACACTATTTTCCTCCAGCGTAACATTCTAAAGTCCTCTTATAGCATTTGAATCTTTAGCCGTCAAACCATGATGCACTCCAAAGTGAAGGAATACTGTACAGGATTACGAAAACATAGTTAACATACAACAATAGAATCTTTAATTTGTATTTTGAGAAGCTTAAATCATGGCCCATCCATGGTGGTCTCCAATTCGCTTCAAAATCCTCCATAGTGGTCAGGAGGTGTGCAACGTTTATACAAGCCGCAGGGTTACAACGGCTGCATGCAAACACGTCACAACGGTTGACTTTTTTTTTTTGTTCTTTTTTTCCGTTCTTCAGTGTCTTAAAGAGAGGGAGGATGCACCCTGGAGCACGGCGGCCAGTCCCAGCGCCCTCGGTATGGGACATCCGGTTAGTATCTGCTCTCAGGCTGTGCTGAAGAGGGAGTCAGCCGCCACAGGAGGGTGAATATATCTATATAGAGCGAGATCATTACAGGACCATGGCGTTTAAAAGGTATGGGCATTTCTACACACACCGCAGCCCAGCGCAAACTCCTCTCCGGTGGGAGGATGTACCACATGCAGGGGACACTCGCTTCCTTCCAACTGTTTTCCTTTTGGTCCTGTGAGGGAGGGAGGAATGAAAGAAAGTCAACATGCTGTCTTGTTGGCTAAACTTTCAAGAACTGAAAGCGGCCTGTAATAGAACAAAGGCTTATTCAACAAGAGAGGGACGACACATGAGTTTCAAACAAACCAAAAATGTTGGTGGGAAGTTTTTATTGAAGGGATAGTTCGCCCAAAAAAGAAAAATTGCTGTTAATTTACTCATCCTCAAGACTTGAAAGTGGCTTTTTTCCTTCAGTCAAACAGTAAAGATGATTTTTTAGCTGAAATCGTAGTCCTAGGGGATTTAAATAATGCAAGTCAATGGTGACCGTCACTTTGAAAGTCAAACCTAACTCAATGAATCGTCGGAGCCATGTACTGTATATTCATTTTGTTTTGCCTTTGTATGTTTTTTTTTCTCTCAAAGTGATGACAGCCATTGACTTGCATTATATGAATCACCAAAGACCACGGTTTCAGCTAAAAACAACATACTGTATGGCTTGAGGGTGAGTAAATGGCAAATTTTCATGTTTTTGCGGTAAATATTCCTTTAAAATGGTGACAAAGCGTTTTACCAGCAGGACAATGGGGCAACTCTTCTTTAGGGACACTGGTCATCCTCTGGAAATCATCATGACAGGCGTTGCAAAAATGTGTCGTCCCAAAGCAGAAGAACACGGCCACAGAGCAACAGTAACGACATTTGTACTCCAGGAAATCTGTCCCGTGTTTAGAGCACATCTACAACAAAGAGAAAAAAGGCCTAAACAAACTCATACCAAACAAGCACATACCTTGCAAGCACTGTCTTTCTCTGTTTTGCTATGATTAGCCAATAAAGTCTTGAAAACACCTTACAGGTGTACTTTTGCACTTTTGTAATGCAAAAAAAAAGCATTATAGTGATGAAAATTTGGGGGAGAAATGTACTTAACCGTTATTAATTTTTAAAAATAACTTAAAACAATAAGATTAAAAATGTAATATCTATATTTTCAATGCAATTATTTTAATGTGAAATACATGTTCTTAAATAGTTTCATGAGATTCACCAATGACCTTTGAAAAAACAGACCTGCTGATAAACTGAAATGCAGCCATTTCCAAGTAAACATTTAAATTGGTCAAATTAAATTATTTGGGTGTGCAGACCTCATGCAATATAATAACAATCACTGGCCAATGTATAACAGAAGTGCTGAAGGGATTTTTTTTGTATGCCAAAAGCAAAAATCATATTTCCATTGACTTATTGCAGAAAACAAGCTCAAGATTTCATTCTATGACATAAAATACATCAGTAATACCACATTTAAGTTCAATTTCAAGCATTTAACCAAAAACCCATTGACTTCAGAACAACAGAAGCAGAAGTGTAAATAAGAATTTCTGGGTATTGGGGTTCATTCCTGCAGCACTCTATTGTGTTTAAAATCAAATCACACAAATGAAATGTGCTCCCCACCCCGAAACCCACTGTTGTCCCACTGACCTGTGCTCTGGACACATCTGAGCACGCTCCACAGATGAGCTCACGGGGATCATAATCATCACCTTGTCCTGCCTCAGCATCACAGCGAGCTTCTCCCCCAAAATAGGCCTGGATGAGTAAGAAGTTCCACTGTTAGCAAAACAGCTGGAGAAACAGCTTCATTACAGCAATGTCTTCTAAACAGATCATGATACGCCTGTCATGCCAAGCAAATAGCTATTCCTCCACAGGAGTGAGCTGCACTTCATCTTTTTTGTCAACCATGTTTTTCCATTCTATTCAAAGTAAACAGAGACATCTCTAAGGGGACAGTTCATTCAACCCAATTATTTTCGTTCTGGAGAACGGGAAAAGCTTTCTTTTGTCTGAAGGTTTCCTCAGGCACTATATAGCAGGAAGATTCTTGAAAAAACGTTTGTGTTCTACTGAAGATGTGCAAATATTATACAATACATGGCAAGAATGCCATGAAGATCTAACCTTTTTGCACTTGAAGCAAACGTAGTAAGCATATCTGTTCATGGCAAATCCAGCTGGGTTGTTGTGGAATCGAGCTCCAGACATTGTGATGGCTTCACTCTTGTGTAGTCCTTCATACTCCAGTCTCATTAAAGCCTTTCTCCTCACGTCCTCATACAGCTCTTTGATTGGATCCAGCAGGTCTTTTAGGACAGAGTGGTTTATTTTGTTCTTAAAAGAAGAAAACAGCACAGACATAAATAAATAAATGACACATTAAGCATTGGATGTCATGAACAATGTCTAGCTGATAAGAGTTTTGGCTTTGGTTCTTGCAGAAAACATGATTTTGATTTTGCAGAGAACATGAACATGATGATGATTTGGTTGGTTTTGACGCCACAGTCATTAAAGGAATAGTTCACCCCAAACTGCAATCAGTTACTCACTTCCTCATCATTTATGCCAACATACTTCCCATTCTATGAAGAAAACCAGTCACATGATATGACTGAGCAAATAACAGATTTTTCACTTTTCTGGATGTATTATCCCTTGAACTGTAAGATTTGTGAGAAAATCTAATTGAGATATTTCCAATATTGTACTTAAACTATATTTAACTTTTTTTTTTTTTTTTTTACAAATGCAATAAAAATACAGGTATTGGTATTGGTGAGTACCAAAAATTAAAGTATTAGTATCTGTCTCAATCTGGAAAAACTGGTATGGTGCATTTCTATAAGAAACAATATTATTATATTAATTTCACTGTAAAATAAAAAAAAATATATAGTAAGGTATTTGAGAAAACAACTATTACAGCACAACTGTTAAATTACAATCCTAATATTTATGTCTTAAATTCTTCATTTAAAAATGTTGAACCTTCAAGCTTTTTTAGCAGAAAACTGTGAGCAATCCTTTATAGCCCTTCTCTTTCCTAAACGCTTCTCACTACAAGTTTGGGAAGACAATTAGTGCATATTGTCCAATGAAAACTCTCATGAACAGTGGCCCACTTCACTCTGAAATGCATGGCGCATATACGTCATTAAATCACAATTTGTGTCATTTTATAATCGCACTAAGCCATATTGCAATTTCGGTTTTATTCCAATTAATCTTTCAACCCTACCTTTAACTGTCCTAAAGCGAGTCCAGGCTAGCTTATTTACCTTACAAATAGGGCAAGACATGAACCCGAAGGTTATCCTAGGCCCAAGCCATCGGTTCTCCAGAACTCGTCTTGTGCACTGAAGATGAAACACGTGACTGCAGTCCAGCTGAAAACAACCCAGGGCAAATAATTACACGCTGATCTCCTGTGTGTGTGTATGTATGTAAGCATTATTCTGTTGTACCTGGATTGCTGGGGCAGCAGACAGAGCCTCAGTGAAGCAAATCATGCACATATCATCAGCATCCTGTTTCAGAGAGGCTTCAGTTTTGAAACAGCCATGTAAGCAGGGAAGACACAGCTCTTCATTTTTGACCCCTCCACACGGGTGGCCGCACGGATGAGTCTTACTGCAGGCCAGTTTAGCATATTCCTACACACAAATATGCACAACGTAAGATCACTTAATTCCAGTAAAACATTTAACAGTGTAAACAAAGTATATTAATTCAACATTTTGAGCAAATACCTGACAGTCTTGGTCTGAACATACACTTCCTACAGCGGACAGCTCTGTGCCATTCCTGGTGCCGCAGAAGCGGCAGGCGTCTGAACTACTGGAAGCTGGTTTACCTGAAGGACATTACAGTGATACCATATTAGCTATAACTAGTCACTAGTCAAATAAAAAAAAAATTAGGATACATCACAGCTGTGGCCTAACAGGGTCAGAAATTATGCAAAAGTGACAAAAATGCCCCAGATAATTCAATTGTGGGGGCAAAGCACCCCTGATGTGAATTGCTCGGATTTGATCTGTTATCTAACATTAACATGTATTAACATCCTGTTGTAGGCTTATGTCGTGATGGCTTTAGTGCCTCTCTGGACACTCTTAAGATGTCTGCATTTACAGTCTCAGTGGTGAGTGCTGTTGACTGTGCAGTTAATATAAAGTGATTAGTATTATATAAATAAATAAATAAATAAATAGAAAAACAGCTATGAAAACACTGAATATGAAGAAAACACTCCCAAAAAACCCAAAAGCTTGAAACAGACAGACCAGCCAATTATTAAAATATATCAGAATATTTATTATATCTTGTACATTAATTACTACAACTATTGTGTATGATTAATTTCATAGGTAACAGCCATAATTGCTCTAACTGTGAATTTATATACTTGATTCAAATGGACATGTTATGATAAATTTATGATGCTAAACTTAATATTATAATTAATATAATGTATTTATATTTTTATATTAAATTTTAAACAAACGCTATGTTGGAAAATAAAGCTCTGAGAAAATCAATTCAGACGGCAAATATGGTCTCTTAATAAAAATACACGCCGCAGTACTGACAAAGTTTGAGTCCAGTTTTCAACTTCTCCTCAACATGTCCCATCTTCTCTCTAGATTAATAAACATGATCACAAAATGAAGAAAAGTCACCTGTGTGTTCACGGAACTCCACCATGGCCTTCATGGTCTTGGAATCAGCCAATGCCATGAGCCAAAAGAGTTTGGTTCTACCGCAACCTTCATGTAGGTCCACTTTAATGGCTTCCTCCTCCTCCTTAAAGACCTGCACAAGACATTGTGTTACGAGAAATTTTAAAACATCCTATTTCTTATTCTAACTCCAATTATTCAATTCCTGCAGTAGTTTTACAGAAGCACCTATTTTTGCTCTTATACCTATATAATTATTATCCCATATTTTTCAAAGCACCATTTATTATAATATATAATTATACCTCAAGTGTGTATTTTTAACAACATGTCATTTGAACAACCAGCCAGTAACTACACGATTCTTCTAAACCCTAGTTTAGAAAAACTGGCACTGTTTAGATCTGTGTGAGCGCTCGGGGTTCACCTGTCTCTGATGGGAACGTGTGCGCCGGTGGAGATGGAGGAACCGGTCACAGTCCGTGCACAGGTTTCCACATGCATTACACAGAATGATGGCTGCCGTCTCTCCGTCGTCATGATTATCACACATGGGCTGGGAAATAAAAGTCAGGGTGAAGAGATAAAGAGCTCATTCTCGGCTGAAGGACTGTAATTAACTTGATTGTGCTTTATAGCATCCCAGAGGCCTATTTATCCCAATGTGCCTTACCATCTGCTTCTGCTGCCCATCTTTTCCCATCCAACGACCTGAAGACAGCCGGTCCACGTGGTCCTGGTCCAGAACACACAGAGAGGCCAATGCGAGCCACAGCTAAAGAGAGGAAGCAGAACAATTAGAATTTTATATTCTAGTCCTCTAGTCTTTCAAACACATATTCCCCAGTGATTTTTCAAGACTTTTAAAGTCATTTCCAGTCCTGGATAAGGAGTAAATTTCTTTTAATATATTTATTTGTAATATATTTAAAAAGGTTATTTATGTGTAATATTTTTAGTTGGAATAATGTTTTGATGTTGAGCTGTTGTTGTGCATATGAGCAGCAAGATCACAAGGGTTTTCTGGTAGAACGGTGTCGTGTTAGCGGCCCCAAAGTTAAAGGGTTACTTTAATTTCCTTTTGTCACTGTAAAGCTGCTTTGAAACAATCTATATTGTTAAAAGTGCTATATAAATGAAGGTGACTTGACTTGAAATAAAAACCAAGTTTCATGATGTTTCCAGGTTTTCCATGACTTTGGACCTGTTCATATTTATCTATATAATAAAAGTAATTCTTTGTTTTATGAATGTTGCATTTCATCCTGTGGTTGATCTGTATCTGACACCTCTAACTGAAGGATCCTGAGTAATACCCAAAGTCCTTTTAGGCAAGTCATGCCACTCGGCCACCATCTTGGCAATGCCTCCGGGCAGCTATTTCAGACTAGCAAGACCAGGCTCCTATCTAAATGAATGGGCAGGGAGTCAGAACTGCAGTTTCACTTCTTCACTGGGACATAAAAACTGCTTGTATAGAAACAGCAGTAAAATATGTTAAAAATCGCCAAAAATGTTTGATGATTTTGCCCCAAAATAAGGTTTAAAACACCCTTTTCCTCAAAGGTTATACGTTAACTATGCATGTGCAAGGGTTTTCGTCTCCACTGTCACAAACCTCAACGATAGGCTTAAAGGTTTCCCAGCCTGACTGTTAAAAGCAGACGATTGGCTTTCCAGCGGGAGGGGCGGGACATGTGCATACAACCGCCATCTTTGGCGTTGGGTTTTTCCTATATAGTTGTATTGAGGATTGAGGAAGTGGCATGTTTCTATATAAATTGTCTCTGGTAATACTGACCTAGTTTGCAAATGTTCAGTTGTGACAGAGCGAGTGCAGTGGAGTCGTACCCGAGTGGTGGCAATGCAGCGAACTGGAGAACGATGCTCCTCTTCCATCTTAGTGAGAGCAATGATGGTCTCAGCAATAGCATTCTTAGTCACCCTGGACCAGGCATCCGAGAGGTGTCCCTGGGGTAAAAAGACACTTAAATGATTAAGTACCACATCTGCAGGAGATCAAGTTAAGCAGTGGAAGATTATATATAATATCATTCATAAACATGCAGCTGAACAGCAAATCTGCTGCATATTAAAATGAAAATGGTGTTCAGGATTAGACGGGCCATTACTACTCACGGCAGCCATGTCTTTGACTAGTTTAATGATAATCTCAGCGATCTGGGGTGGAGTGGAGCCCTTCATCCACCAGTGACTCAATCCGCGCCGTATGTAGCTGCACAAACACAAATAAAAGGTTATTAAATAAATATACATATTAATAATAAAAAAATAGTGTGGCCAGCAAAAAACACGTCACAATGAAGATATTTTCAATCAAATCTACTGAAAGTCAGTAACACCAAAACTTTTGACAGTAAGTTCATGAAGACATCATTCAAATAATCCATATAAATCATCTAACCGCTTTAAAACCAAGCCTTCTGAAGAGACATGATTGCTTTATATAATGAACAAGTTTAATATAGGCACAATCAATGCACATACATAGAGCACATCAAATATAGTGACACTGGAAGCTCAAATGATGTGCGAGAACCAAAGAACCAACCAATCTTTGTTCATGTTCAAGCTTCGTTTTCCATTTTTGATTAAACACTTGTTTCATATGGATTTGTTTTACAATCTATTTATGAACTTTTTGAAGCGTCAATGTTTTGGTGTAACAAACTTTCAATTGAGAGCCAGAAATCTCTCAAGTTTCATTAAAAAAAATCTTAATTTGTTTTGTGAAAGTCTTATGGGTTTGGAACGACATGAGGGTGAGTAAATGAAGACAGAAGTAACATTTTTTGGGTGAACTACCTCTTTAAAATGCACAACGTGATTAATCCCACTTAAATTTTATGAAGTATTTTAAACAATTCTAAAATGGCCAATTTCAAGCCAGCTGACCTTGAGTTAAAGATCATGGGTAGGGTGACTGTAGTGACCCCTTTGCCTGCTGCCATGCCAGCTGTGCCACCTATAGTGGTGCCCTTCGCCTTGAGCTGCACAGTGAGGGCCTTGGCGATGCAGCCCAAAAACATATCTAATATGCCCAGTTTGGTCCAATCGCCCTTCTCAGTGGAGTGGATGATGTCACTGATGTCTGCTGGTGGTAGCGCCTTTACGCCAATGACGCTGGCCAAGCGCATGGGAGTGACCTCAGGAAGAACGCGTCTGAGCAGGGACGTCACCTGCATGGCAAGTACAGTGTTGCACATCAGATCCTGATACTTGAAAGTCAAGATTAAGACTTGTGGTTCATGAACCGTTCACAAACCTGTCTTTGGACACGTGGCGAGGCAGTGTGAAGTAGGGAAAAGAGGTCCTGCAGTAGGGTGAGCTGCTGGGCTAGATACTGCCGGCCAACGTTAGATCCACTCAATGCCAGCACCATAGACAACAGCTCAAAGCAGTACGCATCAGAGGAGGCGTCATCATCGCTGGGCTGAGAGTTCGCGTTCTCTTTGCTTGAGATGGCGTGCTCCCATTCCTCCCGCACACGCGTGGCCTCCATACGGATGGCCTGGACGATATGGGCACATACCTAAGGGAGGCAAAAAGCCAAGCGAAATCAAATTACGAACCGTTGAGACATTTCAAACTAAATCAGGTCAAAACTAAGTTTGTTTGGAGTTTGTTTCAGGAGTTGGATAATGCACTTTCCATATGGCTGGTAAACGCATATCATCAAACTACCATCTACTAAATGATAATACTAAAAATCCTAAAAAAAAAAAAAACTACAACTTTAAATTGGGAAGTTATGAATAATTCTGTCTGAAATAATTAATTTAAAATTGTTAAATACTTATTATCTTTTAACCCTAGAAATTTAGCCTAACTTTTAGTCCTAGAAAAACCACCTGCTTTTCAAACATACTTGTTTTGTGTGGATATTTTCATACATTCATTATTCATTCATTTTACCATAGTGAATACGAAGTAGGTAACTGCTGCTTCAAGACCAGTTTGACAGTTCCATGTGACTGCCACTGGGGGTGAAATGCGGCAATCTTATGCGAATGCCGGAGACAGTGAAAACGCTGCTTTAGCATGTGGCTAAACAAATAATGCAATACTCTAATAAATCAAAAATAGTGTCTAAACAATCAATTTTTCATCAAATGAAACAATGTATTTTTATATTTTGGGTAACTATTAGTATATTTTTATTCAACACCATCTGGATTTTTAGGCAGCTCACTAGGTTTTCTGAGTAGTTTTCTAAACACTAGAGTAGTTTTAATGGTGTATACCTGTTTCTGAAGGTTGGTCAGTTTACTCCTGCTGAAAATAATGCCAACCATGTGTTCCTTCAAGTCTGCATCAGATGGAGCCTGTAGACGAAACATTTCAACACAATTTACCAATTTCATCTCATTCTTCAACAATTGATATGACATTAAGCAATGATTGTAAGGAGCCACCAAACACGACAGATGCTGGTACTGACCTTGTCTTCACCCTCAGGAGAGGAGAGCAGGTTCTTCTCTTCTTGTTCTGGTGTTGGTTCTGCATCCCCACAAATTAGTTTTCCAAATACCTACACAAACACATAAACATGACTATTATAATATTTGCCTTCCCTTTAAACAATATCCAAAAATGAGTGTTTGAAATGCTACTATATATATATTATTTATTTTATTTTTTCCACACAGAAGTGTTTGATGTGTAATCAATGTCTATAGTATGGTGGTATACAGCAATTTGAGTGAAAACAGCCTTAGTGACCCGTTTGAGATGGTTTTCAAACACTGTATATTTAAGTTTACGCTCTAAAGTATGTCAAAGGTATATATTTACAATGCGTTTAGCAGCGTTGAGTATTGTAAAGGCCAATTGGATGTGTTAAGTTTTCCAGGTCGCTTATGCGGGTACAGTCCAGGTGGAGGTCTTTATGTCAAACAGGTGAAGTTGCGGGTACAGAATTAAATAAGTGCTGCTGTTGAATAATGGGTCAGGTATTCTGTCAAGTATTGCGGGTACAGGTTTAGGTCCCTGTGAGGGTTCTGGGCTTACCTGTGACGTAATAAGGCGGAAGACACGCAGCGTCTCAGCTTCACAGTTTTTCTGCTGGGCTACACTGGCTGATATCTGCCCGGCAATCTTGATGCTATCACCCTCCTTCCAGCCAAGCACTTTGACCTGCCGAACCCTAAGTGTGTTCTCAGGACCCTTAAGCTCGATCTTGATCACATGGTGGTCCCCTCCAGGCAACTCGCTAGTCACCCAGCCTATGTGCCTTGAGTCTAAGTCAATCTGAGACAACAAAAAGACCATTCAGTGAAACGTCCCACAAGACCCTTAGATGACCCAGACGCTGGTCTGGTGATCTACATTTCCATGCAGACATTTTGGCTGTTGCCTTGTAGCTCCTCAACCTCAAGACTATGAGTTTAACGGTCTATTTCAACTCAAAATTAAATTAACTTGACATGCAGAAGTACAGACAAGAGGTTGTTTTAACACATTTTTCTGTCATTTACCAAAATTGTAAAAACATTCATTTTGACAAATAAGAAAATATGGTATTGTGTCCTAATTGCCTCTCTATTTTAAAAACATCACCCCAGTAAATATAAATGCAGAAACAATGCATTTGTAAAAGTATTTCGAAATATAATAATATACACTGCATTTAACAATAGTAATTGCATAATGAAAATCTACCTTAGGCTTTCTTAATTTAATTTATGAAGTCGCTCTACATCTAAATTTACATAGACAAGTGGAATAGTATACATCTATTTAAATATCAGGGAACAAGTTTGTTAAATTCAAACAGGCCAAAGTAGAAACCCAGCCTGTTAAAGTGAATTAACAGCAGTGCATCTAGTGTAGACACATATCAGCATAAAAATTCTACATAAAATTTCTCATAAAAAGTCCTACCTGTTTGATCCTGCAGAGATCTTCCACAGCCTTTCCACAAAGGAATATCATTGATGTGACTTTATTCTGACAGAAAACAGAGCAAAGGTTATATAAATCAATTGCTGTTTATGGCCACATGTATTGAAACAAGGAAATTACAAAAAAAAAAAAAAAAAAAAAAAAAATAGAAAATTGTCAATCTAAAGTTTTTATGTACTTTGATCACTTCATTAAGTGTATATACAGAATTGCCAGCAGCAAACAGAAAGAACAACAGTTCACAAACTCACTCCAATGTCACGAGAGTTGTCAACATGAATAGAGACATAGGACGCATTGATGCCTTTCACGCAGCATATAGTGATGCTCTTTGTTTTGTTCTTATCTTCATCTCCAGACTCCCAGAACGTCTCAGTGGAGCCATCAGTGAGGCTGCCAATCATGGCTGGTCGACTGGATGTTTTAATGTCCACCACGCTAGTCAGATCTTTCAGGCAGGTCATCACACAAAGTTCCTGCAATATATGTAAAATGTAAACCTTGAATGCAATGGTGTTTTACATTAAAAAAAAACAAAAACAAATGTAAAGGCAACAAAGTTGACGAAAATATTCCCACCTGACTGATTGCTTCGTATCCCGACTGTACGCTGATGTTAAAACTCTCTTCACTGTCCCCATCGTCTGATTTGGACAGGATGTTGTTGATGTGGTGAAATACATTACTCTGGTGCAGGAACTGATGATCTGACTGTTTGAATTTAAGGCTCCAACACCTAGTGAAAGAGCAAAAAGTTACCAGATTTGTATATTTTTAAGAAAATGTGAGTGTAACGAGGCGGTGTTGTTTTAGCATGTTTATATGAGGAGCTAGATTGTCATAGGCTGCTAATGGTGCGTCTATGCAGAGGCAGAAGATACCTCAGGGCCATCTGCTGAAGTGAGCTTCCACTGGGAAGAGACATCATAAGGTCTGAGATGGTTTGGAGCAGACGGTGGAAGGTGTGGGGCAGCGGGTGAGCCGCCTCTCCTGCGATGAGGATGTCAGACAGGGGGTGCTCACAGACACCTAAATCCTTCTCCTGCAAGAAAGAAGGAAAACTGCCCCGTGTCAGAAACCTCTTTTCATCACAAGTGAATAGTGACTTATTAAAAAAACATTGAAAGTGTTATCATCAGGTCACACCTGCTCAAGGTTCTCCTTGTTCCCTTTGTTCTCCTCATCCTCCTCTTCTTCCGTCTCAAAGGGAGACGGAGTCAGAGACGCCACAAAGTGCCACAGGATATCATGGAGGGAGGTGGTCTGGGTAACGTTACACAGCAGCCAATTAAAGGCCTAAGAAGGAAACACAGAACAAAGGGTTTAAGTAAAACTGGAAAAGGATGTTTAACATCGTTTTTTTCTTTCATTAAAAAAAGCATTTGATGAAATGATTATTGGAATCCTCTAATTCATTAGTTATTATTCAAAAGTGTTTGTCTATGCCTGAACAATTTGGGACAGGAAGTTAGAAACTGAGGAATGTCTGAAAGAATATCGCTGACCTCCATGGCAAACACCCTGCAGGCTGATTTGCGGAGTGCATGCTTCATAGCCACCTCCAGGCCCTCTAGGTCATGATGCTGGATAACAAAAGCCAACACGGGCCACTGGAAGTTCCTTTCACCTTTACTTAGAGAGCCATGGGCTGAGATCAGCCGAGACAACTCGGGAGAAGGGTGACGAAGCAGTGATGACCCAACTTCTGTAAAAACAAGCATATTTCACTTAGATTTTAAATATGGAGTACTACAAATCATCGCAATACCACCATTTTAGAAATTAAACTCTTAATATTTACAAATTAAATAAAAAGTGGCATCTAATATTTCTGGTCAGCTACCACTTTTCCCGTACTGACAGTTTAAATTAATTAATTCTGAACTTGATTCAACGACGATTCAAGAACTCAAATATTTGTTAAAAAGGTATAGGTAAAAATGTCAATTTTTTAAGCTATGAATCATTATATTGGTGCATATAATCGGTTTCAGCATTCTTGTAGCTTACACAGTAAATTATGGTAATACAGAGTCATTTGTAATTTTGTTTTGTTCAACAGTACCTGCATCCCCACTGTGTACCCTGCGTCTCGGCACTGCTTTGACCCGTGCTGGGGAAGCCGAGTGCTGCTTATCATACTCAGAGGCAACCACTGAATATGAGCGCTGGAATACTGTCCGTTTGGCTGTGTCACTGTCTGTGATTGGACTTGTCTCCAAACTAAAAAAAACAAAGTTTAAAAAGAAAGAAGGCATCTTACAGAAATAATAAGAATACCTGAAGCATAACATCTTCATAGAAACTAGGTTACTAGGAATTTGGGAGATGGGAAGCTTGTTACAGTACCTTGGGGGCATAGACTTCATGTTACTTCCTGGCTCTTCAAAAACATTGGGGCAGGCATCTGGGGTGACTGAGATGTAGGGAGCAGGGACTGACGTAGAACGCAGGTAACGCATCTCATCCTGAAACAGGTTGTCATCTTGATAGGCCCCAAAGTTCTCAGTGTGTTGACTGCAAAATTGATATTGATAAAGACTCAATGCAATGCAGATTCAATACATTGAATTCCTACAATAAGGCTGCTCTTGGTCATGGTGATCAAGGTGAACACAATGTATTTACCGGGCTAGGGTTTGCAGATAGAGGCAGCCCATCTTGTTGGGCAGTTCCTCAGAGACTCCCTCTTTGAGGCTGGGCAGATGTGAGTGGAAGGGTTTGGGTGGATGATGGCAAAGCAGGTTAGGCTCAGCAGCGCTGCTCAGAGACAGCAGGAACAGTGCATTGGCACGGATCACCTGGTGGGCCTCCATAGTTGGCAGAGCGCGTGGGGTTTTCACCTGTAGAGGTTTCTTTCTTGACTGCTTAACCTGTTTCAAGAACCAATGGATTAAACCCAAGGAAGATGTATACAGTGTTTTAGACATGCAATATTTACAAATATTCTGTTTTCCCCTACATTGGTAATGACGGGAATACCTTTTCTCTAGCAGCTGTTTGTTTTTCTCTCAGGTACTTCTCTCTACAACGATCACACACCAGGTACCAGGTGCTTCCTCCAATTCCACCATCTCCACAGTTACCAGCCCAGCCTCCGCAGAAGTGACCAATACTGTTATAGCCCTGGCCTCCAGCATACCGGCCACAACCTGAGAGAACACAATAAAGCAAACTAATGAATGATCTCCATACATCGGTCTTATAACTTTCTGAATAATACCCAAGAGTTCATGGCACTATACCTGGGTGGGCTTGTCTCATGTGGTACGTAACAGGGTATGGGTGAGACTCTCCACACAGCTCACAGATGGTATCCTTTTCTGGGCCTCCCATTGCTAACTGTGCCATCTCCCCAAAGAGGTTCCCCCTGGGACGCACCTCGGCCTTATCCTTCTTCTTCTTCTCTTTCTTGGTCTTCTTGCCATCCTTTTCATTCTCCTTCTTTTTAAGGATAGCACTGGATCCTGGACTTGGGAAAATCATGTTCTGTGTAGCCGCTTTTATGGTAGCCATGGATATGTCCTCCCAGAAAGCTACCAAGTGCTGAAGGGTGAGAGGCAAGATGGACTTAGACCTCATGGAGGAGTGGCTGGTCATCTCATAAGAGACCGCATCATTTTTTCCATCCTCGCACTTCTCAGGTAAAGGTGGTTCTTTCAGCATGGACAGAACCTTGTTCTTGTTGATGCTACCCATCTTGGAAATGTCTGGGCCATGTGGTGATATGTTGAACATGTTGAGGGCCGAGGAGATCTCCAGAGAGTGGCGGTTCTTTAGTTTGTTCTCCTTCTCGTCAAAACCCTGCTGACAGCTAAGAGAATTACGGATGGGTGCATGTTCTTTGGTCAGCTCAGGGTTGAACTTGAGGAAGGAAGAGCATGCCATTGCATCATGTACTATGCCCTCATGCCACAGGAAAGCAGCAAAAACGGCACGAGCACATTCCGCAACAGAAGGTGACATGGCTTGCTTGGCAGGTTCAGAAGGACGCACGTTTTCACCTTTAAAGAGTGGCCCGGATTTGTCTTTTTTAGGTCTCACATGCCTGCTGGAGGTTTTACGGCTAACTTTGGGTGAAGAACGACTTTCAAGTTCCTCCTTGACTGGGGCTTTTCCAATGCTGAAGTGGACCTTGGAGGAGCCCTCTTCAGCATTGTTCAACTCTGCATTCTCATCATTGGCTTCATCATTGGATAGCAAGGCGCTGGACCTACACACCTCCACCACTTCACTGTGGAGGTTTTCCTGAACAACATGGGGAGATGGGGCTCGATTTTCAGCATTGATACTTCCTCCTTTGCTCTCTTTGGGTGAGACCTTTGGTTTGGGTGATGTAGATCTGCCCCTCAGAGGTTCCATGAGAGGAATCTTCTTCTTTCTAAGTGTGTCAGGGTCCAGCGTATAGGAGTCAGATTTGGATCTCTCACGAGGAGGGTCCAGGTGAGCTTTAGAGGAAGGACTTACTTTAGAGGGCAGGTTCTTATCATGAGGAGAGGATGAGCGTGGGGAACTGGTGCTGGATGGGCTAGATCTGCCAGAAGTAAGGGACTTTTGTTTAGGCGAGGAGGAACGGGAACCAGGGTTTGGAGACTCAGCCCTAAGGCCTGAGGTTCGGCCATCAGCTTTCAGGGCTTGTAGGGTGTTGTGGTTAGGGGAATGAGAGCGACTGTGAGAGTCAGACCTCAGTTTGCCAGTGTCCGATTTGAGAATGAGGGCCTCGCTGGCAGACAGACTGTCGTTGTTCTTGCTCTTCACCTGGTCAACAGATCGGCTAGAGTGGCTGTCGGTTTTGGAGGATCGACTCTCTTGGCGATGCTTGCTGCCTGGAGACATAGACCGACTGGCCATGTTATCTCTGTCACCTGCGCATTATAACACCAACAGTTACCAATGTGCAACTCATTTATGCAGGGGGTAAGTCTTGTCAGGCCTTTTCAAATACGTAGGGAGTAAGAAAAAAAAAATCAAGACGACAAAATAATTATGACACCTAAAAATAAAAGGTAAATACAACAGGAACTTAAGAAATGAAATGTAAAACAATAGATGTAAAAATAACATTGACAAGTATCCACTGAAATTCAAGAATTACCTTAAATTTGAATGTCTTTATACACGAATTTAAGTAATTTTTAAGGTAGCACGATGCATAAATAACTAATGCAAGTGGAAAGCACCCAGGGCAAGTGAAATGTTTTGTCAAGCCTACAAAACGGTCCCCGATATATATTCCAAAGCACTGTACTCTGTTGCCATGCCTATGAGGGGAAATAAATGGACTGTGGTAGAGAGGATGACATGAAACCCATCCCTGTAGTGAGTCTCCAGGGTGCTCCCAGGAGAAGACATGCATTACCCACCCTTTTGTCTGAGAACAAGAGATGATAGAGCGGTGCCAGGGCCGGTCGCACTGCTTTTGTGCACACGCTCACGTGAAGCAAGGCTGCGTGATGAAGCATCTACAGCGGAAAACAGTGGCAAGGAAAGTAAGCAACAAGGCTTGAACCAAGGAAAACCATCAGAAAATGAGAAAGAGAGTGAAAGCCAATGAATGACGTAGAGTACTGGTATGAGAAAACGAAAAACGACTCTGGCCCTGTTTAAAACTGATTTTTAACATTTGTTTTGGGTAATCTAATCACAAGTGAACAGCCAAGAGAGAACAGGTGTTCAGTTTACACCTGGTATTTGCATGTAACTCAAATGGGTCTGTTACCTTACTACACCAGTTGCTCTGTTCAGAAACCCAGTGAACAGGTAAAGCTGAATTTTAAGGCACCATAGGTGTCCTACAAAAGGTGTCCTAATTGTCCCTGTTATATATATATATATATATATATACCTTAAAAGACAGGTAGTTTACGATTTAAAACCATTGTTTTTTGCGCAGTGAAGTAGTAGCAGGTCAGATTACACGACTAATGCAATGTGGTTTCAGACAACATTCAAATCGGTTGACAAAAATGATGCATTGCAAGACCATTTAAGCCGTATAATTGGTGATCGGATCACCAGAGATGGATGTCAATACTAGGTGTAAACAGGGCCAGAGGAACGTATAGGGAACTAGAAAGATATATGAATCGAGAAAAAGCAACAAGTAGAAGGACAGACACTGTGAGAGAGAGAGAGACAGACTGGTAGAAGCTGGGACAATGCTAAAACAAAACTGTGAATCAACCAGTGCAGGAAGGATGGCAGAAAAGTCCGAATAAAACGGTTGAGTGATGAGTTGTAATGAATGTGGAAAGCAGATTAAGAGTATTCTGGCTGTGGAAATATTGAGACAATTTCAAATCCAAAAACCCAATTATATTTTCCTTATGCAGACATTAGTGTATTTTGAATTACACTTAAAGCACTGCATGGTTTTGATTGTGTTGACAGATTGCTGGACCTCTTGGTAACTGTTTTGCTAATGAATAATCAAATGAATCACTCTACATGTAAGCAAGCAAATGAAATTGAACTGCAATCAAGTCAACAGAAACATCTGACATGAAACATACTGTTAGTAGCTACAGTGGAAATACAAAAGATGAAATTAAATGTTATTCGGCCATTGAAGTTTAAATGAGATGAGAAAGAAAACAATCACCAATTCAAACATAGCAAGCAAGCGAATGGACTTCGACAGAAAAGCAGGGGAAATAAGCCTGAACAGAACTCATCACAACCTAAGGGATACTAAACAATTAAGCGCTTAAGACAAGAACAAGCAGCACCTGTGTAAGCAAGCACCGCCACTACCTTATAGACGGACAGACTTACTCGGAAGCTGTGGATGCGGTTGAGGCTGCTGGGAAAGGGATTGTCCAAACACAAATGGGCTGTGGACAAGGGAAGAGGGAGGTTTGGCAGCTTGCTCAAATATGGAAGGAGTTGGGAGGAAAGGCCCAGACTGAACGGAATTCAGTATGGCACTCAGCCGGTCACCTGCAATGCGGAAGACAATGGGAGTGCTGTAGCTTATATGATCCTTAAAAGGAGCCATACAAACTCGCTAGTCAGTTTAACGCCCCACACAAGCACTCTCACTGGAAGTAATGGGGTTTGTGAGTGGGTCAGCTGAACCAACGTGAGGGGAATAAGGAAGGGGGGAGCCGTGGGACAGGTTTTCATGAAACCTCATATCTGGAACATCCACATGGTCACAGATAAAGCATTGGCAGACAAAGCCAATCCCCTTTTATAGCGCAACTCTGGAAATTATTTGTTTTTTGTTCAAATTGCCTTATTATAAGTATTAAACATTTTATTTTCTAATAATAATCAAACATAATCATAAAAATAATATCACTTAACTAATATTTAGAGTAGTTCAAGTCAACATGAAAAGACTTCCTTGATGCATGTCCGGCAGGATATTGGGTGAAGAAAGAAAATGTAGAATGGGAACTGATTTCATCTATAAGGAACTGATTGTATCACAAAACGTAGGAATTTCATGATGAGAGTTTGCAGGAAATTCTGAGAACGTCTTTTGACTGATTCAGGTCAAGTTCACCCTTGAGAAAATGTCATGTCATCCTACTGGAAGTATCTTTAGTAATAATTAATAAATAATTGTTAATCGCAAAATTTGCAGTATACTTTATTGTATATATTATCATTACCAAATTACTCCATTTTTACATTATTGGCAAATATTGGTAGAATTGCAGACAGATAACTGGATATCTTAGGTGACATTGACCAAAAGAGCAAGATATTAAATTCTGAAAAAAATAGGAAGACATTTTTTCTTTGGAATATCGAGCAATGATGAATCAAGCGCAGTAAGACTAGGAATGTGCGCTAAAGGGATTAATTAATGTTAACGCTGACTTAATAATCCACTTTTTTTGGAAATAGGCTCATTTTACAACTCCCAGAGAGTTAAACAAATGGGTTTTACCGTTTTCAAATCAATTCAGCCAATTTTCTGATATTTAGAAGAATATCAGTAACCAGACGGTTTCTGGTCTCATTGACTTCCATAGTATATTTTTTCCCTACTATGGAAGTCAATGAGACCAGAAAATATCTGGTTACTGATATTCTTCTAAATATCAGAAAATTGGCTGAATTGATTCCAAAACGGTAAAACCTAACAGTTTAAATCTGGGGGAGTGGTAAAATGAGCCTATTTCCAAAAAAAGTGGAGTATCACTTTAAAAGTTGACTTTTAGTCAGGAAGCGTTTAGTTAAGCTTCACAGTTAGGTGAACTTAGGTTAGGTCTTTTTATTCAGATGAAGAAAGATTCAATGAGTTTAAGAGAAGATGAAGGACCCATCAGACAGCTGTCTATGGGTAATGCCACTAAGCAGTACTGCATGAAAACGGTATGGTGGGTAAGACCCAGCTGCAGCACACAGAGTCTTGCCCATGCACACAATGATGCCTTCACACGCCACAGACGACAGCCAAGACACACAGCATGCAGAACACAATTACTCTGATTAAAGAGCTGAATAAGAGCAAATGATTGTGTTTGCTTATTAATCATTTGATGCATGTTTCATATATTCTATATTACTGCTAAAAACATTACATTTCAAGGCACAAGGGTCATACAGCATTTTAAAAAGATAAAAGAGAGTCTGATGTCCAGTATATCCAAGCCTCCATGATATTTCCATGACTTTTCCTGTTGTAAAATGTAATTTTAAAATAGAACAAGTCTGGTTGACTAGCTATTCTGCCACTGTTGGTCTCAAATACATTTTGTGAAGTAGTAACGCTTAACGTCAGGAAATAAGTATGAGATATATTTGCAGGAACATGGTGGTACAACAATTTTATTTGGTAGATGGACTGTAACCATATAAACAGAGGTCTAAGTGTCACTCAATAATAATTTACATTTTATTTCTAACTCTACCGGATCTTTACTCTCACCTTTGTTGTTGGAGATGCCGTAGTCGAAGCCCTGAGCTCCCGAACTGCCCATGCCCCTGTTAAACGCCTGAACTGAGAATGGACTGGGAGGAGGGGTCTGGGCTCCATGCTCCAAAACTGCTTGCTCTGTTCCAGAGAGAAGGGGGGAAAAAAGCATTAATAACTAAAAGCCACCTGTATTTAACTTGGTTTACATGTGCTATCTTGTTGGTGCACCACATTATTGATTTCCAGAATATACTTAAATGCGAAATGAATGTAATGAATGAATAAGGGACTTATCAAGCAAAACGATCGCTCATTTAAAAAAAAAAAAATAACAAAGTTTAAGTTTTATAAGCTCAAATGATCGCCTTCCTCTTTTCTGTAATGCATGTTCGTGACTCTCCTGTTTGAAATCGTTCATCAAAATGAACGAATCTTTTTTCGTGTCATTTGGTTCATTCAACGAAAAAAAGCCTCAAAGCATTTTTATTGAAACTTCTCATGTACTTAAATACAATCGTAATTGCACATTTGCACTGAAGTTGCAATTTAGTACACTTAAAATGTATGAATTTTGTCCGATAGCACTACAGTTAAACTGTTAGTACTTTACATAGCGCTTTAGTATGATAGTCAACTCATCAAAATAAGTGTACTTCTTTAAAGTATGAAAACAAATGATGATTCAAAGTTACTTCAAAGTAACGTTTATTTGAAAAGTGTACTTAAAACTCTATTCTTTTTTTCAAATACACTTTAAATTACCTTTAATTTAATTAATGTTATCTGCATACATAAATATGCTTTTAAGATCTGAAGAACACTTCTTGTATTGAAAGTGCACATTCAATACAATTAAACACACTTCTTTTTTCCACAAAGGATGCCATGACAAAGACTGAGAGACAAAGAGTGTTTGCGTTACCTTCCTCATGACGCAGGTACTGGTTTCCCCCACGGTCTCGGGTCAGGGACCAGGCCTCACCCTCATCACTCTCACAGAACTCCACCACACTGTTCTTATCCAGCTGAACCCAGGTGCCCTCCGAGTTAATCACCTGATACAGACACAGCTTTATTTACCTCCTCTCTTAAACACACACCTGGCACCACATCAATCCAGAGGAGCAAGACAAGTTCTAAAATTAAGCGCATTTAGAAAAGTGAAAACAAATATATGATGCACCATTCAATTCTCAAGATTTATGAAATGAAACCACTTTGCACGAAGACACAGTTTTAAATTGGACTTGA
This sequence comes from Cyprinella venusta, assembly GCA_038021265.1. Classification (NCBI taxonomy): domain Eukaryota; kingdom Metazoa; phylum Chordata; class Actinopteri; order Cypriniformes; family Leuciscidae; genus Cyprinella; species Cyprinella venusta. The sequence continues at coordinate 31,433,182 of CM075867.1, read as the reverse complement.
CATTCGTGAGCAGAACAGCAGTATTTGTGCAAGTTGGGAGGCTCATAGGCAACAACTTTAGGAGAGCATTTGAAGACAGCATGACACACCACAACCTCTACCGAGAGAAGAAAGAGGCAAAGACCAGCCCTTCCATGATCAGACATGGAGACTATTCAAATGCCATAAAAGACAGGTGTTTACCAGGGTTGTGCGCCATTCAGAATTCCCATTCAATTCTTGAATTAGAATTGAGGCAGCATACAGGATGCAGAACTGTGATTTGAATTTAAGGAAGTAGAAATATGATGAAAATAAAATTCAAAGAAAGTAATCGAACTAAAATCTGTCAGGGTTGTGGCGATAGTATTGTGTATCAACGATATTCAGAGATATTGCTGATGGTGATATTACCAAAACGATAATTGGCCGTTTTCCCATTAATGTATCCAATTATTATTATTATTAGAAGGGCAGTATTATTATTAAATGAATATTAGGACCTCTAATTAATTTGCCTATAATTTTATAACGCCATCACACAACCACACTTGAGACATCGACACATGCGTATGAGGATTGAGTCTTCAATGAAAATGTTCTTAAAAGTACATCCCACATTTAAAATGAATTGGAAAGTGATCTATACACAAATTGTGAAGAGTGCTTGTTATAAAGACACACATCATTCTTATACAGTTGTTGTTCGAGCCAAAATGAAAACTGCATCGTTGTCCGTCAGAATAGCACATTAACAAAACCTTTAATGACACTAATAACAACAATACAATTACAAATTATTAATAATATTATCCCTAAAATTATATAAGCCTAATAACAGTCTTAAGGTCCGAACACAGCACAAATCAGTTTTCTGTGAAAATCCAAAGCAGCTTCAAACAGACTTTTCTGATTTTTTTTTCCACTGTCATTAATGTATGGTCCACACGAGATATAAAAATATGATAATGTGTGTCCATAAATCTCCCGCTGAAATACTGTTCAGTTTTTAATGCTTTATTTAATATCACAACAGACATAATAAAATTGAATACTCTTGAGTCAGAGATAAAGATCCAATCATAGTTTATTTCCCTATTTAAATCCAAGCAGTGACTTTTTTTGGCCATGCAGTGTATAATAATTTAATGAATATAATTTAATATAATTTCCCAGGGTCTTCAAAATGGAATATAGTGGCATAACTACTACTAATAAATTTAATTATTAATGTTTTGTTTAAACTGACTCATTTAACTCCTCAGTTGTTTGACTGTATTGAATTTCTTTGAACTGCAATTCAGTCAATTCTTCTTCCTATCATTACAATTCAAATACCAATTCTACATCCCGTGGGTCACAGTAAATGCAATTCATATTCACAATTCCGAATCGAAAGGGAACCCATTCTTAATTCTGAATTTTGCTCAACCCTGGTGTTTACAGAGTGGAAATTATGAGATGACTTCAGTTTTTGTTGTAATTCACATGCTTCCTGCCATCATTGTTAATAGGTCACTTATTAATTATCCAATCACACAGATTTTCCAGCAGAGCATGCCAGATTACACTGTACTGTTACTGTGCAAAAGCTGAAGCCATGCTTGGTGGTTCTTGAAAGGGGCTTTAATAATGTGAACAGAACAATAACACACCCACACACCAGAGCCATAGCATGTATGGCCTCTGTCAAAAGAAGTTACACAAAGGGATCTATGATTGTCTAAAGAAAAATTAAGAATTTGTGTTACAGAAACTGCAGAACTAGCAAGAAATCTGGCTAATTAGTCATTTATTGGCAGCCACAGTAACACAGTTGGGAGTTCATACCTCGCCTACCGCCTTGACTTTGTTCCCCAGAACTAACATTCCAATGGGGATACCTCTAAGGTTTGGGCAGCTTCTGATGTTGTGACCCGAAGGTCCGGTCTTCACTACCTTATAAAGACCTGGTCCACCACCCTGGCCTGCGCCCATGTCTCGTACGGTGGCGTCATGAGAAGGGTGGCCACTGGTCTCCTTTCCATAATCATCCAAATTTGACCTGCCCTCCTGTAAAACCAAAGAACATCAGTTAATTTAAGTTTTATGTCGTAAAATTATGTCCTCAAAATATTTCGTTCCATCTAATTCCTTAAGTCTTTCTTTTAGGGTCAATGACAAATAAGGATGTCCGATATGATACCCTTTCAAATATCTAGTTTAACAGTCCATAGAAATGTCTTTGCAGTAAAACTGGCCCACATTTTCTGAAAACAGTTAATACAATTTTCAACATCTTTAGTTGCTGTTGTTTAAGAATTAAACTTTATGGCTTTAAGACTATGATTGCGGGACAGTTACACAACCTTGACATTTTTTTTCCCACATTAATATCTTAATATAAACAAGAATTCTTATTCAAAATTTGAAAATAATTTTAATAAAAGCAGCGTATTCATGCCACTGTTAATGCATTTTTGAATATAATTTATTCAAAAATGCATTTTCAACTAAACTCATGCATACAATAGTCAATTAATCCGAAGGGGGGAAAAGTGACATCACTGATTTTAAACATAATTTGCTGCCAGGATAATAGACCTGTCAATTGTGCTTCTACTTACAAAAAATAAGACAGTCTTTACAAATATCATGTTATCCTAATAGTAACTTGTAACTAATTTTAGGTCATGGGATGACATTAACATCTACATTTATTCATTTAGCAGGATGAATTTCATTATAACAGATTAATTTTGAATTATTAATTTAGCATTTGTGTAAGGAAAAAAAAAACAAAACAAAAACACATGCATTCACATACAATATTCTGCGTTTATTAAAGGAATAGTTCAACCAAAACTTAAAATTCTGTCACTATTATTATAAAATTGTTATTTTTACCATGGACCACAAAAGGACAATTTCAAATAAATTCTTCCATATATGATTTAGTGTCATTAACTTATATTTGTATGAATCATATTTGGGGCTTGAAAGATGTGGTGATTGTAGAATTCACCTTCTGTTTTCCATGACAAACAACATACAAGTTTGAAGGACATTAAGCTGAGCAAATAATGAAAACATTTTAATTTGAGTAAACTATTCCTTTAAATCCTCATGCAACTGATTTGGTTTGTTTCAACTCTGAACAACTACATGAAAACGCAAAGAAGCTTTACCCAAGGTTAACATAAATGTAATGTAATGATCATTAGGTACTGGAAACTTTGTGCATACAAGGAGAGATGATAAAACATATTTTGTGTCGCTCACTACTTTCACAATTAAACATGCAACTATGATGATGCTCCAATACTACATGTACAAATCACAATCTGAAACATCTCGAAATCATGAGAAACACTGGTGAAAAGCAAAGCAGCAGCCAAGCTACAACACACCTCATCTTCTGACAACTCACCTGGGGAAAACAAGATAAGGTCGTCCAAGACAAAAAGTCGATATCCCTGACTCCTTGGCTAGCGCTAAAGATATTCTGATCAACAGATTATAAGCAAGTCAAAACACGGTTGGGGATTAGCTTCAATTCAGAAACGCACACGGTATGGTTGGTCTTTTTTTGGAAGAGATGGATTGGTTGTAGTGACAGTTTGTTTGGGTGTATTTTATGCCTTTCGAATTTTCTTCACGATACAGTAAGAGAAGAATTTAAAGGTTGAGAAGAAGGTCTAGCAAAATGAAACAATCCAAAACCTAGAGTTCGGGGATCTTCTGAAGATATATTTTATCGAAATACAGCAAATGAAAAATAAATCCCATAAGAAATATGAAGATTCATAATCTTCCAAAAAAGATTAGTGGTGTGTCATGCTGTTCACACTGGGAGCCTTGATGACATTTTCACATCCAAAGGTAATTATGCTCTCACAATCATGGCCCAAATTGTAGGCCTTCAGTTCAGAAAACATCTTGTTTCATGGCAGAACCTCATCAAAAGTTGTGGGACCCAGACAGCTAAAAAAATTTAAACAGATCAGGCACTTTCAAACCAATTGTTGAAAAGGTCTCAGGGCCATTGAGCAAATTTTTAATCAAATTAATCTAAAATTGGCTGTATGAAGAGTTTAAAGCTTTATATACTGTCATGACCAGGAAACAGCAAAGCTTTGTTCACTGATATTCAGTATCACACAAGAGCTATTTCTCACACCACATATGATGAATAACAACACAGTAGGGCTGCACAATTAAATGAATAGATTATTATAATGGCTGACGCAACAAGCGAATCATGAAGTGTCGATTACAGCATTCACTGCATTTGTTTGCGCAATGGGGAATCTATAAGCCTGTTAAAAATAACAATCAGTTCTAATGAGCACATTTTTAGGCAGTGTTTTGTTTCATTTCTATTATGAAAAAGAAAGCTATCTCTTTTTCTCAACAGTATGTCAAGAAAGCTACAAGTAGGTGAGTTTTTTTTGTTTTTTTTTCCAGGCTTGGAGCTAAACTCTGCAACATACACGACACCAAAACCAGAACACTCCTGTAAAAGGAGCTGCATGCAAGATTGTGGCCAAAACTGGTACTGCAATCACTTTCAAATTAGGGTGTATCCCCGCCTTCCCCCATGACTTGAGGTTGCCAGATATGCTGCAGTATCCAGCAGGAATGTAGGCTGCTACAATAAGCTTCCAATGGCAAGTGCCGAGTCCTACACAGTGAGTTTTTTTCAGTTAATTATTTATTTCGGACTTTTGTAACAAAGTATTTCGGATTCATTTGGAATTTTTGGGGGTTTCACAATGTTGGATTTTTTTGTCCAATTCCGACACGTTTGGATCTGCAGCTGTGGTAACTAGAGAAGAGCTGGCAACCCGAATGCCGCAATACTGCTGACTCCGTGATTGGTAGATCGGTGGAGGGTGACGCAACAGAACAAAACACAACTTGACAATATCAACATCAGTCAAGGCTGCGACTTCACTTTTTAAATGACAATATCCTGGCCGGACTACTGTTGTCAGTGATTTAAGTATTTGAAATGAACATGATTTCTTAATGTCTAGTGACATATCAGGGAAAATTTATGATTAATTGAAATAAATTTCTTGCATACAGCTCCTTTAAGGCTAAAATACACTACGTGACTTTTGCAAAGTTATCTGCTCTGATATGTTATCTGGAAGAGTCAATCCTAGTTGCCGAAAGTCAGGGCCATTCGGCAGATTTTGGACATTCATAGGTGACATATTTTGCAGAAAATCGAATAGTTAATGTTAGCTTCACACGACAACTCCATCCAGTTGGAAGCTGTCAAATATGAATATGAACAAATTTCAAAACACATTGTTTTCATATTTGCGAGTTTGTGTTCGAAACGTTTAGTGATGCCCAGTTTCCGTCTGTGTGTAATGTATAGTTTTTTAAAAAAGATTTTTTCTTTAGTGCATTCCAGCCTTTATAATAAACAAGGTGTAGATGTGGTGAGAATTTCATTATTTACAAGGAATGTAATATTTTAAAATGAACCCTATTAATTGGAATAAATAACTGCCATTAAAATACCAAGGGATAAAAAAGACAAAATAGAAACTTTTTCATAATGGTGCAGCCCTACAAAACAGAGTGCATATGAGTTAGTGTCTTTTTTTAACCAGGAGTTAATAAGACAAGGGACCGGCAACATGCACAACCCACCCTTAAAAATGTCCATCCTGGTCTCTGAGTGATTGTGCCCAAACTAAACTACAGAGTAGCACTAACACATGCAAGGGCACATTTTCTTGGCCTTTGTAGGTAATTAATACAGCATGCTTGTAGGCATTTGGGACTGGGTCATTGGATGCCCGTGATTCACTGTAAAAAGAGCCAAACTGATGCATATCAAATGATCATCCTAAAATGTGACTGAAGTTAAGCTGACAGTTACAAGTCCCGTTCCCAAATGAGCAGTGTAGGGGCTCCGGCTAATCTACGAAGGGGGAGGCCTTTTACTTACGTCGACAGGGACCAGGAGGCTTCTGCCCAGATGCTGGTTAAAAGAGAGGCACCAGGCTTCAGTGTACCCATTCATGTTGGGAACATACTTCTTTACTGTCTCATCATTCAGTCTGAGCCAGACACCATCATCATTGTGGATCTATGGGAAACAAGCAACAGAGCGGAGCCATGCCCTCCTGTAACTGCTAACACGCCCCTCGCATGAGCCTCTGAGGCTGCAGAACCAATTGCGTAAATGCCCGACATCAACCAGTTGGATTTACAGTGGATGTCCAGAAGTGTTGAGAGAAAATGAGATGCATCATCTATAGAATTTTTATATGCATGTAGGGCCTGACAGCAAGGAACAACAGGCCCTTTCACGTGACTTACGTGGGGGCTTCAAGACACTGCTCAGCGCACGCGTTAAGCGCCACTTTCAAATGTGAAAAGCGCTGCCATGTCATCGTAGGGTAATTCTACGGGTTTGCCAATTAGCAAGTTAGCAAAAAAAAAAGCAGGGACCTTAACACTACCAATCAAAAGTTTGGACATATGTCTGTATATATTTAAGTAAATTAAATACACTTCTACTGTATATCCATTTGCTTTTGCTTTATTATCCCCTTCTACTCATCCATTAAAAAAAATAAAAGTAATTTTAGTTTTTGCAAAACAATCACCAAACTAATTTTGAGAATTAAACATAGTCCTTTTGATTTGATACTATAATAATTAACAGATAATACACTACTGTTCAAATATCTGGGGCAAGTAAGATTTTGTTTTCTATAATCAATACTTTTATACTTTTATTCTAATAGTTTTTTAATCTTTTTATATACTTTTATTTATTACTGGTCAAAATTTACAGTAACACCATTATAACAATATTACAAAAGATTTCCATTTCAAATTAATGTTGTTGTTTTTTAACTTTACATTGAGAATCCTAAAAAAAATAAGCATTTTCAACATTAATAATTATAAGAATTGTTTCTTGAGCATCACATCAGCATATTGGAATGATTTCCGAAGGATCATGTGACACTGAAGACTGGAGTAATTATGCTCAAAATTAAGCTTTGCATCAGGAATTAACCACACATTTAATTATATATAGTAATACCATTTAACCATTTTACTGTTCAATTTTACTAAAGTAAAATCAAATAAATCCAGCCAGGATGAGAACGAGAGACTTATTTCATAAACAAAGAAAATCTTATGGACCAAACTTTTGAACAGTGGTGAATATACACATGTAAAAATAACAGATAATCAATATTAAGATATTCTATAATCAAAAAATGATAACACCATTAAGCAAAGTAATCTATGAAATGAAATATAGACTCAAGTGTGTCCAAAATGTTGACTGGTAGGTTTTCTTTTTATATATACTATATACAGTTTGACCTGTCATGCAATAGTCATGCAATTTTTCCAATTAAGTGTGCTTTGAAAAGGCAAAATGGTGAGCAAAACATTACAAGGTTGATGCTTACTGGCGGTTCATGTGAAAGGGCCTTTAGAGCAACCGACAGCATTGCGGATGTGAGGTTGGGTCTTATAGGAGTATCAGTGATTGGCATGCAGCGATGAACTGGGATAGATAGCTCTTATATGAGCTTTAACTACAGCCTCAAAGTCTCCTGCATGTAAATGAAGCAAAGGATAGGCAAAAAAAAAAAAAAAACGATTCTGACCAAATCATAAGTAAATTAGAAAGCTCAGAAAGATGCAGGAAGTTTTAAAAGTCTTTTTGTTTTAAAACAGAAACAATTCAATAATCATTCATAATTGTGTTCTCTGATTAAAGGAAGAGAAAACAGAAAAGGAGGACATAAAGGGATACTCCAAGGGAAATAGGCTAATTTTACCACTCCTCCAGAGTTCAGTAACCAGACCATTTCTGGTCTCATTGACTTCCATACTATATTTTTTCCTACTATGGAAGTCAATGAGACCAGAAACTGTCTGGTTACTGATATTCTTCTAAATATCAGAAAATTGGTGGAATGGATTCGGTAAAACTCGACTGTTTAACTCTGAGGGAGTTGTAAGATGAGTGAAAAAAGCAGAGTATCCCTTTAAACACAGAACATTTTGGCCCTATTCTAGAGCGGTTTACCTCATCAATGAATGTGATGGTGCCATTGACTTGGACTATGCCTATTTGTTCGCTCTGCAGAGAAGGGTGACTACGCACGCGCAGCCCTGCGCTGTCCTTGGCCACAAATTTGCGCACCTGAGAGAAGCAGAGGACGAGAGACAGAGACTGTAAGACAGATGAGAAGTTGGCAGGAAGCTGTAGTCAGAGAGTGAGAACAGAAGAGAACAGAACCCGCACATCCTATCAGACGAGGGAAACGTCGGTCCATCCAATGAGGTGGGAGAGAAAAAAAGCATGAAAGACACTTGATTTTGTGCAGTAGTGTTGCTTGTTTCCCAGCTCAATACACAGTAAATAAATATAGTGACACCGCACTCGCATATACATAGCACTGATACCGCACAGCTATTTACACACCAATAGTCTAGTCTCTAGCGTCTTGATAAAGAAAAAATGTTTAGTCCATGTGGTCCCTAAAGTAATATGAGCACATAAAAGGTGTGTAATGTTTGTAAAACAACTATACTTGAATTTTAGCTTGCCAAGCCGCAGGACATCAACTTCCAGAGTTTTTAACGTCATAAATAATATTAATTAAAAAAAAGCTGTAATCGTATACTATCTGCTTCAGCATGAAACATTTTCGGACACCATGTCCAAAAAGTAAGTGTCAGTAAGTTTTTTTGGGGAGGGGGGAAATAAGGGTGCTTTCACACATGTAAAATTTGGTACAGTTAACTGCTGATATGAGCGCAACCGTCCTAAACTACTGAAGTGAACCGCTATTGATGATGTATGATTCGATAAAACTGTGTTCGTGTGTGTTCTCACTCACTGCCCTGAAGAGTGCACTGCAAACGGAGAGAATGTACATCTCATGTCTGCTCGCCTTCACACAAATGGACTCCCACGTTTCTTAGAACATATTAACAGTACATTCTCAGCAGACAAACGCAAGTGCTGTTATGTGCTGACGCCTTGGAAGCAAAACCAAAGGATCAAAAATACTGATGCAAGCAACTCTATCCATTATGGCGCTTTGTCCTTCATAGCCATTACCTAGCAACATGGGTACGTTGCTGAAAGTTGATGACACAAGCGTACCGTAGTTTGGACACAAATAGTATAAAGTGAACAGAGACCAGTGGGGGAAGGGGGAGAGCAATCAAACCTAGTGTGAAAGCACCCTAATACCTTTTCCCGGCAAGGCCACATTAAATTGATCAAAAGTGACAGTAAAGACATTTATAATGATTCAAATACATGTTCTGTTCTATTGAACTTTCTATTCATCAGAGAATCCAAGAAAAAATAATAATAAATAATCCTAAGGAAAACAATAGGGCCTTCGCCCTTTCAGGGCTTGGGCCCTAAAAAAAAATCCTGGTTTCCATAAAAATATTCTAACATTGATCTTGAGCACCAAATCAGAATATTAGAATGATTTCTGAAGGATCATGTGACATTTTACGCTATTTTTGATCAAATAAATGCAGCTTTGGTGAGCGTCAGAGACATCTTTCAAAAACATTAAATAAAAAAAAATGACAGACCCCAAATTTATGAACGTTAGCTTAACCTGGACCACCTTTTCAGCACCTCTTTTTTTTAACTCCTTAACTCACCTTGCTAGGTTGAGGTTCAGCTTTGGGTTTGACCATCTGTGTGCCAGGAGGGATCATTCCTTTGGGTGCGTCTTTGACCTCGACCTCCAGACCAGCATCTGAGCAAAAATTATCAAGTCAAAAAAATTCAAGACTCATTAGCCCTAAAATATCAATCCCCACTTTCACAGAAAAGACTTAAGCCTAGTCCCAGACTAAAATGCATGCTTGAGCTGTTTTAACTGAAAGCAATTTGCACTGACATATCAGTGTACATTTACAAAACATACTTAAATGCCTTAATTGAACTAAGGCATAATCCTGGCTTAACCCAAGGCCCATCTGTAAACACAAACCACAGGTCTTTATGTATAAGGTCTATAGTAGAGAGCCCCCTAAAGGGACACGGTGATGGCAAAAACATGAGATGAGAGGGGGGGAAAAAATGTGAACGCTTTTGCATTCTCTCGCAAAAAACGTTTGCATTATCGCGAGAAATTTTGTGTTGAGAAACAGACAGGGAAACACAAAGTTTCTTGAGGGAAACTTTAAGAACAAGAGAACGCAAAATAATAAAGACATAATCTGTCCCTCCATCTTGCATTTGCTCTATAAATCATATTTTATCATGTAAACACAATTTAGTACATTTTATTGGGGGTAAATGCTGATGATGAAAATCTATTTGAGCACTAGCAACATACACGATCCACTTTGGGCACTCCTTAAATATTTCTACAACAACACAAAGCTTTAATAAAAACTAAAATCCAGTTACCGATCTCAATGCCATCGATGGTCACATGGATGGTGTAAAGTCCAACAGCACCAGGGGTCCAGTTAGCGCTGTATGTTCCGTCTGTGTTGGCCCGGATTAGCATGTTCTCACTGGGCCTGAATAAAAGAAGCAGACAAACCGAACCTGAAACCTTTTCTTACAATATGAATGTTGACTGTAATATGAATATGACAAGTAGGTCTTTGAACCTCTTTGGTGTCGGCGAGGCAAAGCGAAGCTCTTCAAAGGAATAATTTTCATAAGCCTGGACAAAAACACAGTGACAATATAAGAAAAAACATACAAAATATCAAACTATCTAATTGCAATGAGACAAATATTTGAAGTCATTATGAAATTAAAATGAACCACTCAATATGTTGTAAGTGTATTAATCTTACTGTGAACGATTTTTTTTTTTTTTCAATTTTTTTTTTTTTTTATAATATATTAAAAATGTCATAACTGGAGCTTACAGTGAAATGAGAGACTTCTCTTCTCTCCAAAAATTACTTATTTTTAATAAATAATTATTTTTAAAAAATATTATTATTTATTTTAATTATACTCGAATTATTATTATTTATTTTATTATTATTTTATTTTAATTTTTTTACTTGGATGCATGTAAACCTGTTGGAGACCTTCAAAACAAAATTAGCAACCTTTAAAATAGCATAATGAGGCACTTTAATTATATCGCAATCTTTGTGATTTGATAATCACACCAGGCGATATCATGATTTCAGATTTATTTTGATTAATTGGGCAGCCCTAGTCCAAATCCTTTTTGAGTCGACTATAATTATCAAGTCAATAGATGAGAGGAACCTTCATCATGGTGATGGCGATATAACGTGCTTCTTTGATGATCATGGGTTCGTATGTCGCCTCCAGTTTGGGTGCTGGGTGGCCACCAAAAGTGAGGTCGGTTCCTGATGCAGAATTAGAGGAGCTGCCTGGCAAACGCTGCAGTTTCTTCATGTTCTCCTGCTGGATGGACTTTTTCTGAGAGACAGGAACAGCCTTGACTTCAACCTGCAACATGGATCAGAGACGATTAGATCTGCCAGTTTCATAACACATCGTTTGATTTAGAAAGATGCTAACCTTCATGTTTGGCACATGCACAACATCTCCATATTGGTCCTTGGTCTGCACCACAACAGTAGTGGGCCAGCCACAGCGGATGTCGTCTTTGTTCAGAATGAGTGAGGTCTTCTGAGGATCTGCGTAGGAGTCTGGCTGAAGCCACCTGGGAACGTAGAATGGTAAAGATGCTTGGATGAGGGCCTCAAGCTATCAAAAGACCCATGAAGAATAAAGGGAGCTGTAAAATGTTTGATACGGACCTGGCGAGCCGCCCACCGCTGGAGTTCTGCACGCAGGTAATGAAGTCCTCTAGAAAGGAGTGTTCGTTAGTCTGCAAATGCAGTGGCAGGTTCCCCTCCAGCGCCTCCAGGATGGTGGGAGAGTGTGTGAGGGCCAGTCCCTTGCCCAGGAGCCCTGAGTGGGATTTACACACCTGCTCGACAAAAACACGTGATCAGAGCACATTCTGATGATGTGCAACACTCAAACACAAAATAAAACTATTTCAAATTTAGTACCTGAAGTGAGGCTTCCTCTAAAATCTCCAAATCTTCCTCTAGTTCATTCCCTGGAGGATGTTAAATAATAAATACGATCAGATAAAAAAGACAAAGGGAGTTAATATTGTATCAGTGCCACCAATAAAAGCAACAGTGTTGGGGAGATAGTAACTTCGAGTAACAGTAGGTAAACTGTTTCAATCAGTGCAGCGTTTTTTTTTAAGACTAAGATTTTTAAGGATCACACTTAGAAGTATCAGTATATCATGACAAAACACAATATTGCTGTTAAAATGTCAAATTGTCTTAAGCCTTAGGGTAAGCGGCAACAATCAAACACCCTGTAGCTTTAAAAAGTTGGTTCATTCTAATGAAGCAGTTCATTCAGAAGATTCACATAAATTAAATAATAACAGGGCTGTGAAACTATTAATAGTGATTAATAGCATCCAAAATAAAAGTCCAAAATGTGTTTACATAATATATGTGTGTATAATTATTTTGTGTATATATATATATATATATATATACACACACACATACACACACACATGTATATATTTAAGAAAAATGTGTTATTAATATATAAAATATTTATATTTATGTATAATATTAATTTTGTATAAATATATATAAAGTATATACATGCAAATATTTCTTAAATATATACATGCATGTGTGTATTTATATATACAAAATAATTATACACACCACACACACATATATTATGTAAACACAAACTTTTATTTTCGATGCGATTAATCACGATTAATCGTTTCACATCCCTAAATAATAATAAAAAAATAGGTTCATAAATTAAAATTGTTATTATTATCAATGTTGAAAACAATTGTGGAAACAGTGATGCACTTTTTTCAGGGTTTTTGGATGAATAGAAAGTTTTAAAACGATTGCCCTTTAAAGTATCACGCATAGGTTAGCGACTTCAGATTATGCTTCAACTGCATGACACATTCCAGTTTTTATGTATCCTTTCCAACACCAGTAAGCAGCACTCATTCTCACCTATGGGTAGGGCAAGATCCTTTTTCATGAGTGCAGCTGCACACATACTCCCTAAATAGGCCAATTCCTTCTCCAGCTGAATAATTCCCTGAAACCACAGCAACATGTCAAATATCTCATGTTAAGTATGAATCTCTAATCCTTTCTCTGGTCTAAAGCAATGCATAACTGAGATACTAACAGTGGTAGACATACAATTATTTTTATTTAAGCTGAAATGGTTCTCACCCACAGTTCAATAAACATGCTTCTAGGGCTGGGTATTGATTGGGGTATTTGATTTCCATTCACAAGCTTGCGATTCGATTCAATGCCGTTTCATTTGGATATATATATCAGGTACAGTACTAATACTAATTCAGTAAACTACACAGGGAACCATGTCAGTTGCTACATTACAATAAACTGTTTAAAATTATCAATTTCTATACAAGCACTTAATTTGCACATAAAGCAGTTTTTATAATAAAAATGATATAATAATAATAACTCTTTTAATTACAACGTTTCTGCTCCAATGGTTTTTTCAATTAGAAACATGTAAATGGTTGCTGTCATAAAAACCTGTTTTCATGACAGATTTATTCAAACATGCAACAAAAAATTGTATAAATATGTAATGTAGATGCTCCTCTCTAGTGTTTATTTTATTTTTTTAGCTAACCATCGCACCACGGTTATTCAGTAGCTTTTCTGAGCTTTTTACTGACGTCTTTTTTGCCATTGAAATTGTGATGATACATTTCAGTAAGTTTGTTATATCTTTCAAAATACCTGCTGAAGTTGTGCTAGTATTTTATTAATTTAACAAGTAATAAAAACGAAAAGCAATGCAGCTTTGCTACAGCATTCTGTCACGCCATATGAAATAGTGCTAAAACGGTTTATTGATACATCTATTGTTTGAATTTCAAATTAAAATACACAAAATACGAAAGCTCAGACTAAGCTTATTGTGATTTTTGCAATGGGAGATATGCTGTAAAAAAATTTAGTTAAGTTTTGTTCAGAAAACAGCATGGACTAAAATATAGATTCATGGGATTTAAATATTGCTTAATCAAAATGAGAACCGATTGAAATCAATGTGTTCAACCCAGCCCTATATATGCTTGTTTAATATTGCTCATGTTCTAAATATTGCCATAAATGACGACATGCAAATTCTTATGTGTACACAAAATTATTTTTCAAGTGAGATAAAATGGGCTCCTTTCATGCATTGTGCTCATGTTTAAGACATCCAAATTGTTTGGCAAGGAGAAATTTCATACCTCATCAACACCAGGGTTAAACTCATAACCGACAGCTACGCATTTGAATCCGTAGAAACAGGCTTTCTCATCTTTCACGTAATCTGATGCAGTTTCCAAGGAGAAGTGGGCTTCGTTACCTTACATTAGGAAATGGAAATGAGTTAACGACTGAGCCAGTGTAGCATAACTCATTTTGAATAATAATAATAAAATGTCAGCTGCCCATATTATCACAGTCCCCATAGAGATAATATTCTGTAAGCAACCGCACAATCTTACTGTTGAGATGTGGTGTTTATAAACCCTCTGTGGGAGCTCATATAAAAGATTTATCTATTGGAAGCGTAAAAACTCTCACTCAAGGGCCTGGAAGTGGTGTTAACATCTCAATAAATGTCATTAATTACTAAAGATCAATTACAAATACTGTCACAGCACCTTAATCAGCAGGAGGGTATAAAGCAAACATTTATAAAGCTTGGTCGACAAAGACATCACTGTTACCTGGCAGCACCAAGACAGAGGTGGGCCAGCCATTGGAGCCAGAGAACTTCTTGAGCTCGGTCCAGCTGTTGATGGTCTCATGAGCAAGAGCTTTGGAGCCGAGCCCAGAGAAGTGCGTCGATCGGCTGGGGATGAGGAGACGGAGGACATCTTCTGGCTGCGCCGTGCCACACTGAGGATCAAACTCAACGGTCATCCAGCGAACGCAGTCTGGGAAGGAAACCTGAAATCCAGAGCATGGGAATGTGATTAAGCACTCGTATGAAGGAACACTAGTCATACTGCATCTCAATTTTGTAAAGAAAAGAAAAATATATGATAATTTTTGATCATTTTCACAAAAGTTTCATGGCTTCCAGAAAATTGTGTTTGACTATGACTTTGTCTGGATCAGATTCACACCAATGAACAGTAGTACCATCAACATCCCCCAAGCTTCACAGTGGTTAACCCTTCCTGAGCCGACATTTCATCTGGTAACAGTGGGCAGCTTTGCTATTTATATGATATTTAAAGGGTAAGTACTTTCCAAAGTGTTAAGAGTGTTTCCAAGAGCATTGCTACAGTGTTTTAAGTGTTTGCAGACAGTTGCAAAGATGTTCAGGGTAGCTGTCATGGTAATGCTGAATATCAGGAAGTGAACTCTAATGTTGTACCTTGTACTGGGTGACACCAGCCTGCTTGTAGGGGTGATCGCTCTCTATGACAGCATAATGATTAGAGGTGGTGCAAGCTGATAGGCCCTGCTCCGGCTGGTTCCCAGTGGTGCTGTCTGTGGATTGGTTAGGATTGAAGGCAGGCGGTGCATATTTCTGGTTCAGGGCAGAAACAGCCGGAAGAAGCTCCTGAACCAAACCAAACACCTCCACTGCAGCCTGGTAGAAAATTATCACATTTAAAAAGGTTAAGAGAAGGTCTCATGAGAAAAGTAAACAAGAAAGCTAATAGACTGGCTAGGAGACTGATCATTGTCATATCAAGACCTAAGGTTGCCAATTCCACGAAGAAAAACTCCCTTACCTTAGGAACAGATGCAGCCACAGGACCGATGTATGCCAAAATGAGTGGAAGCAGCATCGAAAAGAGACTGCAGGAACTCAGGAGTTCTGGAATGTCTTCAACTGTGGAGACATCAGTAACATCACAGACTAGGGATGGGACGATAACCGGTTTCGCGATAAACCACGATAAAATATACTGACGGTTAGTATTATCGCTTAAAATTTAATTATCATTAAAACCGTATTCGATTATCGCGATTTTAATACCTCACTGTAAATCCTGTCGGCCAGTCTGACGCAGCCGCGCGCTGCACGCAATGTTTACTATTCGAGAAGGAATGGCGGAAGGCAGTGACCGTGCTTGGGAGATTCAGCCTTTTAAGAGGACCAAATCTGGGGTGTGGTCATAGTTAGGCTTTTACAAAAGTCCTGAGGGAAACTTGATCGAGGATAGTCACCCTGTCTGCAGAACAAAAAGTCACTGTCCAAAAGAAACACTTAAAATCTGCCGAGTCGTCTTCTTGTGTAACCATCACCCGCTGTTGAATAGCGAACGCAAGGCAAGTTAACTTTGACCTCAATACCGAAACTAGGTCTGGGAAACAATTGGGCACGAAATGTTGTTTTGAGTTTAAACATTTTATGTCACTCACTTGAAATAGAAGTGAAGCTTCCGCGAAGAAAATTTTGCAGCAAGTGTCTTTGAGCCGACGAACGAACATCTTCAAATAAGATTATTACTAAGAGTGACGTTTTAAGGGGTAGTAATGTATAGATGCATCACGTATTACACCGATTTAATTATTGAATTGATAATGAGTTTAGCTAATGTTTTAAATCTTACCTGTTTATAAATTCATTTAGTAAAACAATCGTCCAGACAAGATGATCACAATAAATCAACTCTGATTTCATTTTCAAAACGATCAAAAACTGGAGACGCAAGACGGCCGGCAAGTTGTATTTGAATTAAACGAGCCCGTGTCTGTTGTGATATTGATGTGCGCTGTGTGTGTAGGGACTTTAAGCAACAGCCTCTGGTGGAATGGCAACTACTTCTTGACGTTCTACTGTAACCGTCTTCTACGGGAGAACAGCTGATTTGCCGTAGTCGTTACTACGTGACAGATTAAGACAGTTAATGTTATGTTTTAGGTTATGTGGCATTGGAATCGTTTCTGTATATCATTAAGTGCTAAAATCAACCCTTCTCTTTCTTTTTAAAATAACTTTCTTTTTGTATTTTACGTCTGATGATTAAATTATTATCTATGCCGTCCTCTTTACTGTTGCTTAGTGATTTTTGCGCTCTTTAGCTATGGCAGTTAAGGGCCCGTTCACATATCGCGTCGTTTGCGCGCTCATGTTCATTATTTTAAATGGAAGCGCGCGGTATGCGCGCTCATAATGGAAGCGACGCGGTCGCGGTGCGACGCGCTCGTTTTTTTAAGGCGCGTCCGCGCCGCATCGAGATAAAAACATCTCAACTTTTCGGAATGCCGCAAGCGCACCGTAGGTCACGTAGGTAGGTCTACAGAGAGTGCGGCTGATGGTTGCTTAGCAACGACAGACGCCACCGGAGCGCAACCGCCCTAGCGCTTCTTTGAAAAAAGGATAAAAACGCACACGCCTAGCGTTATCTACGCGTTTTTAGACGCGATGTGTGAATCGGGCCTAACTGTTTATTTTCGGCTGCCGTCGCCGTTCTATCAGCAGCTGTTGCTTAAAGTCCCTAATAATGCGTTGCTATTGACGACGGGCATTATACAGAAGGAAATGGCCATAGAATAGAATCTTGCTTTAAAAAAAAAACTGCATAGAACTGCTTGTTTATTTGTTGTTTGTTGATTTTCAATAATAAAACTTGTTAAAATGTTTTCAGTGTGAGCATCAGTTCTTTTTGAACACTTTCCATCTAATTTTAAGAAAACCGTGATAATATTGATAATCGCGATAATTTTGGACACTATAATCGTGATATGAAATTTTCATACCGTCCCATCCCTATCACAGACTAATACAAAAAGAACTAATGATGCTGACCTATAAGGGTAAATCTCAGAAAAACCACCCTATATATATATATATATATATATATAGCCTATAAAGACCTATTATGACAGTTAGGCACATTTCCCTCCAATTCTCATAGCATAATGCTTAATTCTCATTATTCTTAATGATGAATCTCATGAGGTTTCCATTAATGTACTGAACATTACCATGATCATTTGCATTAGCTTAATGATGTGTGTACTAATCTGTATCATATATTCGTATCTATAATAACAAATATCTTATTTCTTATCTTATACTAAAATTATTTCAACAAATAGCGTGACGGTGGGCTAGAACTATGTTTTTGTGCAACCAATGGCACACGGGAAATTATTTGGGGAAACCTAAGAAAATGCCGCTCACCGTCCACAGCAAAGGCCCTGTGGAGGAGGTCTTTGGCCGCCCGCACCACCACGCTGACTACAGAAAGAGCACGGCTGCAGTTCTTGTCCTCTTCATTGGCTTTGCTTAACAGCTGTGATTGCAGGTCACCATCATATTCACTCCTGTAACAAACAATCACCAAAAAGATGTTGGATCCTTTAGAAACAAGAACGAATTTTGTCCGCAGGTGAAAGAATGTATAGTACGGACCTATAATAGAGAATCTGAGGGATCTGGCCTCTGGTCTGGTTGGTGCCATTGCTGCTCAGGCTGCAGGTGCTGAAGGTGAACGCGACTCCGTCAGAGCACTGCACGGTTGTTATGCCTCCATCCCCATTGGCTGTGCGACTGCCGTAGTTACGCAGGCGGACGGCATATTTCACACTCTCCTGCAAGAGCAACAGGGATGAAGTGAGTTTGTGCCAAAGCGAAGTTTATTCTTTGCGTGATTCATGTGTAAAATTCGCAGCACCTTCAGAGGAACAGCTTTGTCCAGACGGATCTCAGCGATGTCACTGGGGGAGTCGTCAGTGCTGTAAGTGCCTTTGACCAGTTCTAGAGACGTCCATCTGTGGGAGTGGGCGGAATCTCCAGGGTGCTCCGTCTGAGCCTAATAAAACAGGACAGATGGACAGAACAGGAACACAGAGGAAAAAAAACAGGGTAAGACATTAGAAGAACTCACGCTCTAACTTAGGAATGAGAAGATTCTTGGGAAAATCCACCTTTTATATTAAACGCAAAAAACAACAAGTATGGAACCATGAGGATGACATTTAATTAAGGGTGTCACGATTTTGATTTTAAATCGAAATTGATCGAAATTAATTCACAATTTCGAACTTCGAATTAAAAAAATTGAATCGTCGATGCTGCCACGCCCACATGCCAAGCGGAAAAAATATGCCTGTTGAAGTGCTGCGACTATGTCCAACCATTAGTTTAACCTGATAAATGCTCATTTTACTTGCCTATTCGCAGTTTCCCCAATTAAATCTAGTCAAGCAGCAGCTCTTTTGCCACTCAGCCCGGCTGAGAAAGTGACGTCAAAGCATCACCTCTATATAGAATAGAACTTACATCATCAGCGAGCACCTCCAGCTCATACTCATGGATGCCTCCTCCCCCGTACACACAGAAACCCACCAGCACCACCCCTGGCTTGTCCACAGTGAAGCAGATGGCGTCGGGGGAGCCGTTCCCCGTGTTCCAGCTGCGTCCCTGGCTGGTCTTAGTGAAGCGGTTAGGACTGGCCTTCACCGAGTGCAGGGAGTTCAGCCCGTCCACCTGCACAACAACAGTCCACACGTTACAAAAGTGTAGATAAGAATTTACATTTAGTTCAGAGGCATTCTTACATGTTAAATTTGCTTTGGAGTATAGCAGCATATTAAATGGATAGTTCATCTGTAGTTAAAAACGTGACATTTTTGGGGTCAACAATCCTTTGAAGAAGAACTCTCTGTTCTTCCAGCAGGTGGCAGTAAGCCAGATGAGACAAACTGAGAGAGGATGTTTTTGTTTTTGAACAGGAGCCGGCCCTCCATGACAACCAACATCTAAAACCCTGCTCTTCCTGTGCTATTACAAACAACAAAGACCGCATGCCATTTTTGTAACTCTATTAGCCAGCATTCGATTTATATTCCACCTTAGGTAACGAACAGTGTTAAAGAGCAGCAAAGCAGCTGTAACAGTCTGCATAACATAGTCTAACCGAGCATGACATGCCAGTTACCATGGCAACGAGCCAATGGCCTTTTCCAAAGCCGTCTAAGAGAGGCGGACTGCAGTAGACTGTTGTGGTCCTGTGGAGGACACACCTGTTCTCATGACTCAGCTTCCTATTACAACAATCCCGCATGAGCAGGCCAGATGGAATCTGTGCCCTTTTCATTTTTTATGATAATTATGGGAAATAAATCTACAGTTTCAATGCTTTTAAACATGGTAAAATGTTAAAACAGTTCAACGTGTTAGACAGTTGGAGTAGCACACTCGTATTGATCAGATTACAAAATATGTAACAGGTACATTAGTTAATCTTCCGCACATTAAATTGAAAATGATTATACCATGAACATAACATGCCAATGTATTAATTATATATTAACATTCTATATTTTCAGTTTTAAAATGATTAGAAATAATTTGTTTATTTATATAATTTTTTTATATAAAAATTGTCACACACACAACCATACATCATACATATATGTGTGAGTGGATGTGTGTTTATATACAGTGCTTGACATTAACTTTATTGCTCTTCAGTCGCTGTGGCTAGTGGTTTTCCAAAGTTACTAGCCACAATTATTACATCGATACCACAGGAAAAAACTGCCATATAGATATTTTTAATACTATCTCATAATTTGGCAGTTGGTATATCAGGCTGCTGTCACTTTAAGACCTATTGCATAGACCCATTATACTGCGTTATCTAGCCATGTGAACACAATTTGGGTGTCAACACAAAAAAATTATGCTCAATACGTGCAAACAAGCCCTGTGACACAAACAATATTCATCAGCAGCAAATGAAATGAGTGAATAAAGGTTTGTGTCAACTCGCTTTTGGAGAGATTAGAGCGCGAGAAAGGGCAGCTGGTATTGTGTATCCTGCAAAGAGTTTCGATATTCAATATTCCAGTTTCGATATGTATCAATGTTTGTATTTATATATATATATATATGACCATTTTTATCAAGCTTGTATATTTAAATTCAGTAATTTCACTGAAATTGCAATGAAGATTACCTATTAATTGTCATTCAAGTGAAATTACTGAACTTGAATATATAACCTTGATAAAAATGATCATTTTAGAAGAAAATTTCAAATGGCACTTAGAGGCTTTTGCATCTGAACTCTTCATATATATATATATATATATATATATTATTTTACCTTAAGCATTTTTATTTAATATTAACCATTTGAAACAAAGGACAGGGATCTTTTGAACTTTCAAAATAACAGACGTGTGAGCTTTCGGTGGAGCTGTACAGATACAGATACATGAACATGAAGGCGGATTTTTTCCTTCACCATGTAAATGCTATTTATGGCGAGGCGGTGGCTGTAATGCAATTAGAGCAGCAGGCGAATGCTTGTGGACAAAGAGACAGACGAGGAAAAGAGTGTGTGTATGTAAGGAAGAGAGGAATGAGAGAGAAGGAGATCTGTCCTTCTAACCTCAGAGCCGAGAGCAGAGGCGGTGAGCTCACTGACTATACTGGCCAGCAGCCCACAGGTGTTGGACACCAGATGAGGAGAAAAGAGCTCAACCTCCTTCCTCAGACTCTTCCTCACAGGAAGCACCACAATGACCAGCATTTTCTCCAGAACCTCCCGGAAAGACGTCATGCCCATGAGATTCTCTTCCGTCTGATCAAAACACGACAAAATGAGACAGAAGAACATTAATGCAATGTTTTAATTGATTATGCATGTTTGACCAGATGATGGTACTCACGTGGCTGAGTTTCTCCATGTGTGCCACCAGCAGGGGGAAGCGGTGAGCGAGGGCAGAGTCGTTCTCAGTGCTGACCTGTTTGACGAGGGAGCGCAGCAACACCTCCCCGTCGTACGCGATGGGCAAGATGGAGGTCAGCTTGACTGACGTGTTACACAGCGCTGACATCACCGCAGCCAGCAGACGGCTGCTCGACGTACGAAAGTTCGCCTCTTGAATGTCCTGTAGGTCGACATGAAGGTCAATGTAAATAGTAGCTTGCTGCAGTTAACCAAACTAGATGTCCGATACAAATTAAGTAATAACTATATTTCTCAGAAATTAAAAAAAAATGTTGTGGAGGCCTTTTGTTTTCTGGTTTAGAGTGTCACTGGAGGTATTTTAGAGCTCAAATTCAACAGGCCTAAATATGTCAAGTGGCTCATTTGCAGAAAGAGCAGGGCACTGAAAGTGGTTCAGCTGAAAAAGCCTCTCAGATAAAGAGGTGATTCTCACAAAAACATATCTAGGTCACATTTTACCCCGAAATTAAAAGAAACATACACACATGCATACACCCACACATAAGCATACACATATTATATATATATATATATATATATATATATATATATATATATATAGGAAATACATACATATATACATACATATATATATATTGGAAATATAAGCAAGTGATTATCCAAATGACAATAGTAGGAAATGTGACTTATTCTGTATTTATCTACCTGTTTTTTGTTTTTGTTTTTTTTGTTTTTTTTTTCCTACGAACTGTGATCTGTGTGTTTTTAAGATTGTGTTTTTTTATGTTTGTATATTTATTACTGGTGAGCCAAAGACAATTTTCCACCCCGGTGGAAAATAAAGATATTATTATTATTAAATACAAAATTTTACATTTTCCCCCATATTAAACCCTTTCATTCAAATTACCTAAAATATAAAATACACAAAAATATTATAAAGAAATTATAAACCTTGAAAAAGAAATAAAAATATAATAATGATGATAATTCTAATAATAATGTAAAATATATACAGTTTGAATTGTTATTAAAAGTAGGCACATTTCCACACAAAGAGATAATTTAATTGACTTTTTTGTGTTCCATATTATTCTTGATGTTGATTATCATTAGATTTCCAATAGTGTATTACAATGACTGTAATACATTGTATTACCAAGCATGAATTAAATTGAGTATTTCTTTAAAAATTAACAATGGTCCTAAAATAGGGCAAAAGTTTATTTATGCAAATCATAGTGTATTATTTCTCGCATTTGATGGTGAAATTATGACCTGGAAATGTTCTTGACATCCATTTATGATATATAGACTGGCCAAAACGAGACCAAATTAGCTGTTTGCTGATAGTTCACCTAAAAATGAGAATTCTGGAATCATTTACTCACTTTCGTTCTTCTGCTAACCATAAAATAAGATATTTTGAAGAATGTTGATGCCCATACGGTTTTGGAAAACTGACGTCCACTATATTTTCCATACAGTAGAAGTCACATGATCCCGAGATTAGTTACCAACAGTCAACAAAATATCTTCTTTTGTGTTCTTTCACAGAAGAAAGAAAGTCAAACAGTTTTGGGACGATATGAGGGTCTATCCCTGTGGGTGGATTATCCCTTTAAGCACAACTTCAATCTAATGCTTGTGAATACCTGGTCCAGACAGTTGAGCAGGTCGCAGAGGCAGGCCCACTGCAGGGCCGGCGTAGGGTAGAAGGAGTGAAAACAGGCGGTGAAGGTGTTGTGGCACTCCTGCAGCACGGCCTCCAGCAGCGTGAGGGGCTGACTCAAATATCCCTGCGGGTCATTGTCCAGCTTGGTCAGGCAGTTATCCATCCCTTCTGACAGGATCTTCTTCAGGAGGCTTCGTGTCTTTCCTACACACTCTGCCAGCTTGCTGGACTCCTCCACAACAGCTTTGGTACTGGCTAGATAAGAGACACAAACAGAAAGTATAAGATACAATGTAGGTGTGATGTAGTCTAAACAGCATGCTGTCGAGTCAAAGGTCCTCAAGACTATTCCTTTGACCCAAAGCTGTCTTCCTCGTCATTACATGTTCTTAAAAGACTAGTGTGACATGAGACCCCGCCAATCAATATAGATTACATCTGTAACTCAAGGGAATTACACTTGTGACATCGATAGTACGACTCAGCAAGAAGTGACAGCACAGGTTCGGTCTGTAACAATAAGAGCAGGTGACAAGGTCTACTAGTACAGTGTCAAGAGTGTCAAAATCAATTTGAACAGGAATTAACACCTTTTTCCCCTAAGGAACACATGTACTCTTAAAGAGATAGTTCTTTGTTTTAAAGAGATAGTTCTTGCAATTAGTTTTTAAATATCTGTATTTAATAAATAAGTATTTATTATAGCCCTACTTTAAAGTGTGTAAACTTTATATATTTGTAAAATCTATATATTGAATAATATGTGTTATATAATGCTCTCTTTCCTTCCTGTGACGAAGCAGCCCAAACAGAAACAACAAGAGTTTACTTCGAATTAAATTCCAGCAATACAGTTTGTTTAACCATTATTATTAATAAATAAAAAAAAACATTATTAACATTATATTTAAAAAAATTAAAAAAAATGCAGGACTTTTAATTATAAACAAGCCCAAAATATGCTAATATTCAAATTTTGTTCATTCAAAAGAGAGACTGAAGTTTAATATTCACATAAGGCTGTATCGCGGTTCCTGTTTTTCAATCCTCAAATATGAGTCCTCTTAAAATTATAATTAAGATGTTTGTAATATAATTTATTGATCATTTTTCAGCCAATTTTCCGTTGATACTTGACAAACAGCTAGTGGGCCACCACTTTAACATCCTTTAAACAGCAGAGGAGATATCATACCAGAAATGGGGAAGATCTCGCAGATGTAGACACGCAACAGTCGCAGGCAGCAGGTGCCAACAAACCGAAGGCGCTCCAAGTCCAGAAGAGTAGCTGTGAACTGGAAACCCTTCAGTCCCCTCAGTTCCTCCACCCCCAACACCAGCGTGGTCCAGCTCCAGTGCAGGATACTCAGCAGAGACTCAAAACAGTCCTAAAACAAGAACAAACTTGGAAATGAACCAAGGATCTGACCTTTTATTAACTTGGCTTGTTTGTTTGACTATACCAAGCGGATAAACCACCAGGAAAAAAGCCCCAATAGTAAAGGGATTTCCTTAAATAACAACACGCAATAAAAAATACACTAAAGTATAAACCATTCCAAATTGGCTGCTGTTCATCTGTTCCTTGCCAATTTCTTATAAGACAGAAGCATATTTTATGAAAACAGAAGCTAGTAATGCTAACATTTCCTTTTCAGGAAATTGCAGGTCAAACTTTTGAAGTGGAGCATGAGCATATTTATGGGTCAATGACAAACTGGAATGCTGGAAAAGAGATGTCTTTTTGTAATCTAGTTTAAAAAGCGGCAAGTTGTAAGTAATTGTGTATTTATGTCCTTTCCATGACAAAAAAGTGCAAATTTTGCCTAAAAAGTGGCTTCCACAATTTAAACTTGGCTTCAGAAACTTGTGTCAAGTGTTGAAACAATCAAGTAAAACGTAATCAAATATTTTACATACAGCCTATAATCTGTATGTAAATATGAATTACATTTGAGGATAAAATTAGCTCTGGAAGGGGAAATAACATTTAAACTTCACATTATTTGGCCACATCACATTATTATAATCAATTAGTATGTTTTTGCACACACATACCACAGACACAGTCCTGGCGAAAGAACGCTTGAGGATGTGAACAGGCTCACTGGTCTGCTGCTTTCCTTTGGATGTGTTACCATCATTAGAAGGTAACCTGGAAAATCAGAGCAAAACTGGTATGAGAATGAAATAATACACCTGATATATCAAATTAACAGGCACAGAACTAAAATGTCTCATGTACCTGTACAGCAGCTGAGGTATTTGTCCAGCATTCACATCGGTACCGTTGTTTGATTTCTTTGAGCTCTTGAACTGAAACACCACACTGCAGGAGAGAGTTCATGATGATAATCCTTGCCTTCTAGTATTATAATGCTAAAAGAGTCACAGTTATAAGTGTGTTCATACCCATCATCAGTGGTGATGGTTGCCTGGCCGTGGGAGCCGCAGTCACTGCTGGGTCCAGACACACGAGCCCACGCCACATACCACCAGCCCAACTGCAGCAGCACAGGCTCATCAAACATCATGGCGTACTTCTCCCTGCATATATAAAACAAAACATCATAAATAACCAGAATTTATGAGCCATTTTGCTCATTTTGTCTTGTAATCACCTGCTGTGTTTATTAAATATTTCAATTTTTTTTAAAAAAATATTCAATGTTTCAGAACCTAGCAGGATAAAGCATTTACTTTGGGATATACATAACTGGCATATATCCTGCTCTCTGGATGCATTACTCAACTAGCATTCTTTAAAGGGATACTCCACTTTTTTGAAAATAGGCTCATTTTACCACTCCTGCAGAGTTAAACAGTTGAGTTTTACCGTTTTCGAATCCATTCAGCCGATTTTCTGATATTTAGAAGAATATCAGTAACCAGACAGTTTCTAGTCTCATTGACTTCCATAGTAGTAAAAATATACTATGGAAGTCAATGAGACCAGAAACTGTCTGGTTACTGATACTCTTCTAAATTAAAAAAATCATCTGAATACATTCACAAATGGTAAAACCCAACTGTTTTACTGTGGGGGAGAGGTAAAATGAGACTATTTCTAAAAAAAAAGTGGAGTATCCCTTTAAAGAATGAAGTGATATTGTTTTGAATATAGGCATACCGAGCAGCACAGTCATAGGCCAGAACATCTGTCTCGGCCAGTAGGTCTCCATCAGTTTCGTGGTCTCCTCCATCTGGACCCAGCTCAAACAGCTGCAAACACAATCACAGCTTTCAATCACAAACCAAAAATCTGAAAACTCATGAGAATGAAGTGGGCTGATGGTCGAAACTAAGGAAATGCTCAGAAAGCCCCTGACCTTGATCTTTGCGGTGTACTCCCCTCTGCCTCCAAAAAGACCCAAACCCCCTAACAAGATGTCAGCGTCGGCGCAGAAGCGGATGGCCTCCACTGAGTGGGCAGAGTAACCCCAGCCTCCTCCATGGCCTAAAAAAAACAATGTGCAAAAACTCAATCAATCAAATTTTTACCTTTCGTTTTAATTGAAAAATTAAGGTAAATCAATTAAATAGCTCATAATTGACTAATGGCTGGTTTTCCAGTCGAGCTGCTGAATGTGAATACCCCTTAACAGTCTAAAATATTATTTAGAAATGTAACAGCTATAGATATATAGATGATTTTGGATGAACTCACTCTCAAAGCGGTTGACCACACTGTAGTCCTCTTTAGAGTAGACCTTCATCACAGCCTGAGTCTCTTCCTCAGCACTGGCCACTCCCATCTTCAGCTCCTGCATCGCAGCCAGTGTGTCCAGACAACCTGCACAGAACCAAAAACAACAACTGACACACTACAACTACAAGAATCAAGTCACATCACCTTTATTTATATAGCGCTTTTTACAATATAGAATGTATCAAAGCAGCTTCACATTGAACTGAGAAACTTTTATTTTGTATTATTATTATTTGCCACCCGGAGGACAAATTATAATGTTAATAAATGCTTTTTCATCAAAAATAATTCAGTCATAATTGCATTTATTCAGACAATTTTCCACCTCCTCTATTACCCTTAGAATTAAGGGTTAAAGAGTTAAAGGTTAATTACACAATATGCTAATTTGCTGTCACAGGCAGCAGTTTGCTTTTAGGTCTAATATAGTTTTTAAACTGCGTAATGTTTCAATAACAGATACCTCATAAAAAAAGACCAACAATATTTAAAAGATATAAAAAAGGAACTTAAGCTACTAATTTGAGAAGCTTAAGAATCTGTCCGAATGATCTGCAAAGCAGTAGATGCTACACACATCCAGAAACAGAACAAGGTTTGACTGACTTGACCGCATTTCCCATTTTGTTCTGTTCAGTATTAGAATTAAAGCTTCTATCCTACTTCCTCTAAACTACCTCACCGTGGAAATAAGCGGCTTTAATACGTTCTTTCTTTAATAGGAAAGAAGTTCTAAAAGTTACAGTGTCTTTTCATAATAAAATAGTTCCTTATTTTCAAACAACGAAAATTTTATTTGTCAGACACAAAGCAAAAAGAATGCCACACTTCCTAAGACAACATCAGTCAAAGAGCTCAGTGCATGAGCTAAACTCAATGAGAAACAGCTAGCTTATTTAAGCGTTGAATGTTCTTCATCATGTGACTTCATTCCTAACAGGTTTTGAGATCCTGATTGACAAGTGAGTGCTGTAGAGTAAAGCTGAGGTAGAATGATGTTATGGTACCCAGGATGTGCAGCGCTCCATGGGAACGGGTGGTGCTGGCGTGGGAGCCCGAGGGAAGAGCCAGTTCAGGACTCAGGATGCTGCAGAGGGCCTGGATGTCCGAAGCAGAGGGCACACGGGCGTCCGCTATCACGGCGTTATAGCAACACATCTCACGTGTGGCAGGTAGGAACCTGAAACAACAGTGAGATGGCTTAGTTGAGAATATAGCTGTATAAATATTCCATAAAAATATAATTTATTGTTAGTAGAACACCACTGAATCCCTAAGAAATATGTGTAGAGTGTTTTAATGTGGCATTTTGACATTATTATTAAAGGGATAGTTCACTCTAAAATGAAAATGAAGTTGTAATTTACCCACCCTGGTGTTTTTCTAATGCTGTATGCCCTTCTTTCTTTTATGGACCACAAAAGGAGAGTTTTTTTTTGTTGCATGGGATCATTTTATGATACTTTTGCGCCTCTTTTAAAAAGCTTGATGCTGGTTGCAACTCACTGCCATTATACAGACATTATTTTCTTTTTACATACAAAAATGTTGGATCCAGCAGCCTATCTGGTAACCTCGAGTCAGGGGGGAGGGGGAGGTGACACACCGCTCTACAGTAATCTGAAAGTGATCGCAGTACCAGTTTTGGCCACAATCTTACATACGGCTCCTTTAAGTCAGCTGACTCCAGACAGCTATGAATCTCACCTCCAGATGACATCATAGACGGGGTCCAAACAGAGGCCGAAACCCTGGAGATCCTCCTGCTCTGAGTCATTGAAGGTGCGGCAGCTCCCGTCCAGTTTATTGATAAGAAGGCATCTGAAGGGAGGAGGCTCAGATACAGATGTTGGAACTAAACCTAGAGAGACCAGAATGGGAGTCAACAAAGACTTTAACAGGAGTCAACGCATAGGCCACACAAGTGAATCAAGCAAGAGAACATACCGATGATGTGTTTGCTAGCAAAAATCTCAGAGGTGGCCAGGACGTGGGAGTTGATAAGCGCCTCGTCGATTCTAAGGAAGGTTTGATCACCGCTGGCCCCAATCCACGTTGCCTTTCGGCCATACTTGGCACCAATGTTGGGCATTGGCGAGGGCTTAGCGTTCCAGTAGGGCATGTCTAGGATGGGTCGCCCTAACTGTCCTTTCTGTTGACACAACACAAGATGTAGCTTCAGGTTCTCAACCAACATAAAACCAGGCCAATTTAAAAAGACTTCATTACTGAAACGGCTAACTTACTGAGAAACTCCCGAAGGTGAAGACCTGTCCATCCATGAGAAGCACTGCAGTGTGGTTACTGCCTGCTGTCACCTGAGTACTGGGGCCAGGCAGAGCTTGCACCAAAGTGGGAGATCCTCTGTGTGCGTGGGTAAAATCAAAGAAGCCATGAGTTGATATTTAAAATCATTTAAAAATAATAAAAAAAATCAAATTCAAATAATTAAATAAATACAAAATTTAAAAAAACAAATAAGTAAATACATAAATTAAAAAATTAAATAAATATTAAAAATAGAGTAAACAAATAATAATAATACATATATATATTATTTTTATTTAAAAAAAAGTATTGTAATTTTTGGAGTATAATTATGATGGCTTATTATTTTATTTATTTTTCAAATTCTTTTTTTGGAGATTGACAGTCATGGCCACTGCAAACTTGGCAACTGCATTCCCTTAAAAACCTCATTACCTAGAATTAACATCTCCATGTCCAAGTTGTCCATGTTGTCCATAACCGAAGGTGTAAACATCTCCATTCTCCATTAATACCACTGCAAAAAAAATATATTAAAAAAACAGGATTACCATTACAAATGGATATAGAACTTCAATTCATACATACCATATCATAAAACAGGAGCATATTGATCCAAAATAATGAAAGGAACATGAACAATGGCTTCCTTTGACATTATCAAGGTCAGAAGATATGTTCACTCACCGGAGTGGTGGAACCCGCAGCTGACCTGCACGGCTCGCAGCTCACAGTCGAAGCGTACGGACCCAGGAGGATATGTAGTGATCTTACTGGCATCTTTGTCCCCACGTTCACTGCTGCCATCTGTAACACAGGACAGACCGTGAGGTAAAGGGCAGACAAGGACAGCAAGAGACGAGATGGATGTCTTAAGGCAGCAGGTGATTCTGGGGACTGTTAACGACCTGGCAAGAGAAATGATCTGGTGCCTCAGTGGAAAGAAGAACAACAGAGAAGAAGTGTAGTATTGGCATGCGTGGACACTGATGGAACAGAAAACAGGGCGAGGAGATAGACTGACTGGGAAGTTGTGATTGTACACATCCTTAAAAACTCTCTCTCTGGGGTTAATAAAATAGATCTCCCATTGATTTGTGGCACAAACCCAAAGGAGGAACAAGAAAAGTAGGCTCCTTTTACTCTTGACTGATTGAGATGGTGTAGATCAGCTGCTTTCGTATCGATTCTGTGCACAGCAGAGGACTACGCTTAATTTGAATACAAAAACGGTGTTAAAAACAGAGTGGGAATGTCCTAAAATTAATGAATAGAATAAAACATGGGCTAGAACAAGTACTGGCCTGCAGGGGAACATAACTGGGGTTGTCTGTTATCAGGAGAAGTAATCATCAAAATCGACGATTTTGGTCAAAATTGTTTGAATTCGCATTTATCTGGTTCAAATGCCTATCGCTCGCCCTGCGCAGGTTTCCTAAAGCCACCTGGGCAGCGCAGCATTGTGGCTTGGGCCAATCATCGCAGCTTGCAGCTACATTTTACTAATATTTACTCTATAATACTAATGGATATCATCTATTACCAAAGATAATATTCCCCTTCTGAAGTGGTTCTAGATTTTTTTATTGTGGCTTGGGCCCATCATCGCAGCTTGCAGCTACATTTTACTAATATTTACTCTATAATAATAATGGATATTATTATCAACTATTGCCAAAGATAAAATTCCCCTTCTAAAGTAGTTCTAGAATTTTTTTATTTAGGTTCAGGTTTAATTTCAAAAGACGCACTGGTTCTTGATGTGTCGATATATTTTCAGAGAAATATTTGGAACATATGGTTATATGGATTTGTTTGATGATATGGTTGTGGTGATTTTTTTTTTTTTTTTTTTGTCATTTTTGGAGCCTGACAGCTGTGGTCACTATGGACTAGGGGTGTTGCAATACCAGTATTAATGATAACCATGAAATTTAACAATTGAAATACCGATTTCATGTTAATACAAGACATAACATGGTAAATAATCCATTGCCAGTAACTGTTTGACATGCCAACGTGATAGGTGGCAGTATTGCAGCCTAACGCTAGTTTTCACCCATAAATCAAAAAAAAAAAGATGACAACGGCAACTACTGCTGCACTAAATCATGTTGGAGGAGATAACAGATGAAAGTGAGACACTCTGTCGCACTATTAGCTTACAATAAACTGCTTTTATATGGAAAAAAGAGAAAAATCCCCTTTTAATGACAGATAAATTGAGAAAATATAACATTAACTAATACAATAAAAGCAAATGGGTTTGGAATAACATGAACTTGGATACATAATAACAGATCTTTTTTTTTGGTGAACCTTTAATAATAATAAATAAGTTCTGATATTGACCTAGATATTGAATTGGGCAAAAATAAAACCCATTCAGAAGGGGAATTAGCACAACTATAATTTCAATGTTTCTTAAAATAACTACAAAGCATTAAGTTCTATTTATATTGGCCATGCACTAGGATTTATTTTAAGCCTTCATGAAAACTATGACAACTTAAAAGCAAGTTTGCAGGGGGAAAAAAAACCTTTGCTATTTTAAGTGAGGATTTCACCACTGCTTTCCCAATAATAATTACCATAACATGACTAGTCCAGAGGTCGGCAAGTCAGGTTGGCAACGGGCCAAATAAAAACTTTTGACACTAGATGGCGGACCAGAACATAGTCAATGGATAATTTAAGAAATTAATTGATGAAAAATGCAACTAGAATTGCCTGTAACAGACTGTTACAGTGTCTTTTGTAACTGGTAGTGAGCTGTTACTCTGTGTTAACTCCTGTAGTAGGACAGTCATTAACAAAAAGCCACATTTGTGTGGGGGTGTCCGGGTCTTATACTGGACATTATTAAAGCAGTAGGGATGAGTTACGATTTTCGAATATTCAATTTGTTGATTTAATTATAGAATATCGAATAGGTCGTGCGATTACGGTCTACAAAACAACACTTAATGAAGTGGTCAAAATCATGTCTGACCCACATGTCTACCGATATATTGCAGCATCTTGCAACACATCCCGCCTTGCCAAAACACACATGTGGGAGATGCAAAATCGCTAAAATATAACTCAAAAAATAAAAGAGGCCGTTTGGTTTAAATCGTAAACTTTAGCAATGATATTTTTCACCTGACTGCAGGGTCTGATTGTTCAATGCACACAGCATACAACATATGGCCAATTGACTATTATGAAGAGAAAAGAGGTAGTAAAGTTAGGTTTTATTCTTTCACCAGAGAGGGAGAGGAATAGATGCAGGCAGAGAGATGTTATTAGGACCAAAGAAAGCAGTGAAGTACAGTTTGTTGAAGGAAGAAGGAAAAACGGCATTATGGGGCTCCAGGTGGAGTCTGTAGTGAAGACCGCAGTACCTTTGAGTCTCTCCCGCATTAGCTTAAAGGCCTGAAGGGGTCTTATTCTTGCTAGCACCTGCTCACGCTGGTTCATAAAAAGGGGACCAGGGAAAACAAGGGGGCCTAAGGGTGGAGAAAGAAACTTTCACATGCATGGGGAAAAGCATCTCACAAATGGAAAATAAAACATGGTACATAACACATGGTACATTATGAAAACACAAGCAAGAAGGGAATTCCCACAGGCAACCCACTCCCAGAGAAGACAAGCAAATGTAAAGTAGAAGGCTGAGAGTTCGGGCAATCAGTCCGCTTTTGGAGTATTATCGAGTAGGTAATAATACTCCATCCAGGAAACCCAGAGAATTTTATATGGGAAATGTATGAAGTGCTCATAATCAAGGTTGTATATGACAGAGTGAACAGGAGAATGGATTATGATTAGATGTTTCGATGGGGATGGATTAGTAACATTCGCAGTGACCTATCATTCAATTAGGTCAAGTGTCATTTTATAGTCCAAAAGAATTGTACTATTAGGGCTGGATAAGATGCCTAAAACCTTAAATTACAAACTTAGTTTATAATATATATATATATATATATATATATCAAAGTTTATTTATTTGCTCTTAATTGGCTATTGTTGCCAAGTAAATTCAAAATGTGTAATTTAAGTACAAAAATATCTAGTTCAAAAATATCTATCAAAAATCTAGTTAAAATACACAAGACATATGAACACCAGGGAGACTACTATATAATATTAAACAGCAATATTTATCCATACATATATTAACTCAATACTTTTCAAACATGACAAAATGCAAACAATGAGTACAAATGCGTCTATACTTCTGAAAAATTGTGCAAAGGAATCTGAACTTTCAAATTAATCAATTTTTCTGAAACACAGATGGGCCTGATTCACAAAAATGAATCAGAAGCTATTTTTGCTACTGTAATTCTCAATATTCATAACGTTGCTTAATGTAACACTACATTTCAAAAGTTTAGGGTCAGTGAGATTTTGTTTTTAAAGAAATAAACAAGGACGCCTTAAATTGATCAAAAGTGACAATAAAGACAAAAGATTTATATTCAAATAAATTATGTTCACTGAACGTTCAAAGAATCCTGACAAATGCATCACAGTTTCTACCAAAGTATTATACTTTCAACTTATGATTAATAGGAAATGCTTCATGAGCACCAAATCAAAATGAAGGATTGTGTGCCAATAAAGACACTTTGCCATCATAGGAATAAATTACATTTTAATCTATTACAAAAAAAAAAAATGTTATTTTAAATTGTAAAAATATCCTAACTATATTATTGTTTTACTGTATTTTTTTTTTCACATAAGTGTATAAACATAAGAGACTTCTTCGAAAAACATAATTTTACAAACCCTAAACTTTTGAACAGTATTTGGCAAAATTTCTCTCAAATATATTGTGAATTTTCAATATATCGCCCAGCTCTGGCTTTACACAGTAAATACTGAAAAATCTGCATCATTATGCAGTGACGCGTCATAATTTCGAGAGGTGTGTGTGCGTCAAACACGAGCGGCATGTCTGGGTTTATTCTGGTCATGTAGACGTCATACCTCGACCTTCCTCTATCCGGTGCCGGCGATTGATGCGCTGTCTCTTCTCCTCCTGTCGAATCTGGATGTGCTCCTCTATATTGACGCCTGGGGGAGGAGGGACAGGCACAGCTAAAATAACAGAGGTCCAGCACAGGCGGGGCCAAAGAAGGAGACAAACGAGAAACAACACAGGCAGGTGAATGATGTGAATGAGACGCAATGCAAGACAGTGAGAGACAAGAGCAGCGAGGTGATCCCAACAAAACACACACACACACACACACAGTGCTGCTTCACTAGGCAAATATACAGAGACAACATTGCCAAAGCAGCCAGTGACCAATGATCTCCATTAGGACTGGACAGTATGACAGCTGACATTTTAGAAATTAGTGATCGACCAATATAGTTTTTTTATGAATGCTGAAATACATTTTTTATTGCAATGCATTTTATAATTATTATTTTATTTTTTCATTATTTTTTTAGCAGAAAAAATTACAACTTGACCAAATATATATATATATATATATATATATTTTTTTTTTTTTTTTCAGTCACCATGAAATCAAAATGGAAAATTCTTATTTTATATGGCATTTTGCATGTATTATAAATTATTTAACCATGCACAAAAGTATTTTAAAACATGCCCTTTAAATCTTTATTAAAAGTAATTTCTACTCCATCTTCTATGATGACGCGTTTACTACTACGAGGGCGGGACAACCTGTCAGTCACATGACGTCACAGTAATAGTAAACCACAACCATCCAACGATCCAATCAATTCCCAATGTCCCAATGATAAAGTCAAGTTCCGCACTACATTTTTTTTCCTTGTTTAAGAACCCATTTCACTCGAATTAACATCACAATAGGCATGTAAAGACTATCACAACTAATGGTGACTTTAAATTATATCTTAAAATGTTGTTTGCTTAATTTGTAATTGTTATATTTTCATTCTGCCCTTCCCTAATCGGAACACTTCATGCATGCAGACAGTATGGCTCAACATTTGACATGAAAATGGCTCACAGACAGGAAAGAGATGTGATTTGATGGCTATGGAGCTGTAACGAATGTGATTGGATGACACCTCAGTACCTAAGAGCAGGTCCAGCGGTATCATTTCTTTCACAGCATCAAAGATTCCTCTCTGCCTGGCCTCCTGACCATCCAGCTCTCTGGCACAAGCCTTACAGCAGCCACATGACGAACAGCCAGACTCACCAGAGCCGCAGCCACAAATCCTGCAGAGGAGAGATACACATAAAAGGATAAGGACTGCAGTAGGGCTATAGATATTGATGAGAGTGAATATGACAATTAAAAAGTAACAAATAACAACTACTCTCGTTACAGTACATCTTTCTTTTTTTTCTACTTTTAGGATATAAAAAACTTGAATTTCAGTAGAATTTAATCGTGATACTTTTAATTAAAGTTAATTAAAAATAAATCATTAAACTTTTCTACATTTATTTTTTTCAACAAAAGTAGGAAAAAAGACCAGACCTAAGTGTTCTAAAACATATGCAGTGAAAAATGTAAGAAAATAATTTGTAAGAAATTGAAACGCTAAAAGTTGACTTTTTCTCTAAAAATGACATTTCAATACTGCAAAATCAAATAAAGACATTTTATTTTTATTTGATTTTATCATTTCAAGTTATTTTAAAAGTACAAATTATAACTGATTTATTTATTTATTATTTTATAGTTAAAAGTAGCTACATTTTCAACCACAACTTAATTTATTCTTACTTCTGTAATTTGAGAATGTATTATTTATAAGTAGAATTTTTGATAAGCATAAAAAAACTTAATGTCCCTTGTGTCCGCTTTAGTACAATGGAAAAAAAAATACTATATGGCAATTTCTTGTTCTGAAATAATAGCTGGATTATGGTGATTGTTATGGTGTGTGTTGTTTGGTTTCTCTCACCCTCCTGGCACTCGGTCAGGTCGGCCACTGCTCACACAGCTAGCGCCGTACCCAGTGCAGTCTCCGCACACGGTGCACACCATACACTGGTCCAGCTTCCATTTGTGCATGCCTGGCTGACACATCATAGATTTCTCCTCCTTCTCGTCCAGCTCGTCCTCTAAGTCCTCGTCCATGGCGGTG
Organism: Cyprinella venusta; assembly: GCA_038021265.1. Classification (NCBI taxonomy): domain Eukaryota; kingdom Metazoa; phylum Chordata; class Actinopteri; order Cypriniformes; family Leuciscidae; genus Cyprinella; species Cyprinella venusta. The sequence goes on along the minus strand of CM075867.1, from coordinate 31,396,701 downwards.
GCCATGTTCTCTACACCAAACGCTACGACAGGAACACATTAAAAACAAGCTTTCAAATGCAGCTGACTACACAACCCAACATTGTGAATCTGAATCTCAGTTGGTTCTGTTAGTTATGGTCAGACATGAATATTTCTGAATGTGAACACCATTTTTTCGGCAATAGAATTGATTTAAATGACAGTTACAGTAAATTAAAGACAGCTTGTCACTCGTTGTAAATCATATTTTGTTTCAAACCACATATTTTACACAGTTGTAACAATATAATAACATTACGTGTGAAATAATTTCTAAATAAGTCATGCAAATTGAATTTCATACCAACAGATTTCCTTTCAAATAAATTTGGACGGTAGACTAATACTGTAATGTATACAAAATATGTAGGCCTAATTTTGGTGATCAAAGATTACTTTTAAGGGATAAAACACTGTCAAATATAATATATAATATACAATATAATAACTTTGACCACCAATGGAGCATCAAGTATTTATCTTTTAATAAATATTAGATGTGTAGTTAATCTGTGTGGATAGGGATTTTGAACTAATGAGATTGTACTGTGGGTGAACACATCAGAAATAAATACAAGTAGCTGAACATACTGTCAAACAATAAAAATACAACTTTTTTTCCATTTCATTTACTTGTGAAGAAACTCCACAAAAGATATAGAAAATGTCGCATTGTACCCATCACTCCTTTCCCAGGACGGTCAAAAATTACTTATATTACAGTTATATTATAATTACTTGTATTATTCAGGGCCTTTGCTAGTATATAATTTTACAGTTTCATGTTTGGTTTTGATTAAGCGGTTCTCACCTTTCCCTGCCTGGCTCATGGCTCCAGTATCTCGACCACACTGGCCCTTGTTGTTCACTCCAAATGTCCACACCTCCCCGCTCTTGGTCAGGACACAAGTGTGCGCTTTTCCCATGGCTACCTGAGTTACAAACTGTCCCTTCAGATCTGACACCTGACCTGCAAGTCAAAAATAAAACATGGAAAAAAAATAATCATTCATGCTAATATTTTTGATTATTAAAGTTTAATTAAAACATTAAAAAAGAATCTAGATAATTAAAACGGAAAACACGAAATGTGGGAAGAATAAAACCGATTTTGAGAAAAAAATAAACAGATTGTATGGGCCCTAAAAATATATATGTTTTGTTAAACTTTTAATAAATTGTCAAATTGTACAAGTTTTGTGAACCCAGAAATATTAATTCGGGGAAAAAATAAAACTGATTTCATAGAGCCAAATGGGCAACACATATTTAATATGCAGCAGGAGGTAAATCACAATGCAGCAATCATGGCAGTGTTTGCATATGAAGAGTTCAGATACAAAAGCCTCTAAATGCCATTTGGAATTTTCTTCTAAAATGACAATTTTTATCAAACTTGTATATTTAAGTTCAGTAATTTCACTTAAATGACAATTAATAGGTAATCTTCATTGCCATTTAAGTAAAATTACTGAACTTAAATACACAAGCTTGATAAAAATGATCATTTTAGAAGAACATTTCAAATGGCACTTATATACAGTATATATCACTATATAAATTGCAAAACTAAGTATCCTGTATGTAGGCCATCAACTTCTAGAATATTTGCTATTTCAGCAAAGATAAACTGGCAGAAATCCAATCATAAAAGTAAAAAAAAAGAAACTGTTTATGTACATAATCTGAACATCCAAATATGGAGTTTTCTAAATATATCCCCCTTTTGTGGATGTGGATCATGTCCTCCCTCTAAATAATCTCTCCCACAGAGGACAGATATATGGTTTTACAGACAGCAATATGATAGGCCATCATTTCCTTCCAGCCATCTTTAACGGATCCTTACAGGTACTGTCGCTGTAAATGGCATCCTTGCCAAACATGAAGAGCTCTCCATCTTTAGTGACAATACTGCTACTGCCATTGTTGCAGGCTGTGTAGATGGCCGTCTTGGTCTCGAGTTTGATCATCTTCTTGGGTTTGTAGGGCTTTGGCTGTCTCCTGCTCTTTGCTAAACACAGACACCATTGTAAGAGGTTGACCATTAATCATTATGTCAGATCAAATATGTACATGATAATAATTTGGCTCATACTTGACTCTCCGTCCTCTCCTTTGCTGGCGGAGCCCGTGAAGAAGACACTCCCATCCTCTGCCACCAGCAGGGCGTGAGAGCCATCATGGCCCACTGAAAACTGCACAAACTTGGGCGACTTGGTGACCGGCAGCTCCACCCACTTCCCAGCCGACGGGCCGCCCTGCTTGATGCCGAGGCTCTGATACTTCCCAGTATAGTAGATCTGCATTAGTGGAGAGGAAAACAATCACGTGTTACCAAGCCTGTGTGCAATGGCGAAAAACCAATACCTCTTTCAGATTATAATAATGAACCGGTGAAATAGCACTCAAGAAGACTAGTTAAGGCATTGAAGTAGTGACAGGACAACTATTTCACATCAGACAATAACTGCGCCTGATTGGCCTATTAAAGGGATACTTCACACAACTATGCAATATCTGTCGTTGTTTATTCACCCTCATGTCCTTCCAAACCTGTTTTTTGGTCCTGATACTTCCACAGAATATATCATTTGAATTGGTATTATAGTATTGTAATAGTGATGTAATTTTACAGTTGTACTAATTTTATTTATTTATTTTAAATTTATTTAACCCTTTTTAACAGTACAACATTTATATCCTTCTTAACCTTATCCTTCTTATTTTGTTCGATATATTATTTAATAATAATAAAATATCATTTTATTTATTATTTTAATTATTTTATACTGAATTTATCCAAAAAACTGTGTGCCCTCTGCAAACTCAAGTGAAAAGATTTTTTTAATCTCATTTGAAGAGATCTATTTTAAAACTTTTCACTTTCAAGAGGTTTTTGTTGTGAACCAATGTGTGAACAACCAAAAAAAAAAAACATTAAGCCCTTAATAGATGGTTCGTACTCAAAAGATAAAGTATTCAAATAAAAAATAATAATTTTCTTGCTTTTAATTATTTTTATTTTGCACCAACAAAAATTACCCCATCATTCAAGTATTTGTTCAGATCACAAATCCTGCAGAAAAACTAAATATGTCAGTTTGCAGCCCTAGACAGGATATTCGCACCGCAAACGTGAGTAGTTACCAGTGGTTACAAAAAAAAAAAAAAAACTACTAAGCAGCAATAAAATTCTTCTTGAAATGACTCTGAACTTTCTGAAATTGCCCTTTTAGCTCACAAAAGTGCAATTGTGCAATTTAAATACATGCCTCGCAAAGGCACAAGACGCTTGAGTTCATTCAACAAACCTGACGTTACATGTCTTGTATTTGAAGACAAATATGAAAAAGATTTGGTAGGTCAGATACACATACATATACTATTAGTATTCAAATATTAATTCTATGAATAATATACTAAAATTACTATAATCAAAATAAAATCTTCATTTAAAATATATATTCACACTGTGTATTCTCAATTTAAAATGAAAAACCAATTAAACTATATTGATAAATACTGTACTTCGGGAATGGAAACACAAGGACTACAAATCGATGATGACAGAAAACACACATCAGCATTTTTGCAGTCCATTAATGTATGTGTGCGAAGAACTACACAACCTTCTCTTCGATTACCGGCCACAGCATTTATTAGGAAAGTTGCCCAGCCATGACTCATTCAGGCCTGTTTTTACTGCTATGCTCACTGGACTGGATAATCTCCAGATAAGTTTTAAAGAATGATAAACCTACAGCAGCTCCCATATCTCATGAGGCCTGGTACACACTGCACCTCCCTAAAACACACTCCAACACTTCAGATCAATGACACACCCAGTGTCCAAATTGAACTTTTTGCCACACCTGACAACGGCAGCTCAACGGCAGAGATAATAAACTGTCATTACTAAACAGAAGAATTTTTTTTTTTCCAAATCCTAATCAAGCTACCATTAAATTGTTTTATGCACTCGCCAAAACCAATTTGTACTTGCATTTAGTGCTTATTGTGTGTCAGTTTTGGAGCCTGTCCATTCCCCCTTTATTTGTATAAATACTTGTAAATCCACACAAGCTGTGCTCTCTTTGGCCTCTCAAACACTCCAGCCTCACAGAGTGTCAAAGAGCCTCGGCGTTCAACTGGAAGCGTAGAATAATCAAATTACTTCCAGTTATTTAAGCATGTGTGCAGCTCTACAGGCTGCCTTCTCTGCTGCTGCCGTCCCTTTCACACAAGAGACACCATTACTGCCATCAGCCCTGCCAGCCAGACCTAGTGTGAACTCTCACACACTGGAGAAACAAACAGGCACACACGTACTCACTCTCACGACCTATACTTGTAAATTTATGAGGATTACAAAATAAATGTACATGTTTAATGGTCAGATGAATGTGCAACTAGCTGAATTTAATAAGGACGATGCATCAGTGCCCTTTTATTACTAGTCAACAGACCCAGTCATCTCTAATCGTACAAAATCATTTGAATTAGTTCTAGTATGGATTTATAGTATTAGTAACACAAGCAAAGGCAGAGTGATATATGTGAAGATAAAAATAAAAAATAAATAAAAAATAAATAAATTATATTGTGCATAAAGAAACTTTCTAAAAATTCTCATTCCTATAATGTGTTCATGTAATTAAATTTTTTTATAATTATTTTAGGATTTACAAAGGAGATTATCGTTAGATTCTCAAACGATTAATCGCATCCAAAATAAAAGTTTGTGTTAACATAATATATGTGGGTGCATTGTGTATAATTATTTTGTAAATATACATAAATACACACGCTTGTATATTTAAGAAAAAAATATTATTTATACATAAAATATTTATATTTACATATCAAATGAATTATATATAAATCTATATACAGTATATATATGAAAATATTCTTAAATAATGTATATACAAGCATGTGTGTGTTTATATATATATATATATATATATATATATATAATTATACACAGTGCACCTATATATGTAAACACAAAATTTTATTTTGGATGCGATTAATCGCAATTAATCATTTGACAGCCCTATTAGATTGTATTTTTTTTTTTTTTTTAGTCTGGAAAACCATGAACCAAATTTTCCCCTGAAATAGGGAACCAATCACAGAATGGGGAGGGAGCAAAGGCGCATTTGATAGCCGTACAGACTTATAATTTCTTAAAACTAAAACATGTTCTTCACGTTTAATGGGATTTACCCAATCCTGATCTGCTATATCTCTACCTCTAATCCAATGCTGTAATTATGCATGACAGAAATAGTTTCACCACCACATAAAGAAGAATCAAACATTTCTGAGAACATGAATGAAGAGACACTGAGGAATATAGAGAGGTATGTCTACCTTCCCAGATGCCGTTTTCATCAAAGCAAACTCTCTGCCAGCTCCAATCAACGCTGCTTCCTCATCAAACCCTGTGCCTGAGGACAGAAACACACACGCCACAAAAGAGACAACACCAAGTCAGTTAAACACCTAAGCACTGAGTGCATGCATAGATGTGTGTGCACTGAAACACTGGTCTTACTGATGATATGAAGGTCTTTCTCCAGGTCAAAGAGGGAGATACCACAGGCATGAAGACACTTCCTGGCCAGTTTGAGCTGCAGTTCCTGCTGTAGGGCCGGGTCTGAGCTGGTGGCGTAGATCCGCACCACAAAGCCGTCCTAAATAAACCAAAACGCACACTCAAAAACATTAATTATCATAAAATCGCTGCTTCTTTCTAGAGCACCTACATCTGCACGACATAACATACACGCTTAAGCACAATTATACAGCTATTAAACGCTTAAGCAGAGCTGCAAAAGGATACTCTTCATGTCGGATTTCATGGAAGGAGCTCAATTGCGTACAGAGAGTCCTTAAAAATAGCGAGGTCTGCTTATTTTTCAACCCTATTAGAAGAAAATAAACATAATCCTAGGTATCTATTTGAAACAGTGGCTAAACTAACAAAAAGAAAGCTTCAAACTCCAGGAGTGTCCAAGCAACACAGCAGTGTTGACTATTTACTGATTGATAATATCAGGGACAAAATAATAATTATTCAACCGTCTACAAAAGAGCCAGACCGATAAAAGATCTTGAAGGCCGATACCGATACAAATATTTTGGGGATTTAAGGGATAGGATTGGACCATTTTGGAAATATGATCATTTTACAACTCCCCCAGAGTTATACAGTTGGGTTTTATCGTTTTCAAATGTATTCAGACGATTTTCGGATATTTAGAAGAATATCAGTACCCAGACAGTTTCTGGTCTCATTGACTTCCATAGTAGCAAAAAAATATACTATGGAAGTCAATGAGACCAGAAACGGTCTGGTTACTGATATTCTTCTAAATATCAGCTGAATGGATTCAAAAACGATAAAACCCAACTGTTTAACTCTGGGGGAGTTGTAAAATGAGCCTATTTCCAAAAAAAAGTGCCGTATCCCTTTAAAATCCGATATTCCTATATATTGGCCGCTTTTTTTTTTTATTAAATATTGCTGGATTTCACACACGTGTAAAAGAAAAGCTAACTTGTCTGCACAAGATACGTTTGATACTTTTTCTCTGTCTTCCACTGATGATAGTGACATTAGCTAGCTTTGTAGTTAGCTAGTCTATGATGAGCCATAATTTAGCAATAGATAACATCATACTGCAAATTATAAAACATACATTTTCAATATAACAGGCCAAGGAGAGATGATTGAAGCGTGTTTCGTCCGTTTTTATTTTATTTTTTAAACATTAATTTATCAGCCATTATAACTGCCGATACCGATATTTTGGAAAATGCCTAATATCGGCCGGCCGATATATCGGTCTGGCTCTAGTCTACAACAGTATTGCATCAGGGAGTGTATTTTACTGTCCCTGATGAAAAATGTGGTTAATTTGCTGCTAATCAACAACTTGTATGTATGTAAGACCCTATTCCGACTAAGATACTGAAAGAGATGCTCCCGGATCCTCTTTTTAATATTATTAATTTGTCTTTGTCTCTATCATACGTACCAAAAACTTTTAAGCTGGCTATAATAAAACTGCTTGTCTTTATGAACTTTTTGAAGCCTCAATTTTTATGTAAAGGACTGTCAAAGGAGGTAAAGAAACGTATGAAACTTCATTAAAAACATATTTATTTGTGTTACAAAGATATAAGAAAGACTTATGGGTTTGAAACATCATGAGTGTGAGCAAATGTCAGAATCTTCTTAACGTAGCTGGTTTTCAGTGTTGCAGTAATGTGGACTAGATGGCATTTTTTTTAATTATTGTTTTTATATTCTATTAAATATGTGATAATCTGATTCGTTTCAATGCCCAAATAAATTATACATGCTTGAAGTCTAATGTAACTGCGTCTTAAAATTGAACAGTTAATTTTTTTTTCTTGATGACTAGGCTTGTTCCAAAGCTCAATAAAATACTCATTATCTCAGAACCTTTGACAACATTAGAGGCTTCAGTCTTAGATTTTAATTATGTATATACCGGGCCAGTTTCATCCAGAAACACACACGCATAAGTTCAGGGTGTGTACACTATGGTGAGACTAGAGCATGTAGTCTGAGTTTGCATGGGTGAGCATGTGATAAAAAAAATAGAAGATGACACACAGGAGTCTTTGATTTGCAGCTGTTAATGAGCATACAAGTGAGCTTTCAAAAACCGACGCTCCAGGCAATAATCGCACCGCTAAGAAATGCACGTCTTTTCCTCCCTACAAGAAAAGCGTCACAGCAGTTCAAAACATCATCCCTCACGACTTCCCTCCTTAACCCCTGCACTCTTCATTCATGTATGCAAAAGGGATCTTCAAAGGCATATATGAATATCACAGTCACACCCCCCTCCCCGTAACTGCTGCCCACTCATGATCAGCCAGTGATATGCCCACGTCCAGTGCTGCAGCCCCTCCCCTGCCTACACAGCTATTATGCAAACACACTCAATACACACACACACACACACAGCAGAGCTGAATTCGGCTGAAACAAAGATCAGGTGCTGCTGACAGCTACAATCACACCACTTGAGAAAAAGGCAATGATCATGTTTTTATGACGTGCAGAGAAAAGGGAAATCGGTTGTCGTCTGATGAAGACCGACCGCAGCGTGGAGAAAACGGGCTGTTCGTTTCGGATCAAACATATATTGGGGTTCTTGCATTATTATCCATTTATTCCACTATTCCATCTATAACACGCTATTTGAACACATATTGGTTGGCTGTATCAGTTTGGCAAATCATTGACAAAACAACCAATAAAACCTCCTACAAATAATGGTTTTCTAGTAAATATGATTGATTCCAGAGCTTTCCAATGGCAGTATACTCTAAGTACAGGAAAATAAAATAAAAGGGCATGTAAATAGTCTTCTATGCACACGTTTCAAAAGTTTGGGATTGGTAGGATTTTTTAAAAGTCTCTTATGCTCATTCAAGGGAGCATTTATTTGTTCAAAAATAATTAAAGAGTAAATATAGCATATTGGGAAATATTATTACAATACAAAGTAACTGTGTTCTATTGTAATATATTTTAAAAAGTATGTTCATTCCTGTAACGGCAAAGCTGAATTTTCAGCATCAAGTATCGCATGATCCTTTAGAAATCATTACTATCAATGTCGAAAACAGTTTTGCTGATTAAAAGTTTTGTGGAAACCATGAATGAACAATTTGTTTGATGAATTAAAAGTTCAAAGGAACAGCTTGTATTTATAAGTAGTAAACTTTTGTAACACTAAAAACATCTTTACTTAAATTTATCAGTAACTTAACTAACTCTTACTGACCCGAAACTTTAGTGTATTATACTATGGTTTATTATTTTTTACCTTTCTTAAGCCATACATTTACTGAACAGTACAATTAGTACAAAACAAACCCTGATACAAATACAAGCGCATATGCATATATGTATATATATATATATATATATATATATATATATATATATATATATATATTTATATAATTGATTTTTATATATAAAATCAATAAATATCTCTTGCCTCGATCTTCAAGTTATTTTTTCACTTGGCAGAATGCATTATGGGAAACTTACATCTTTGCAGGCTGCAATCTGGTTGATAAATTCTCCATCAGTGAATATGATGTTCTGTCCATCTGCTTGTAGACCTGAGAAAGAAAGGGCAAAATTTAAAGAGAAAATGTAAAAGTTTTACAGTTTCTAAATACAGGAAAATTCTGTTTTAGGCAAGTCACAAGCAATCTTTAGAAGATATTTTCTTTAAATAAACAACTTTGAATAATAAAGAAAGTCAACATTATATATTTAGAGGCATATAGAAAGCTATTGGCAATTCAAGGGGGAAAAAATGAAATCCCTTGGATTTGTCCTGTTTTAATATAGGAAACCTTTCAACACAGGGAAGAAAAGTGTGCTTGTCAAGCCATTTATTTGCCCTGCTCTTAGCGATCAATAGCACACAAGAGGGGTGTTTGTACCCGGCATTGTGATGGTGCCCTCCTGCTCCAGAGTCTCTGGGTTGATCTTAATGGCTGCCATGCTGTGACTGTTCATGTCTCGATAGAGCAAACAACCCTGTAAGGCAAACCACCACAAGAAACATGCTTTTGTAAGGCAGTTCAATGAATGACATTTTTGTTGTTCACAGAGGTTCAAGGTTGAATACGTCATAAGCACTTAATGCTTAATTTAGGAGATAAGATCAAGCTTTCAAACCTGTATCAAGTACTACACGCTGATTACGTTGGCGTTATACAAGCAGACAGACAATCAGGAGAAGCGCTCATAAAACAAGGTCAATACCTGTGCAAATCCCAGCCATGACCTTTTCTCTTCACGGTTCCTGATCCGAGATGTGGAGTTGTACACATGGCCCTGCAATCGATAGCCTCTTATTAGCACCCGCACAGACACAATGATAAACAACTTGCTCCCTCAGCACAAAAACAGATCCACCACTTCACAAATCTCAGAACTGTCCGATTCTAGAGACATAAAAGTGTCAAATTTCTCTAATCCATATCAATAAAAAGTAAATCAACACTAACAACACATAATAACTTATTATTAACTAATTACTAGTGATACACCAAAACATTTTTCAACCAAATACCAAAAATTCCACCTAGTTTTCACTTGAAAAATTAAACCGAAAATAAAGTTAATTTAATATTCAATTTACTCAATTAACACTCGAATAAAAAACTGAATTCTTTTCAGAAAGAACTGAAAAATATATATATTTTCAGTAGCCAAAATTTTGGCATATCACTATTAATTCTTAAATTAATTACAGAACTACTTAATAGTATTTTAATCGGAAAATTTGCTTGGCAAAATAACTTCTATTATTTCCATTGGGTGATCAGGTTAACATAAGATGTCCTCACCCGCACGGTGCCGCTGTACCCTGAGCCTACTTTGTAGAGACCGTCCTTGCAGAGCAGGTAGAGGAAGGAACCGTCTGTTTGAAGTAGACAGCGTTCATCTTCATCGATGTTCACCTCCTTCAGAACCCATTTGTTCATCAGCGCGGCCCGCTTAATGCCGTTTCCGAACCATTCCTGGATCTGGATCTTTCCCACCAGCACCGCCTGCACACTCCTTTGTAGTGCGTTCAGGATCGTCGGAACCTTTTTGGTGCACAAACACAATCGGGTCAGATCTTGAACATACAGTTGAGCATTCTTCACTTAATTTGGACAGAATCCTTTACTAAAATAGTCTGACAGGGTTTCCCACAACACTTTTGGGCTTGGATTTGAATTCATCACACAAGGAACAAGGAAAACATCACAACAATTACTTTGTTTGAGGAGTCAATGAGAATTTTGGCTGGGCAAGAACAAAATCTGAACCACTAGTCCAAGTGAGAAGAAAAGGAATCGATCAAACTAATGTGTCCTTTGTTTGAATCAGTCTAATGACTCACTCACTGGCTGAATCAGACTGACATGACTCACTCACTGAAGTTTTGTTTCGAAATGAAAGAGAACTGCCACTGCTATTGTTATAGGCTCGTGAGACTTAAAAGAGTGTAGAAATTACTGATTGGTTCATGTGATCGTCTGGAGTTACACCCCTACCAAACCTCACTGCACCATTTGACCGTTACCAGTCCATTCACAAGGACAGTAGACCCCCTTCATCTATCTCACATCATATCCCCAGGACACATTATTTTCCCTGTTTAATATTTATGTTGATCTTCCTTTAACATAAACCACTGTGACTGTCTTTACCCAACCACAGAGTTCAGCCGGAGGTAGTAAGGAGGTACTTTGATGAATGATGCTACACAGGACAGAGAGGTATATTGATATACTAAACCATCAATGTTATTGCTTTAGATGCTCTACAGTAAATTCAATAATGACATTTAGTTTATTGCACTACACTTCTCTGTTCTTTACCAAAGACTAAAGTCTTACATTAGGACGGGGCCAGCTACCTTACAATGCAATACATGCATTATTTCCATAAACTATCCACGTCAGTATATCGATTCCAATCCCAGATTCAACTATATATTCATGGAAATCCCTGTTTCTTTTTTCACACAGAAACAAAAATAATAAGTAAATATTGATTTATACTACTTTGCAATGTTATATTGGTGCACATAAATGAAAATGATTAAGTATTGTTTGTTCCTAAAGTCTATTTAATAAAGAAAAGTCATTACAAATGAATCTACAGGGCAACAACAGCTGTTTGGTTGAAAGGATGGTGTTTAATATATAAATGTGTGTAAATAATTATTTTTTTAAGTATTAAATAAATACATAAAATATGCTTAAGCCATTTCTTAGTAACACATATGAAAAATATAATCCAGCTCTACAAAATAGTTGATCAGATTATACACAACAGTCTTTGCTTGTTTTTCACTTTGATTCTGAATCACTTCAAGTTGGACTTGTGCACTGTGAACTGACAGAGACGGATCAGATATCACACTTTACACAAGCTATGCAAGTTACTCATGCTCCAATTAGGTTGTAGTTACCTTGGCAACAACAAATGGACTCTTGAGTTTCTCTGATGTCTAAATCAGTGTGTGATATTGTCAGAGAGCTTTAAGACATTTAAATGGGAAAAAAAAATTGAATATCATGCAGACGGCAGAAGACTGAGGAGGAGTAATTGGCTGAGGGACTCAGTGCTGGCAGAGTAATATAATAAAGACGGGAAATCAGAGGGATTTGACATTTTCAGGCAATCCGATTGTTGACCTCCAAATGCAGTTGGCTAGCGCATACTGAGAGAAGAGCGGTAATGTGCCGTCATCCTGACTTCAGATGAACAGCAGCTTTTTATGCAGTCTAAAATCTCAACCTCACTTACCAAGCAAGAAATCCACTAAGATTTAAAAAAACTGACTGAAATAAATCAGTAACATTGTTAAAAATAAACGTAAAGTACTCTTCTGAAGTCGTGTGGCTTCTTAAAGGGACAGTTCCCCCAAAAATGTCAGATTCGGTCATCATTTAAGCCCCGTTAACACTACAAGCGACACGATACCATTCATTTCAATGGGGAGCGGACGATTTCCGGTGAAAAACGCAATGCGGAACGTCCTTAGCACAACCACTGGCGACAAAGTTGCTTGTAATGTGAACGGGGCTCTACCCACCCTCAAGTTGTTCTAAGTACATAATTTTCATTTTTGGGTGAACTATACCTTTAAGAAAGGATGCAGAGCAATATGTGCTACAGACAGCCAGAAAATAACAAAAATGTACAGACCTCAACAAATTTTTAGCAGCATTTACTTGTCTTAATTGTCACATGCTCTTTCAAAAATCATTCTAATTCACTGATTTAATGCTCAATGCAATCTCAAAACTTTCCCTCACCTGGATGGTCTGGCATGCATGACTGCCATTGTTGGTGAGGATGGCAGACACAGCCTGGAGGGTTTTGCCAGTGTCTCCCCAGGCCACCACAAGGCTGAAGAGGCAGGCACAGGATAACGCAGTGAGGGTCTGACCAGTGGGATCGTTCATCCCCGTGCTCCGGACTGTTGTCTCCAGCAGAAGATGGAAGAGAGACTCTGCAGGTCCAACCAACAGTGGTTTCATGATTGAAATATACAGATTCGCTTACCATTTTATATGATGAGGAGAAAGTGTCTTACCCAGCACATCTGGAGGTTCAGTCTGAAAGCTCTCCGGCTGTTGTCCCTGGAGCATATCTAGAAGGGCCTGAAGGCTCCGTAAGCACAGTGACGGGTGCGAGAAACGAGTCTCCTTGATGAGCTCGAACACTCCACATAGCCCAATACCAATTATCTATGAAACAGAAGAACACAGCTGAGATATAACATTCATCGATTTCAAATATTATTCCCAGTGAAGAGCGTATGTGGTTTACTTTGAGAAAGAATAAACAACTGGTTGTCCATGTGTTTGTTGTTAAACTGACTTTTAATACAGTGTTGCAGTTTCACCAAATTGGTTTATGGGAGAACCAGCAAGTAGAACATTAGGATCACATGAGAATGCAAGTAAATTTGACTATGCCTCTTTTATCTAAGAATGTGGTTAAGATTTCGATCTTGCAGTTTAGCATATCTTCAGTGACTGACCATATTGCAGCTGTGAACATCTACCAGTATATTTTAATCAAGGGATCTTTGGGAAGTTTCTTTGTTTGTTTCTAAAAGTGCTTCCTTCTTGTTATAAGACACTATGTTGGGCTATCATAGCAAAAGGCCTGCACTGGTTCATCTTTCAAGGTCATCATCTAAAAAAGGAATTTGTGCTTTGTCCTAGAAATTCTGAGAGAAATAAATAAAAAAAATTATACCATGTAGCATCTCTCAAGGTTTTGATATTAAATAATATTTTTTTGATATTAAAAATATTAAATAAATCTAAACTCTATGAATAAAATACCTGTCCTTTAATAAATACAGAAATCTGTTCACCGTGAATCACAACACCTTGACAATTTAAACATCTTAAAATAACAGGCATCAGGATGTCACACAATAGAATGTTTAATATAGTCTTGGGTACAATCTGAATATTAATTTCTAGATCTTGAAACTAGCTTCCTGAGTTCTCGCAAACAACAATGTTTTTGTCAAATCTGACTTCAGGGCTTGTGAGACTTTAATGGAATACTTAATCTCTGGAAAGATTTATGTGTATTTAAAATGGGTCATTTATGTAGAAGGAATGTGAATGGGGAGCGGGGGTGTATTTTTGGCTTATGTGGATGAAAGACAACAACTCCCAGAATGCACTTGCTTCGTTGCACTTGGTTGGAGTCTACTCGAAAATGTGTTTCGAGATGTGTCGGGATTTGGCTTTTGCGTTCTACAGTCCCCATTCTTTATGTTTAGTGTGGCGAGCAGGACGACTAAGGGCCGCGGGAGAACGGCGCGAGGACGGTGGCATGATTCATTTGATAATATGCATTTAAAGACAGACGTTCACAGATTTTTGTGGAATGACGATTTAAAAAAAAAAAAAATTGTAGTGCAGCATTTTGTTTAGTATTTAGTAAGGACCTTGTTTTTAGTAATCAATAAAAAAAAACAGAAACGTTCCTTAAAAATGTAATTAAATGCCTTGCTATTCCCATCCCTAAGCACATTTCCTTCTAGGTTGTAGTCTAAGCATGAGATCTTTGAAGTGGAGTTTGGAATTAATCAGCCACCCATCGCTTTCATCAGTGAAACGGGGAGCAAGAAAAAAAAAGATTCTGTTGTTTTTACACGAAACAAATGACAGCTACACTGATAAACATGATTCTGTGGTTAAGTGAATATTACAGAAAAAATAATAATTTCTACAAGCTTGAATCAAGTAATCAATATAGCAATGACATTTGTGTTTTTAGATTTGTTTGTTTTTTAAATAAAGCCTGAACTTATAAGTGTATTTGATTTGGAATTGTTTAGTTTTACAATAATTCTTTAAGTTATAAAATGATGTAAAAACCTACTCAACTTGCTGATATTAGTGTTCCCATCATGCATTAAAATATACTTGAAAGAGTATTGCATAGTAAACTTCAAAATGAGCAAGTAGAAATGACTTCAACTCCAACTGGCCAAGCTAAATTTACATATTCCCTTTGTTAGTCATTTTTCTTTTGCAGCACAGAAATATGCGGCATCTTCTAGACATGTACAACATGAAGCGACTACATTGTTTGGGGGCAAAATGATGCTGTCTGCTAACTCTTTGTAAACTCGATGCAAGTAGCACGATGCAACAAAAGCCAATCGAGAGTATAATATTCGGTGATTCTGTCTACACTGGATGCAGACAACAACAGTAAATTGACGCTTTCTAACCACCCGATTGGGCTTCGTATATGCATTGATGTCACTCACTGACCTTCGGCAGTTTGATGGCGGGTTCGCGATACTCCTCCTCTTCCTCGCTGTCCGAGTCGCCGCTCTGCACAGAGCTCCGGGAGGCCAGGGCCAAAACGGCTTCCTTCTGCTGCCAGTCCAGCACGCTGTGCCGTACATTACAGTAGACGTTGAACGCAGAGGGGTTGCTGTGGAGTTTGATGTCAGGCACTGGAAAGGCCCCATCCAGACTTTCTGTCTGCCAGACGATAAAAATACATAAAGAATTAGAAGTGATCTATCTATCTATCTATCTATCTATCTATCTATCTATCTATCTATCTATCTATCTATCTATCTATCTATCTATCTATCTATCTATCTATCTATCTATCTATCTATCACTGATAATCGCATGGATACATCAACCGTAGTATAAACAACACAGCAAAACTGTACAGCATATACCATCATACTATCCACCCCTATAATACAGCTAACGTTTTTGTCCCATTCACCAATACATCCCCTGATAGGCTTAACTCATAAATTTGTCTTCATGTTTCTGCCGATGACAAAGGATGATGTAATCCAGAGAAGGTCATTCATTTTTAGGCGGACACCACAAAGAAATCCACCCCCGTGTTTGGCCAATGACATCAGACATCTGAACTCAGTAGGAAGCCACACATCTATGAGCCATGCCTAGTACCCCAATACAGTTCCAAGGGCTGTGTGATTAATCTTAAATCATTTTTCAATTTCGATAGTGGCTTCCAACTATTATAAATAATTGTGCCACTAACATTCCTTCCCGTGCAGTGAGTGCATCTTCCTTCACAGCGATGCACTTTTGTTCGTTTTCTCAGACAAACCGCTCGTTTCGTGTCTTAGGCCATCAATGTGTACTTACATTTACGAGTCATTAAATCATGTTTAATTTGGACTTCTCTGTGCATGCTCTTTGAGGTGAACCCTAGGGCTGCACGATATTGGTAAAAAATGGCATTGCGATATTTTATATTTCCACGATATATATTGCGATATTAGAACAATTTCCCCAGATGACTTGAATAGCTCTATTTGGAAAGAATGAATCATTCTAGAATGACTGGGGTGGTTTTGTCATGGAGTAAATTTGCATAGAAACTAATATTAATTGAATGTTTACTAATGTTGTTAACAGGTTATGTTAACAGGATGCAGCACATTAGTGGTGGTTGAGGAGATCCCCTTCCCCCTATATAAAGCACTTTGAGTGCAGAGAAAGTGCTATATAAATGTAATGAATTACTATTATTATTAATGTAGTTTACTATACTTTAATAAATGTAACCTTATTGTGAAGTGTTTCCGATTTATGTATCTTCAGTTCAGTGTTGAATAGATCAGTTGTTTTAACCATTCATTAAAGTGAATCGGTTCAAACGAGTCATTAGTTCGCGAATCTGACGCGTCATTAACGGACCACGCCACACGTTGTGTGATTATCCAGGCAGGTTAGAACATCGCACAAGATTTGTGTCAACACAGAAAACATTTCATCACTGGATAGCTTTTTTTATTATTCAAAGTGTGGTTTATGTAATGTCATCTGGATGTGGAACGGCAATTCACAACCAGTGGTAGTTCAGAAAAAAAAAAACTTGTCTTCCGACCATTTACCGTCATGTATTCTCAAAGATATTAGTCAACTCAAATCATTATATGCGCGAGACTGGGAGAGAGATCAAGACAGTTTGAAGACGGTGAGACTGCACGCGCGACTGGGACTTTCACTTTCTCATTTAAACGAGCGCAGAAGTCACTCACTCATCGTCATCTGCATCACACATCATTCACCGGTCAAGCTTTGGCGGGACAAAAATGCGCTTTAGTAAGACTGACAGAAAATAACGCGCAAGTTCCAGTCTTCTTGCGCTTGATGTTTAAACTGACAGGACTTGCAAATTGATAAACGCACACTATGATGGTTAAACTTTGCATTTAATCCGCGAATCACAAGCCTTACGGGCCGGGGAGCTGCTGGCACTTAGCCTACTGATCACGAATCACAGATTAACTACGATATGAGTGACATCGCACATCCTTGCGATGTAACTATCGTGGATTCGCACATCGCGATATCGATGTTAAAGTGATACATCGTGCAGCCCTAGTGAACCCCCTAAACCTGCATTATATGACTGACAGACAAGAACGGTTTGACCTAAAAATATCAAAATTGAAAATACTGTGGAAACAAAGACACCTACATCTTGGATGCCCTTGAGGTAACCTAAAACATATCAAAAATTAATTTCAAAGTGAACTATCCCTTTAAATAATCAGGATTTCAATTTTGAGCAAAATACTAACAATTTTTAGATTTTTACCATAAAAAAATCAGCCCTAATGATTCCTGTGATTTGCTATCAGTGTTACAATTTAAGCTTGGTTAAGGTGTTACCCCACTAGAGTCTTGGCTTCTAAAATCTTGTCCTCATATTCACAGGTGTATCACAATCGCTGCCTGAAAATGGAGGAGGACTGATACCGGACTGCTTCTGACTTCGCTCTCCAATACAACGTCCTGAATTTGCAATGCCCTACTTTGACAGTAAATTAATGTGAAGCTCACTGAAGTAAATCATGTTGGCCCATAGTTTAAATGAGAAACATTTATTTACATTCATTCAGTAAACACAGTCTGTTCTGCCTCCTCTTTCTTATTGTATTAGTCATTTAGGTACAGAGAATCCCCAGACAAAAAACAACAATTCAAACTATGTAAATGAAGCCAGTATTCCTGCACCACAGTGATGAAGCAAATCTACAGCGACAAAATGGAGCAAAATAAAGAAAAGATAACATGGTCTTTCTATCCAGTTGTCCTTGACAGCAAACAGCAAATGAGTTTGTTCATTTGATTTAATATATAACAATCAGGGCTCAACAGTGTGAGAATCACTCATATTTTATAAAATTGAAGGTTATAATATGTAAAGATTGAACAAGTGTAACATACATTTTATTAGGTAAAATTTGGTCTTCCATAGTATTTGGTTCAAGTACACAAAGTTCGCTACGTACCTCGGTTTTGAGGTCACGGTACAGCAGGGGGGTGAAAACTAAACATAAATTCGTAACTAACTATATTCATAACTAAACACTGTTTTTTTTTCTTTTTATTAAACAGTGATTTACTGAACAAATTGTGTTTCTGTCTTTAAATTAATTCAGTTAAAATTAAAAGTTTCTTAAGGATAAGAAATATCACCGCTAATATGCTGTAAACTATATAGGGAGCCTTTACTTTCACATTATTAGTATTAAAAGCAAACAAACCCAAAACTATTACCCTTTAATTTGTTTCTACTTATTTTTAAACAAACACTCAAATACCAAATTGTAGCTTAAGTTTTGCATTAACTTCTAAATCTAATTAGGCTATTTGTTTTTTTAACCCCAATTCGTTGTTGAAATATAATAATTTACACAGTGGCTGTCACTTTCATGACAGTTATTTTAAACATATATCAAAAAAATGAAGACTATAGTATTAATGACACTTTGTTTCTTGTCAAAAGTAACAAAACGCAGAGCTTATTGCGATTATTGGTGGTGGTTAGCCTTCAACACTGTATTCGTTTTTAACACATAAGACACGAAAATTAGCGGGACGAATACGTGTAGCACCACACCTCTATTTCCTGTACTATTTAATCAAATGTCAAGGTAGAAAAATAGATGTTTGTATTCGACTTGTATAAGACTTTAAAACTTATATATATATATATATATATATATATATATATATATATATATATATATATATATAAGCGACAGAAGTACGTTGCTCACCAAAGAGGACTTCTGCTGTGTTTTACCCCAGCTTTCAATACCATTTGTCCATTCAATAACAATGCAATCAGCCACATACTGAGCAAGTTACCAAGGGACATAAGCGCTTGGAAGAAAAACCTTTAACAAAACCATAATTGAGCAATGTAAGGAAACGAGATGAATCCTGTGGCTGTACAATTATGAGACAATACAGAATATAGACCTAATGGCCAAAGAACAGACAATAAAAAGTGTAGTATATGAGCTGAAACATAAGGGGATGTTTCAAATGACCACATCAATTGTGGTTAACTGCTACCTCAAGAAAGAAAATGAATGTACCATTCTCTTCTATGTACGTTCCACTTTATCAAAGACCTCGTTTTGGTGGATACATTTTATCCTGCTGTACTGAGTAACCTATTCTGGTCTGCGAGCAACACTTGGTGACTTTCAGCTGTAACAAGAGGCAAACCATGGTGCAAGAACTTAGCTAAATAAAACACAGAGGGGCCTGATTATTGTATTTAGAATGAGATCAGTGGTCAGTGGTCCAACTGTTTAGAAACCAATGAAAAATCACAATTCTCTATTCCAATTTTGATACAACAACAAAAACTACTGGCCTAATTAATGTGAAATTAAAACATTATTAAAGACAAGTAAGCAGTGAGTAAAAAAAAAACAAATAATCACTTTACAAATAGCACAATACCCCAGCCTTAACTGATGAAATAATAATAATAATTAATAATTTAACACCATATACAGTGAAAAAGTTAAATCCTCTGAGACCGCTGTCATACTGTGAAAATCTTATAACGTTACAACCCCGGTGGCACCTAAACAAATCATTTGCCGCTAATTTTCCGGAGCCCTATAGAGATTTCATTTTTTGGCTGGATCGCCCAGCCTTAGTCATCAGTAGCACAAATCTATCTGGGATTGTGTAATATCACAGATAAGAAAAGGAGTCAAAAGCAGAAGGGCAGTAAACTCATGAATTCAATTCAAATCCTGATCCATCAAACAAAGCAAGCTGAAGTGCTTGAACACTATCAGACACTTCGGCAGTATGTCTCGGAGCCGAGTCTTCCCTGCTGGAGGAACTCCACCCATCTGTTTATAAGCAAACAAAGGCACAGAGCTCCTTTTAAGGTGGCTGTGGCAGAGAAGGAGAAATATAAATGAGATTTTACTCCTTAGCCAGCAGGGTTTTAGGGTGGACGATTATTACAGTGTGTTCCCTTCTCCACTAAGCTACAATCACATTATTCTCTCTTACTGCTGCCTGTGAAGTACTCACATTCACTAGGGAAAACAGAGTGCCTGGGAAAGGATATCCAAACACAATCAGGCATTAACCCCCACACATGCTATGGGGAATGGGAAGACAATGCACAATATGCAATATGAGGCATTTTGGGTCTAATGCCTATTTTCTGAGCGCTGGTTTACGCTGTAGACAGAGCGAGACAAACCCGGCTGCCAGACGCACCATAGGTGCTCATTGCAGGAGATGGAGGAAGATGTTGCCATGGAAACGAGCAACACATGGGTCGCCATGCAACAGCCAATCATGACCTCGCCACTCCCGCATTATCCACCATGTGTGAGTGTTTACTGGTCTCTTATCAATTGTGATGACTAAAAGCGTGAAAATATACATGTATAAATATGTGCTGTATTGTGATCATCAGTGTCAAAACTACTATTATAAGCAAAAAATATCTTAATGGAATTAATTGCACCAAAATGGCCAAATTTGGTAACACAATCCTTACGTATGTTTATGTTATCTGATGTTATTGATGAGAAGGAATTTTACAGTTTTTTAGATGTAAAATCAATATTCATCTTCAAAAATTCAAATGTGAAAATGGAAATGCTACCAATAACTTAAGTGACTGAATGAGTCAGTAAATGTGTGGCAATGAATCTCACAGTACTCAAAGACGAATTATCAATCTTACCTTTGTTCTTGTTTTCACTTTTGATTTGACTTTTTGCCGCCTTTTTAGTTTCTTCTTGCTCAAAGCTTTCTTTCCCCTGGAAAATATTGAAACATGTTAGATCTGGGTTTGCAGTGACAACCATCATTAATCAAAATATTACAAAGGTCTATCTAGATAATAACAGACAAATGGTAACAGTCTTTTCCACACTGGCCAAGAACTGTCTTCTCACACCAATTAACATTCAATTCAATTCACATTTATTTGTATAGCGCTTTTCACAATACATATTTCAAAACAGCTTTACAGAAAATGCATGCGTCTTACAATTTGATCTGTTATCAGGTGTCCAAGTAATGCATTTCAGAAATCATGCAGTTAGCTAACAATGTATTCATTTAAATCAGAAACAATGAGCTCAAAATAATCATTTCATAATTATTAAATTAATTATTATTTAATTATTATTTATAATTATTAAAAATTATAATTATAATAAAAAATTATATAAAAAAAATTATAAAAAAATAAAAATTATAATTATTTACTTTTTAATTAACAAGTTGTGAACATACTGATCAATATGAAAATTTAGCATTTGCTGCATGTTGATTTAGTTGACACGGCAAGAACAATAATAACGATAAAACAGTTTTAAAATCATTCTGAAAAAGAATATCATTCCACACCACAACAATGATTTTTTCAGCTGAATGTTGACAGCCGATCAGAATCTGTCTTGCTTTAATGAGCACGAGAATGTAAGTCAGCAGATGACCAAACTGCAATGCACACTTATAATGAACAGAATGTCATCATGCCTTGGTGTGGACGTTAATAGTTATCGTTATCTTTAGTTAGCGTCGGGCCTAAACACTTAGCCTAATGCTGTTCAAATATGGATTTATCTGTTAGAGTTACAATAAAACTAAAACCATGGAAAACATTTATTTATTCATTTTTTAAATAACAGTACAGAAGCATTGGTCCAAAAATGTGGAGTGCACCCACATTGTAAACAATTTTATTCTCTGATGGACTTTGCAACTTGATACAAGGAAACAGTGAGGAAGTCAATCACTTTTGAACTGGTGGTTTTTGAAAAATGTTTGGTAGTGTGAAGCATCATGTGATCAGTAAATGATAAGCGATTGCACAGTAGCATTCACTGAGAATCAAAACTGAAAATGAAACTTTACTCTAAATCATGCAGTGTGCCAGAGTATGTGAACAAGATATTTTTTTATTTAAATGAGCATTTTTATGTTTTTGAAATTACTTTTATCAGTGACATTTTGAAAATAAAGCATTTTTCAATAACATTTTCATTGCCATTAAAGTGAAATTGCTGACCCTAAACAAATGACCCTGATAAAAATTCTAATTTCAAAGAAAAATGTCAGATGACAGAGGTTTTTGCATCTGAACAACTCTTTATAATTGCATCCCTATCATTGCGATATGAAAATGTTATCTAAGCCATATCACATTGACACTCTCACAGCATTGTCAAAATTCATAAAGTTACCAGGCAACTGGCCAGTAACAAAGTTCCAATGCTGATATGTACTCGCATTTGCCGCTTTGAACCCTGGCTAGGGGTGTCCCACAGAGGGCACGCGGGCTTGTGCAAGGCTGTCAGAAGCTATCCGTGCATAAAATACACATAGGCTGTTAGAAAACGTAACATTTTGCAGTTTACTTAGTAATTGTTTGAGGCTATTTCATGATATCAGTCATCACACAACAACCAACCCCCTCCAACCAACCACTTTAGTCTCATATTTACAGTTCACGTGTGTCAAGCTTTTAAGGTTGCATATCAGTCAGAGTATGAACCAGACAGTCCATCTGAGACTGACACTACAAACCAATTTGTCAGGTTTTCAGTTTTCAATATAATAGTAAAAAGGTCCGGAGGTCATATCTTATTAGGTCAGACTCAGCATATGTAGTGGTGTCATCCCTGTAATGTGCCGTTTTAACATGCATTTTTAATAAGCATGGATTGTAAGAGCAAAAATATACTATTTCAAGGACCCAGTTTACAAAAATGGGTTGCTGTCATGTTAACAAACACCTTTGCAAAACAAAAGTTGGATTTTTTGCATCTCTTTGAACGTGCTTAAATTCTGTACACTGACACTGTTTGTCTAACAAGAGAACTTGCAATTAGTCCAACTCTAAGTCGGTGGTTCAGGATTAGGACAAAGCACTTTCACATACATCAAAATAAAAGTCTTGCATCAGAAAAACATAGGATTATGATTTTTGTTGTTATTTCTTGGACTACAAACCAACAATAGAGAAACACTGGTCTAGAGGGGAACCCTACACAAGGAACACAAACTTCTCTTCCAGTGGTGGCAACAGTGGGCGATCATAGTTTCATTTTCGACAAGAGAGCCATCCGAATTTGCTATTATGTGCTATTATGTATGACTTCTGTTGGAAGTGCTAGAGCTCATCCTCATGTACGGCAGTAAACAATGGGAAAACAAAACAGTAGCTGATTATATGCCGTGAAAAGTGAAAGCACAGAGGCTGCTTGTGAAGATGAGCCTGAAGGTTGGGAGGGGCGTTCAAGGGTTCTGTGCAATTTGCATTAACGCTGGTGACGTCATAAGTGGATGGCGCAAGTGTACACCACTAAAAGGACTATTAAACCTCAAAGACAATTTTGCATAGACAAGGCAGTAACAATATTATCTAACATATCTTTTTCTCTGGTCATTCAGCACTTATTACTTTGACTCGAGTTGTATGTGTGAATTTAATTTTGAACATTTTGTTGTAAACTTTATAGGAGAGCAATTTAGTAAATCTAAAAAATAAATAAATAAATAAAAATAAAAATAATACAGTTATGCAAATATGCAACTAAAATAAATCAAAATCTATTGTTTTATTGGCTAAGGAGTTCAATATCGTAGAGTAGGAATGTGAGGGTTTTAAGGAAACTGCAAAAAGGAATGTTATTATTTTGTCATCTATTTAGATTTTTTGCTAACTGTGAAACTGCGTATGAAGTATGGACAAAGTAAACGTATAAATATGAGCAGAAACGATAATGATTTGAAGAGGAAGATCAATAATAAGAGACTGCTCTGAAGTAAAACACGTCAGAGTGTGTGTGTGCGCTTCTCTCTACAGCAGGGTGACGTCAGGCAAAACAGAACCCAGCCCTTCGCATAACTGAGACACGACCGCAGCTCTGAATACATGCGAAATATGTAATGTCGTTCAATAAATCAGATTATGAAAACGAAATGGCTGCTTATTAACAATAATAACCTTAAACTTGCCATTCAGTGATGAACGATAATATATAAAACCTGAACTGGGACTAAAAGATATGTCATAAGCCTGACAACACTTCATGTCTAGTCTTAAATGTACACAAATGTTGAGGTGAAAGGTTTAATTATTCCTTCTTTGCAAAACATACCATAGTTTATGCATTGTATGTGAAGCCAGTAAAATTATAGCATATCAAACCCATTCAGCTATGCCCTATTAGCACAAGTAACGTTATATACTAGTCAGGTTGTACAAGAGAGAATAAAACGGTATTGTTAGCCATGACAGCACAGAGGTGACGTTTTTAAAAAGTGCACAAGTCAAAACCATCACAAAATGCGCTTTTCCGCTGACACGAACGAGATTAATCGCGTGTTTTAGCTGCACTCGCTAATGTATTATCGCTAAGGAAGTTAGCCGCATGCTAACTGCTAATACTGCTGCTGCACTACTGTTTGGGCTCAAATGAGCTCATGTTTAACCCACTGGGTTTTGTTTACAAACACATCCACCCGCACGGCATCACGGCCCATTTCTCAACCAGAATCGAAGATGTAAATAAGACCCACCTGCCGAGGTTTAGCCCCTGCTCTTTGTCGTTGATCGCGGTGGTGTATATCCTCCGGTAGCGCTCCGCCAGTGCTCGCCCTGAGAGAAGAAGCTGGTAGCGGCTCCGACAATCCGAGCGGGCCCCCACAACGGGACAGGAGCCCATCCCTGATCCGATCGATGCGAAATCGTGTCCAGCTCCCGGAATGACCCTGACACCCAGCCCCATGGAGTGGGACGAGGAGGACACAATCCCGCTGCCACCGGCACCCGCTGCCGCCGCAGCAGCACACATCATCGTTTAGGGGAACAACGCATATATTAGATTACAAAGTCAATCAACAGAGCTCAAATTCCCGAGCACACCCCATATATCCGCTCCACAAGCCCGCAAAAACGCCCGGCGAATTACATCCGAGTATCTCCAATTAAAATGACGTTGACGGTTAGCCGCTCCGCTGCGACTGCGAAATACGCTTCAAAAACCAACCGTTCTTTCCTCGACTGCAGGCGGTCAGACCGCGTCCAACTGCCCGAAGAGACACGGGTCAAACGCGCGAGCTGACGTCCGTGCTTTGCGTTTATTCCTGCTGTTTTTCTTGACCCCGTAAAGACAGCAGCCCTAGTAGCGCTGCCATCTTAGCTTCATCATCCTTCCCTGTTCATGTCGCTGCTGACTGACTGTCAAGCATGCTGGGATACATTCCCATCCATAGCACACACAGCGGCTGCGGCTCAAAGCGCAGTGCGCGCACTACCTAGACGCTGATTGGGCAGTCAGACGAGGATAATGAACCACGCGCACAGAGTGCTTTCTTGCTAGGGGACTCGCTAGGTTTTGAAACGCGACCGCTGTAGTAATGGAGCGGGCGAGTTTAATAACGCAGCTTTTAGATGCTCGCAGAAAATTTTGAATTTACTGCACGATTATAAAAACACACCCAGGGCGATTATTTCCTTAGGGGGCATGGTGAATCGTACATTAAATTTCTGTATGGTTATTATTTCCCGATAATACCAAGAAATTTCTGGCTGTCTGGTAATATTAGGCATATTTTATAAGATGTTTTATTTACTAGTTATTGTATTTACAGATTGTTCTGGAATACTTTCTTCTGATTGGTCAATAGCATCATTTTTTGTAATAAGTGTGGGCGATATTGAGCAATGAATTAATGCATTGTATTTAATTGTTCATCCAAAGAACTCAACATTCTTTTCTCACATAATAAAATAATCTCACTAGGCCTGTCTTGTTTATTTGGTTTGTTTGGTCTGGTCTGTTTGCTTACAGGTTTACCCCAAATTTTAAATTCTGTGATCATTTTGTCACCCTATTTTCCCTCTTTGACTCATTGGTCATCAAAACTGTTTGGTAAATTCTTTAAAATGTTATATTTTATGTTCAGCAAAGGAAAGAAAGTCATACAGATTTGGAATGACATGAGGGCATGAGACATGAGAGTAAATTATAGCATAATTTTCATTTTTTGGGTGAACTATTGGGGAAATGCAGCGCACAATGCACAATGTCAGCTAGTAACAAAAACAAGCCCCATCATAAATAATTTGCTCACACCAAAACATTAGTTTTGTTGTCAGAATGTGTTTCCGTGGATTATGTTACGGCATGTTACCTGGCATACTGTTTCTGGTATAGGATTACCATGAAGCACCCTTACCGGTGACTTGTTATTATAACTAAGGATGTAACCGAGTGAATTGAAAATCATAACAACCACACAAGAAAAGATAACAGACAAATCTGAATATTGGGACTCGGAGTATGCGTTCCCTTGTGGAAATGAAGTGCACTTGGTTTTTATTGAATATGCAATTGTCCTTCAAATCCTCAAACAAAGTATGTTTTTTAAAAACCATACCAGCAGATACTAATATTGATGAAATAAAAGGCCACCTAAGTGTACTTGAAGAGAGTATACACTTTCACGAATGCTTCTTAACACACTTAAACTTTGTAATAATGTGCTAGATGTTAATTTAATGCACTTTGATGTGATAATGCATAAGATACTCGATTCTAAAATTTTAACTGATATTACATTTAGACATTACATAGGCTACATAGAGAGCAACCGATTTCAAACCACATTTTTGAGACTGTCTTTGATTCACTGCAGATTTAAGGAGAAAATACTCTATGAAATTGCACATGGTTTGTCTTAAAGCATATTAAAAACAATACATAGACATATAAACAACATCAAAAGCTTGATTTTCATCACAGGGGGATTTTAATAGATTTTAATGTAAAATGCAATTGCATACATCACATACTTTAGTTTACATAAATAAGCGTCAAAGCGTGTCTTGTTGTCAGTAACCATATTTCATAGACATAAATAATTAAATTACATATTAAGATGTATTTAAGTGGGTCAAAAAAGCACTCTACAGTGCAGCTAATTGCACTAATGTAAAGTTTAATTGCATAATTTCCCTGACAGCTTTTAAATTAATATATACTGTATAGTAGCCAGCCAGCAAATTTTGATATTTGTATGAAAAAAATGTAATGGCCCCCAGCATATTGTTTTGTATGAATATCAGAACATGCAATATATCAAAAGAAAGAACAGAGCCTCAGCTTTAAAAAAAATATAATAATTCTAGCTTCATGCATTCTTCGTCAACAATTGAATGTAGGTAAGTTTCATAAAGAAAAAATCAAGACTACAAATTTATTTAAATTTATATAAAAAAAAAACCTTAGCTTAAATATAACAATACACAAATATAACAAATAATACAAGATACTGTGTGGGAAAATGTATCAAAATACATTTAAAATTGCCATTCGCTGAAGTACAACTAAATATTTATTTTTTGAATGTAAAGAACATTTTTACAATTTCTTAGTTTCTTATTTTTTTATCTCACCTACTTCATCCCTTGCCCTGTTCAATAGGAATTGAAATAAAAAATTGCAAACAAAGTTTTCTCAATAATATCTCATGAAATCACTAATGATACAGTTATAGAGACAGGACATGTTAAAAGGTATATAGTTAAAATAGAGACAGGACGTGGACGTAGAGACATAAACTAGGAAGAGCGAGAATGTGAGATGTGAGAGGAACTGCACATGATGTAATAAGGTCAATGAATGTCCTCTGTTTGGGGACATAACCCGAATACTGAGAGATGACATTTCCCTCCTCCTCCCTTCACTATGTCCCAGACAGACACTGGTTAGAGTTGTGTCAGCAGCACTGAACTAATTTACATACAATGATCACCCTTAGATTAGGTAATAGAGGTGAGACTGACAGAACATCTTCACCTGTGCAGGGAGTTCACTTCTGCCCAGTCAAAATGAAATAACTTTATTTTGTGGACAATAGATTTTCATCAAATGATTTTTTAGATGAAAAATTTACTTCTAACAACACAATATGCATTAAAATCTTAAAATTAAATATTTTTCTTAATTCAGAGTGCAGAAAAAGAATTCTTAGTACGAAATTTTTTAAATGTCACAACAAATTCTTGAAAACAAATATGACAAACTGAAGAATTTTAGTCAAAAACATTTTCTTTAATGTATTGCCCCATCTAGTGGTTAGAAACGTCAGTGTTGTAAGTTGAAAGAATGTCTGTCTAGTAGTTTTGTGAAAGCCACTTAAAATAGCGACATTTTCAGTAGCAGTGCATTATCATTTTAGGTTACTGTAAGAAAAACGAACTGAACATGTACGTGTTTTTCAATCCACTTTATTTTTTGAGACAAGTTTTAACACAAACTTAATTATTTAGTTTGTGACTGTACTGATATTGGCATTGCTGAATGAAGGATAAACCACTACAGTAAACCATAACCAAACCAACAAGCTCTCTTCAGGAGTCGTAACCACAAAAATTCAACAACAGAAAGTAATTAAATTTGCCAACCTAAGTGAACAATAAACATTAAATGGTCTTTGTCTTTAATCAAAAATATGTAAAATAACACTTAATTTTAACTTTTAATCTCAATTCAATCCTATATGGAAAGGTTGCGAGTAAAAATCCACCCATCCAGTTTCAGGTAATGCAACGAAAATTATTCATTTACACTGTAAGAATGCAATCTGCAATTTTAAAGAGCTATTACCTAATTTAACCAAATGTTTGCTGGAATAAATTAAAGTATTTAAGGTGTTTCAGTGATATACTGTAAATAATTTTTTTTGGTGTGAATAAAACTAGTTTATTTATTTATTTATTTATTTATTTTTCAAATTAACAAATTTAAGTGGATTGAACACAATGAAATTACGTTGTAATAAAATGTTCATCAATTGTGTTGTTTTAGCTCATTTTAATAACGTAAATAAAGCAAGCGGCAAGCTTTTTTCCTTCCCTTCCCTTTTCCCTTTTATCTTGTTTTAAACCAAACACAATAATTTCCTTAAATAAATACAATCATCGTATTAGCACTCCTCAAAAATCTAGTACGTGCAAATATTCGTTTTTTCATAAAAATGTTTTGTTGTAACATAAAAACCAGCTTTATGTGCCTGAAAGTTTTTGTATTGTCTTTTGCACATTACACACGTTAAAACTATTAAGGGTGTGTGAGGAAAAGTGTCACACCCAACAGACATACTCTTCATATTTGCTGTCAGACATACTGTAGGCTACTTTACCATCACCCACCCACAACAAGCATAAACCTAACAAGCCACATGCTTCAGCAACAACACAACTATTCATTTAGAACCAGCCAATCAGGCCCAGATACGTTCACTCATTAAAAAATAAAGGCTCCAAAATGGAAAATCGAATCCATGATATAGCCTACTCATGATGAAGTTCTTGTTCATTTTTCGATTAGAAGTAAAAAGACTTTGGAAATTCCTTCATAGTGATCGATGTACTGTTTTTATCGAACATCCTGATTCCGATGGCCTGAATCTGATCTGAGAAAATCGGAATCCATGCGGATTTTCCCTGCTTACCGCATATCCGATCTGTGCCACATAAAAATCAGATTTGGGTCACTTGAACCATGCAGTGTATGAGTTTGCTCGAGCTCTGCATTTCACCGGCATCATGTTTACAGATGAGGTAGGCCTAATTAAAATTGCACTTATGATAGTTTGATTAGGCTATCCCTATTTGAGACTAATAATTATTCTAATTTCTTTGCATTACACATAGCCTAACAGTAACCACAGTTGTTAAAAGGTTTTGACACAACCTTTTAAGAGGGAATGATAAATAATAATGATTTTGCAAACCAGCTAACAATTACGGTTCTGAATAGTTTTATAAAGTTACAGTTCTGAACTACAATAATTGCTGGCAAAATATGTACTAAATAAACATTTAGAATGACAGACTTTTGAACCCTTTTAAACCTTTAAGAACAAAACCACAAACAGGTTGTTGTTTTTTTTGTCCCTGTCTTATCTTGACATTGAAGATTGTAATGGCACCTTTCACATAGTTTCCTAAGACAGACAATTGGCTATGAACCAATGACATTCATTACTTATAGGGCCTTTTCATCATTCCCAGCTGACCTCATAAAACACACCCCTACTGTAAACCGCGTTGACATTACTGTGCTGCAGTTCAGGTTCAGTTGCTCTCGTATGAAGCCACACCTTTCACTGGTCCTTCCCTACCCATGTCAAATATGTAAGAGGGCAAGAGCAGTAAACGGTATATTATTCTCATCAGAACTCTCACATCCTGCGCACCTGAAATACCAAGGTATGATTATACACATTATCGGTATCTATTGATTCTGTTCTAATTTTATATGTCAATCATTTTCATAGTTATACTTTTTGTTTCTAAAATCAAAGGGGGTTTATGTTAACAGTGTGACTGTGATCTTATTAAAATATCTTAATGCAATTGCATTCTCTTGTCATATGGATTTATGTACAGAATGTGAACAGTTAATTGAATGTTGTGTTGAGTATTTCGCAGGGCACATTATTAAAACAGTGTTCAATGTCAAGGTGGATTTGAAGACCATGACATTGTTTCAGATTATTGCTTCTTCAAAATAATATTAGAATAGAGTTTGTCATAAAAGAGGGACAGTGTTTTTCTGCTCAAATTAGAAGTCAAATCTACACAAAATGTTAGTAGTAACAAATATTTTATTTAAACACAAATGCAGTAAAAACAGCAATATTATTACAAATTAAAATAACTGTTTTCTATTTAGATATATTTTAAAATGTCATTTATTTCTGTGATGGCAAAGCTGAATTCGCAGCATCATTTCCAAAGTATTAATTTCGATATATTTTAATCTTAACACGCATGTTTGAATGGTTAAAATGTTAAGCAGCAAAAATAAAATTTCAACATTGATTTGATAATAAGAATATTAAGAGAAGTTCGCTGAGCAGCAAATGCAGAATGATTTATTCAGTTATTCAGTGTGTGACACCGAAGACTCGAGTAATGATGCTGAAAATTCAGCTTAGCATCACAGCGAGAAATTACATTTAAAGATATATTTAAATATTAAACATTTAAATTTCACAATATTACAGGTTTTACTGCATTTTTGTTTGATGTGATAAATGTTTTGGTTGGTTTGGTCAACTTTGGTTGACATGTCTGAATATAATTTCTTTGAAAAATATTATGCATGCATGTATTTTATATATATATATATATATATATATATATATATATATATATATATATATATGTACTGAATATAATTTCTTTGAAAAATATACAAAATATGCATGTATTATATATATATATATATATATATATATATATATATATTATTTCCACACACACACACACACACACACACTTTTTACATTTATAATTTATATTTAACTATTTATATTTATTTATTTATTTATAATTACATTTACATCTTTGCTATATAAAACCCACAAAACCTCTCAGCTGATGTTGTTAATTGCAATACATCTGACGTTTCTTGACAAAACAGTTTAGTTGCTATGGATTCAGTGGCAGGTGTTTGAAGGGTGTGTCTCTCAGGGATCAGGACAGACTAGTTTTGGGTGTTTTCAGGGAGGGATTAAGTGAAAGGACAATGCTACATCAACACTAGGAATGGAATGTACTAACCAGAATTGTGAAATTTTGCTTTTTATGTTCATGAAACGATGCTGCACTAACACACTCAATATGTCTTTTCTGGTCGCACCATTGTGGATAGTAGCCTATTAGTATGCAAATATATGCAGTACACTGTATCCACTCCAATCGTAATAATGTGTTTCAATTCCATCTTACAGCGTAAACCATGTCTTTCACTGGAAAATCATACAGTAAGGTCCAAACAGGTGAGAAGATACATTAAAATTACATCTTTATTCAATAATCCACTTTAGACATTATACTAACTATAAGTAACTTCGCAACTAAAGTTACTTGACACCTGGCAGTCATCTGTCTGCTTAATATATGCTAACACTTTATTTTGATGCTCCCCAACAGACATTCAACTGACAATATGTAACTTTGCAACTACATGTCAGCTTATTCTACTAACCCGCACCCAGATTTAGATAAGACCATACATACCCTTCTCATCTCCGTGCGTGCTCTGTCTGACACAACCGCTGCTAGCCTAGCTTAGCACAAATACTGGAGGTAAACGGCTCCATCTAGCATACTGCTCCCAAAATAATACACAATGTGTACAAATAACAAGGTCACATGATACACAACCATCTTCTAACCTTATACATCCTGCATGGCAACTATATTCTCAGACAGTGAAGCACTGCTACTTGGGCGGCGCGATTAAAAAGCACAGTTGTTACTTCTGTCAACAAAACCAACGTGACTAGCTAGCTCAAATCTAGCTAGCCCCGCAATTGTAGCAGTGTTTCGCGTTCTATACAAATCACAACATGTTAATAGGAAAATGTTGGCGTTATTTTGTCACTCATTGGGAGCAGTATGCTAGCTGGAGCCATTAACTTCCTGTCTTTGTGCTAAGCTAGGCTAGCGGTGGGTACGTCAGACAGAGTTACAGATGAGAAGGGACTTATCTAACTCTCTGGGATATATAGTGAATAAGCTAAAGTCCCAAAAAGTTGGCGTGTTCCTTTAATATATCATATGTACAGCCATAATCAAGTCATTTTATTTGCCTGATACTTTTTGTTGAAAACAGTTACGACTTCAAGTTCTGCTAAAGCAGTGGAGGAGAGCAAAAAGAAAGCATCCCTGCTGAAGGACAATAGCTGGATCAGGGCAAATGTGAACGAGGACAAACAAGTCGAGTGAGTTTTCAACACATTCATCAATGGACAGCAAACTAGACAGAAACAACTTGTTTAACACCTCTTCTCTGTAATATGGTTGTAAATCTTTCAGATGCTTTTGTGTCTGACAGACTAAACATCTGACGAGATGAATTTGTGTTTCCCTTTTCCCAACAGAAACGACCCGAACTTTGGCAAAACTGTTCTGAGCCGTTACAAATCCAACGAAAACCTTGTCAGGTAGCTAGTAAATCTCGTCTTAACACTTTTGTGTGTAGGTACCACATGTTGACATAAAAAAATGAATATGAGATCCTTTTTTTCACAAAGCCCTCAAGATAAAACTAGCAAAACCGAGAGCAAAACCACCACCGTCACCACTTCATCAGGTACCTCTGTCCAAGCTCTCTCTAAAAGGTAATGCACTGCTGAAGATGCACGTATCACTTTCATATACATTGTACACAAATGTGCATTAGAATTACACAGTATAACAATACTCACTCTTATAGAAGCCCATTAGCGACATATTTTGATATAAAAGTTATAATTATGAGCTAAAAAGTCAAAATGATGAGATACTAAGTAGAAATTATGAATAAATTCATTCGACTTAAGTTGAAATCATAACATAATGGAGAAGAAATGGGCTTCCATGATGTGGTGCTTTGTAAATAGTTCATGATCAAATTAAATCAAAAAGTCTTATGTGATTGTTTTCATTGTGCAGATTTGGTGGCAGCCAGGACAAGCTGAATGAAACCAGGTAAAATATACTCATAATTCACAACTTTCAACTGTTAATGTTTAAATCTGTCTCTGAAAAATAGTGAAGTGTAAAATACAACACAATAATGTGTACTACAGTATGATTAAGCTTGATAATCTGTTGAAGAACATGCACTTACATTTACAATATGTTTAGTCACCCATGTTTGCTGTATTTAAAACATGTCTAAGAGTGAATAAAGCCAAAAAATGCTGGGAATTTAAAACATTTTAAGAGCTCAATCATCTTTCCAACCCAACCCTACAGAACCATAGGAACTAAAACAACCGTGAGAACGCAGCCAAGGACAAGGTAAAGCCTTTGGTTAAATGACTGATTGAATGAATGAAGACTGGCTGATTTTTGCTTCTTACAAAACTGATGATTGCCCTTTCAGCACTTCTACAACAATAATCAATGGTTCAAAGATTACCGAGACAACCGTGTCCACTACAAAGTAAGATACTAAGAGGATATTATAATGGCAGATCAGTCATAACTATTTCACACTGTGTTTATCTTTACTTGCATGTTATGAATGACAAGGTCAGCTTTAACTTTTCTAAACTGTGTTGTCTTCTTGTCCTCAGGCAGGATGTGGTGAAATCAGTTACCAAGTCTGAAACAATCACTGAAAAAGGCCTGGCAGCTTTGAAGACCAAGACTTCTGGGTAAGTCAGATCAGATCCACATGCATTTGATGGTTGATTTTTTTGTGCGTGCATTATATAACAAAATATTAAAGCAACTTTGATATTCAAATTAATGCTTTTCATACAAATAAAAAAAAATTGGTCCCACTTTATATTAAGTGGCTTTACGTACTATGTACTTACATTAAAAGTAATAATTTAATGTAATTCATATCCAATTGTGCCTTAAGTGTGCAAAAGTATCTTTTCATTAAGTCTCACTGCACGTTATATGTTCCTAAAGTGACTACAAGACTGAGGTCGTTACTGTGAAGTCATCAAAGGACACTGTTGATGGGTAAGTGACATAAATGATATAGGAAACACAATCGTATAATAAAATTAAATAAATAAACCTATAATACTTTTTTTTTTATCTAGACCCCCTTCACCTCTCAAGACCACCACCAGGTACAGTAACTACACGAATGTTTATTGCTGACTAAACTGAACAAATGTGGCTACTTTCATAACCTCTTAATAATTTCAATTCTAGCATCAAAACCTACACTGAGGTTTCACCAACTAAAACAACATCATCTTCTGTCCGATCCACAAAGAGGTGAGATCCTGAAAGATAATTCCAAGTAAATGCTTTTCATTCACTGTAAGACAAAGAACATCACTGAATGCTTTTCTACAGCACCGAGGATCAACTGTTTGACACTCTCATACCCACATCAATCAAGTCATCTAACACAAAACAGGATGGCAGGTATGTGGGAGTTGCATATTTATGAACTAAACATCTTAAACAACATGATTCATTTAATTTTAATCTGAATATCAACCTCATAAAGCCACAAGATTCTGTAGTCCAACAAGTGATATTAAAGGATCTAGTGTTTATTGCAGAAAATAATACACTTGCTATGTGTCTGTATAGTGACTACAAGACTGAGGTGGTTACTGTGAAGTCATCGAAGGACATCATTGATGTGTAAGTGTCATAGATCAGTTCTTCTACACTGAAGGGTCACGACCCACAAATGATGGAAAGTGGGGGAAAACGTGCTAAATACATTTACGTCAAATGCAACCTTGAAAAATAATTGTGCTTAATTGTATTCAATGTGCACTTATTATATTTTATTTTATTTATATAGTAAGTTATAATCTTAAAAGTATATTTTAAAAAAAAACATTTCAACCATTTAAGAATGGATTGTGCATTTTATGCAAGAGATTAAGTATTATTCATGTAATCAGTAATCTTCTTGTTCACGAGGGCAAGCATAAATAAAATTACAAAAACTTTTTCCATATATTGTTTACATTTAGAAACCAAAATGGTAAAATGTTTTATCTTATGTAATATTAATAACTTTTGATATTCTTGAGCATATACTGTTCAGTGTTTGATTTTAAAGGGTTAGTTCAGCCAAAAATGAGAATTCTGTCATTAATTACACACACTGAAGTTGTTCTAACCCTGTAAAATAGTAATCTATTACGGTATACTGTGCCTAGCCACTACATGTGTGTAAAATCTGTGTAATCTGATATGATATCTTGTGTGTGTGTTTGTGATTATTTTAAATATTATGTGTATATTACTGTAACACTGAAACTATAATTCATTTTGTCTAGACCCACTTCACCTCTCAAGACCACCTCAAGGTACTACAGCATTGCTGACTAACCAGAAAATAACATGGATCCAGATTGCTGACTAACCTGAAACATGTGTTTTATCCCTTAACCTTTTAACAATTGTCATTCACAGCATTACAACCTACACCAAGGAGGAAGTTTCACCAGCTAAAACAACATCCTACTCCACCAAGAGGTGAAACCCTGAATTGTATAGGCCTATATTTATTGCAAAAAATAATGCAGTGCATTCATTCATTCATTCATTTAGAGACTGAAATGTTGCTCATTGTAAATGTTATGTGTCTGTAAAGTGACTACAAGACTGAGGTGGTTACTGTGAAGTCATCCAAGGACATCATTGATGTGTAAGTGTCATAGATCAGTTCTGCACTGAAGGGTCACAAAATCTCTTGTATGTCTATTTTTTTTTTTTTTTTTTTTTTTTTTTTTTTTGCATATTGTTTGGCCAATACAGTTTATGGTAAAAGTAATAAACTTGGATATTTGATTCTAATGGTATTTTGTCCTAAACACCTTTGTTGTGTTGTGTGTTTGTATTAAAATCAAATCTGTAATACATTTTGTCTAGACCAACTTCACCTCTCAAGACCACCTCAAGGTACAGTAACTACAGCATTGCTGACAAACCAGAAAATAACATGGATCCAGATTGCTGACTAACCTGAAAAAATGTGTCTTCTCTCTTAACCTTTTAACAATTTTCATTCACAGCATTACAACCTACACCAAGGAGGAAGTTTCACCAGCTAAAACAACATCCTACTCCACCAAGAGGTGAGAGAACCTTGAAAGATTGTTCACATCACGATTGTTATATTTATTGTAAAGATGCAGCAATATGAACATTTTGGCTCATATGATAATTGTTTATACTTAAAAGCTCATAACCGATTGGCTGATAAATCTAAATCCATTTTTTTCTTCATTTTTTTTCATTGTCGAGAGACTGGTTACAATGGTACAACTGTATTCACTGTATTTTCCTTTTTTTAAGCAATTCAAAAACATTTTGTATCTGAAGTGTCTCAGCTAAAGGAAATAATAAAAATAATTATCGGCTTTAATATATCGGCCAAAATTCCTTATCTGGCCGATAACCATAACATTAAAAATCGTCTGATACCGATATGGTGGCCGATATATCATCCCTACTTTATTGCAGAAAATAATGCAGTGCAAGGAAATAAGAAGCTTTCATTTAGAGACTGAAATGTTGCTCACTGTAAATGTTATGTTTCTGTAAAGTGACTACAAGACTGAGGTGGTTACTGTGAAGTCATCCAAGGAAACCATTGATGTGTAAGTGTCATTGATCAGTTCTTCTACACTGAAGAGTCCCACAAATCTACATGTCTATCCTGATGGGTCACTGACAACAGAGACAAAACATTACTATGCAAATAATAAAATGCACCCAACCATATAGAATAGCAAAATATATTGGCTTTCTATATCTTTTGTTTTTTCTCAGGCCCCGTTTACACGAGAACGCTCGAGGGTGAAAACGTAAAACTATTTTGCCTTTCGTTTACACGGCGACGGCGTTTTGGGGGCTTAAAAACGCAAAAAAAAGTGAAACCACACTCCAGAGTGGAAATCTTAAAAACGCTCCACTCACTGTCGCGTTCCCGTCTAAAGGGTAAAAACGCAAAAGTCTGCTAGACAGGGAAGGTTGTACGCAGGCGGTGGACTTGGCGTTGTTCTGTGGCACTGTTCCCCATCGCCACCTAGCCGCCTGAATTGTACACTACATCGAATTTCACACACTTTTGCGTCACCATATGCACACAGATTTCCTACCCATAACGCTCGTCTAAACGCAGAATAAAAAGTGATAACGCAACGCCGCTTTTGCATTTTCTCTTCAGATCGTTTCAGTGTAAACATAGCCTCAGTTTTCCTGCAAATGTCTATATATCCCTTGTGGGGAAAAAACGTAAATAAAGAGTTTGTTCATTATATGATTTTAAGGATATTTTTAATAATTTACACAATAAACAATATCTTAATTCAGTTGCTGTTGTTATTTTTTGCTGTTTGTGTGCGTATTAAACTATATCCTTTCATTCTTTTCATCTAGACCCTCTTCACCTCTCAAGACCACCACTAGGTACAGTAACCACAGCATTGTTTATTGCTGACTAAACTGGACAAATGTGGCTACTTTCATAACCTCTTAATAATTTCAATTCTAGCATCAAAACCTACACTGAGGTTTCACCGACTAAAACAACATCATCTTCTGTCCGATCCACAAAGAGGTGAGATCCTGAAAGACAATTCCAAGTAAATGCTTTTCATTCACTGTAAGACAAAGAACATCTCTAAATGCTTCTCAACAGCACTGAGGATCAACTGTTTGACACTCTCATACCCACATCAATCAAGTCATCTTACACAAAACATGATGGCAGGTATGTGGGAGTTGCATATTTATAAGGTGTGAACCCATTTTTGGCGAGTTTGACATTTGCTTTGGCCTTTTAAGTAGTTTAACCAGTCTAATGACTGCCAGGATAAAAACACAAAAGCAGGTGTTTCGATTCTTAGTCAGCGCACACTACTTTACATTAGAGCTTCACTCTCAGTGCAGTAGTGTTTACTGTGTCATGGATTTTTATCGTTCCTACAGTCACGAGGATGTATCGGTCTCCCAAACCATCAGAACCGTGTATTCAACCAATGACAGGTAGGATGGTATTTCTTATTTAAGCATCTTTGCCTGATTCGTCATATGTTGTTTATTATATCTACTATCTAAATGCATAGAAATGAGTGGAGTACTGTCACAAGTCCTTCTTACACCAGATCATCATTCACAGAGAGCAGGTTCGACAGTCAGTTAAACATTTCTAGAATTACTGATTAGATTTGATGGGGTTTGTAGACTTAGTCGTGTCATTTTGTCCACAGGCCTGTTGATTACTTGTCTGACTCCTTCACATCCAAAACCTCTACAACTGTGTACACATCACCGGAAAGGTACGGAAACGGAATTGAATTATGCCAGAGTTTGATGCTTTGTGTCGTGCACATGTGAAATGCTTTTCACTTTATTGCAGGACAGTGAGCTCAAAGGACATTTGCACATACTGCCAAAAAAACATGTTCACAGATGAAAAGATGATTCTGGAAGACATGAATATAAACTGTCATGCACGTTGTTTCAAGGTTCGTTTTTTTTTAACTCATAAAAATATCAATATTTATAAAAATGATATGTAAGATGGAATACAAAAGTTTTAATGTTATTAAGGAAATGTATTAAAATGTTCTGAAAAAAAATCTATTTTTTATATTGTTGCTTGTCAACTATTTTCTTATGAATTCAAGAATTTATAACGTTTTTTTACTAAAGAAAAAGAATTTTAAAAGAGTATTATTGCTATTTCTATTAGTGTGGGGTGTGTAACTCGTCTCTGGGACACTTGAAGGCCGGGGACAGCTTATGGGTCTACCGTCGTGCAGTTTACTGTGAGAGTTGCTTTAGTGTCACTAGGGGTAAGAAGGCTCTACTATATATATTTTCCAGTATTCTGAAACATACTAACAATATACTTGCTAAATAAATAAAATGTTTGTTTTACAGGCAAATGGATCAGCTGAGACTACATTTACCATTTATTAAGTGAAGTTAAGAAATTAACTATAGCCTTTAACAAAACTTTCCCATAGCTGTGATTTGGACGGGTATTTGAAGTGCATTTTTGGTGGTGGACTTCTGTCTGATTAGACTTTGGGGCATTTATTAATTGCATTGATTGCCATACTTCCCTGATGATGTGACAAGCATCTAATCTAAATACTAAAATAAGATGAACATTTTAAAATAATAATCTCGTATGTGATGATAAATGTTTTACTTTGTGTTTTTATTCACTTTATTGTACTTTTTTGTCACTATTGTTAATTAAAGAATTATAAGCTATGATGATAAGAAGGCATCTGTTAGTTTTCTTTTGATTGTTTTTATTGTTCAGAATCTGGTTGAGCGTCATTCCAGAGAATAGTCATGCCGTACCTTTCACTGCTATAATGAATCTGCTTCTGTTGGAAGTATCTAAGGTATTTATATTAAAGAGACTTGCAGACTTTAAGAAATACGTTCTGATCAAGACCAGACACTTCAATTTATTACTCATGACAGGATTCCTAAGAGGATACAAATAAAGAGCTAAACTTAGCCATTGCTCCGTGAAATACTGAGAGAGTCTGGTTACATGAGAGGTGTTATTTAATCGTTTATATAATAAGTCTTTTAAAATGTTAATATCCATACCTATAATTTTGTCAAACAGGGTGGAATGTTTTAGAGGAAGATGAATTAACTAAACATCAAAACACCACAGAATGCAATAACTCGTGGTGTTGTTTTTCCACCAAAAATGGTGTCAATTAAAAAGTGCACATCCTGGGGGAGGACAACAGTAATGAAGTCACTTTTGTAAGTGTTGGGATTTTACAAAGATTGAACAGGATTGAAATTGATTTTGAGTTTTGAAATAAGTCTCTTATGCTCAACAAGATCACAAAAATACAATAACATGGTGAAATATTATTAAAATGCAAGATAACTGTTTTCTATTTAAATATATTTTAAAATGTAATTTAGTCCTCTGGTGCAAAGCTGTATTTTCAGCATCATTACTCGAGTCTTCAGAAATCATTCTAGTATGCTGATTCGCTGCCTAAGAAACATTTCTTTTTTATTATCAATGGTGAAAACAGTTGTGTTTCTTAATGTTGTAGTTGTGGAAACTTTGATAATTTTTTTCAGGATTCTTTAATAAATAGAAAGTTCAAAAGAGTTTTGAAAAAAAAAATTCAATAAAAATTTAATAAAAGTTAAAAAAGGTAATGACCTTAATGGCTTTGAACACTATAGCCAAGTGTATATTATGGGATTAATACCTCTAGTTCAGGTAGGAATAGAATTTAACCAAATAGAATAGAATTTAACCGAATAGAATAGAATAGAATAGAATAGAATAGAACACAGCACTCCAAATGCAACCATTTTACCGCTTGTCCTCTCTGAATGAAATAAAGGATGGCAAAGAGCCTGGGCAGTGTGACTGGTGTTTTGCCTGGTGCTGTGGTGGTCGTGTGTGTTGTGTTTTGAACTGAGGGGGAGGAGACAGAAGCATGAGCAGCACATCAGCATCTGAATGAAGCATGTAACCCGTTTGAAAGCAGTGCGAGACTGGGCACACAGGGTAAACAACACCGCCACCATCTTACTACTGTTCATATGCTTTTCTCTTCAATGGACGGACTATTTTTCAACCCGCAGATGATGGCGGACGTCAATGGCAACAGTAAGATGATGAACGCAGAACTGGAGGTGAAAAAGCTCCAAGAGCTCGTGAGAAAACTGGAAAGGCAGAACGAGCAGCTCAGGACGAGAGCAAACGCTGCGAACAACTGCACCCTCAGCGCCCGTGGGTTACAAGCTCCGGCATCGGCCTGCCCAGACACCGGGAATCACTGCGCTTCACCCTCATATTCTCCGTCTTTTGGACTGTCGGATGAGCACTACCCGTATTTTCATCCGCAGTCAGTGACTGGTACTGATGAGGATGATGACACTGTACTGGATGAGGTGGAAATATTAGACCTTCATGTTGTTCTTCCCATCGATGGAGAGTCTGATTATAGCTGGTACTGATGCTGTATTATTTGCTAAGTAAACAATAGTGTCATTCTTGATTTTCTGCGTCGCACGCTCTTTGTTATCCCTCACATTCAGTTCACATGAAATGTCACCATACAACGTGTCCATGTCCATTGTTAAATTGGTGAGCGTCATTTATGGGGGAATATATTAATTTGTAAGAGAGTGGCTTGCTGTTTGCATCTGGTGATGACGTGAAAAATATCCATGTTTTAGGCTATTTGAGACAATTTGTCTTCTAAATGAAGTGCACAGGAGCACGAATATTTGACTGTTTTTGAATTATTTCATAAAAAATGGTAAAAAAAAGTTGCCTAATTTAAACCTGTGCATTATACAGAGAAATCAAAACAGACAAAATCTGATGGGACATTAATTGCAACACTATTGGGAGATCACATCAAAATATAGGAGCCAAAACTGTTAAACCTTAAAATAATGAAGCCAACACAATTTCTAGACAAACCAAATACTAAGACTCAAAATTCTTAATCATTTTGTGTTCATTTTATAAATTTCAAGTTATGCTAATACTATATTTTGTAATGACAACTACAGTATTAACTTTAAAATATGCAAAAAAAAGAATCAATAAATAAAACTAGTGGCCAATTGAAGCACACTTCTGTTACAGGTCATTCAAGTTATGCTGGTTTTATGATTCGTACTGACAAAAATATTAAATATATAAAAAACTCAAAGCACATTTCATGTGTTCATGGTGCAGGGTATTGATGAAGATTGAAATATTTACTATTTTACAAAATAATTAGATCAGGTTATCCCTTATCGTCCCTCTCGGACATGTGACTAAGATTTAGTGTCATATATCCCTACGTATATCTATTAATCAGCTGAACTAATACAAATAGTTTTAGGCTAGAAAACAATACAATAATGAATGTTTGCAAAAGTCCAGATTGGAATGTTTTGACCCAGTTTTTATGTCACCAGGTTGTACGTGTCTTCAAAAGCAAAGCTGTTTCCTCATCTTCTCCTCAGTCCTCTTCAGTGGTGTAGACATGTGCTGGACAACCCCAGACCAGAGGTGGAGTTAGCCAAACGCTCCTTGTGCTACAAACTGGACCAAGGTACCAACAACAAGCGATATAGAAAATGACATAGTAGTCACATTCCCAGTTTTGGTCTTCCACCATTCCCATGAATAAATTCTGGGAAATGTCAGTTTAGAAACTGAAGAGCTTGAAGTTTTTAGTTACTCACAGTGATTGACCATTATATGGAGATGGATGGCTGATATAATACAGATGATGTATTGTACACAAAGAACAGTGGAAGATGGGGGTGTGTTAACTGTTAATCAGCTTGAAAAAGCTTCATTGAAGAACATGGTTTTTAATAGTACCTTAAAAAATGAATAAGACTACTAGAGATAAAATTAGCCATGAGTGGCTAAATAATAGATAAATATATAACCTTATGTTTTCAGTACAGCTGTAGTGCAGTTAAGCTGCTTGAGGGAATGGTATCCATAGAAACCATTCCTAAATTAAACCTGGCTGTAGAATCAGCACTAGCTAACACAGATTCGAGACTGTCCTGGAGATGTTGTGAAATGGTTTTGAATCAATTATTCCTTTGGATCAGGCCATACATAAATGATGTATGAGGTGCATATACAGAGATGTGTGTTGTGGAGTTGCGGCGCTCTGAAAGGCTTTTGAAAGGCCAGATTCAGTAAGCTTGGCTCTCTGCAAACGGGGTCATGAATACATCTTTGTTCCGGCGGCCTCTGAAAACCTTTGTTTTTGTGGGTTGCCATGAATGCTTGTTTTTATGCGATCTGGGAAAGTCTAATTGTTAAGGTATGCAAAAGTACTGTGGTTCGCTTGAATAACAATCTTTTAAGGGAAGAGTTGATAACACTTTACAATCTCATTTGTCAACATTAGTTAATGGATTAGCTAACATGTTAATTAGTAAAAATCAATTGTTGTTTGTTCATGTTAGTTCACAGTGCTTTAAGTAATGAGATGCAAACTTTTTATTTGAAAAGTCTATTGTTAAAGGTTCAAATTAACCCTAGCAAATATGATATACTTTACTGTTAGTTAATGTTAATAATGTGTTATGTATTAACTAATTTTAACTATTGAAAGCTGATTGTAAAGTGTTACTGAAGAGTTTGTCCCAAAATGAATGTTCTCAACCTTTCTTTCTTCCATGGAACACAAAAGGGGCGATTTGAAAGGATGTCTTAGTTGCCGTTTTTTTTTTTTTTTTTTTTGGTCAGAAATTACTTAAATTTTTATTACTATTTATTTTTTTATATGCTC
Source organism: Cyprinella venusta (assembly GCA_038021265.1). Taxonomy (NCBI): domain Eukaryota; kingdom Metazoa; phylum Chordata; class Actinopteri; order Cypriniformes; family Leuciscidae; genus Cyprinella; species Cyprinella venusta. The sequence goes on along the minus strand of CM075867.1, from coordinate 31,352,428 downwards.
AATGTTGACCCCTATTTGATTTATAGAGATTAAAATAAAAAAAATCCTTTCTAATATTTAATATGGTTTCAGTGGAAAGCATTAAAGGGTTATTACACCCAAAAATGAAAATTCTGTCATTTATAACTCACCCTCACATCATTCCAAACTTATAAGACTTTTTTTCATCTTCAGAATACAAATGAAGATCTTTTTAATTAAATCTTTCTGTCTCTCCATTGACAGCTACGCAACTACAACTTTGATGCGTTAAAGAATGTAACACAAGACTGAACCTCATTGGCTCTCGCACATCAATCAAACATGCTGATTTTTTTTGATTTTCCTTTTGGGGTGAACTAACACTTAAAACTTTAGTTTAAAGCAACACTAAGTAAGATTTTTTTTACCTTAAAATAATATTCACAAAATCATTTCAGTAGTTCATTAAGTCGTAACAGGGTGAAAGGCACTTCTAGATTCGCATTGCGGTCCTATATCTGCTATAACCACGCTATGTAAGATTGCCAGATCGGGTCATGTTTCTGTAGTTCTAATGAGACATAAGAAAACTACAAATTTGACTTTCGTTATGACGTCAAGCGTTACAATAATCATTATTTAGTTTTTTCTTTGTTTCTTATGTCGCAATACATCATACTTTCATGAAATCATGCAACATACTCTAGCTTGTCTGTGGACATTGTTCATTCTAAAGTCAGTGCTGGATAAATAAGCGAGCATTTACGACAGCGGTAATGGACAATTCCGCTTGCAACCTGTAGGGTGACCTCAGAGGAAAAGTTCCTTGGTGTTGCTTTAAAAACCTTTAACTAATTTACCCAATACCCATATAATGCTACTATCGAAACAATTATTCACATTATTATTATTTAAAATAAATACACTAACCATTTATATATATATATATATATATATATATATATATATATATATACACACACATGTTGTTGTGTGTGATGTTTTTTTTTTTATTAATTGCACTTCCCTTTTTCATTTAGCTAAAAGATGGAGAGGAGTCCTCTCGGGCTGTGGGTCCTCAAACGTTCTGTACAGTCCTATAGATGGAGTCTCTTCTTTAAGCAGCTGTTCTAAACACTTTACTAAACCTGCACTAACTGAGCAAACAGGTAACTCATGTGACTCACTCATTCTAACTCCAGATGAAACAGCTTTTCATTAATGTTTGTTGATGCTTTCTCTCATTCTCTCTAACTGCTAACAGAGGTACCTCTATGCCTGATAAACCACAAAGATTGCACTGTGTATTATACAGTCCCTTGTGAAAAAGAAGTACACTTTAGCATTCTTAAAGTAGCATTATGTTATTTTTTTTTTACATTTTGCTCTCGGGGTCCAAAAAAACAATCTCAGAGAACGGTCGACAAGGTACCGATGTGTTATTAGACCAAAGGTTCATTTTGCGCCTGAGTTCTCCTTTAAAAAAAAAATACTTTTAAGTTTTGAAGTACACTATTGCACATTCAATACAATTAAGCTCACTCATTTTTGTATGTGTGTAATATATAACTGTTATTTAATTTTGTTGAAATTTTTGTTGTAAACTAGGTAGTTAAAGAGAAAAATAGCTGAGAAAGAACATAATGATTTTTTTCAGGCATCAGCTTTCATTTACTTCGGCCAGCTCAGCATTTTTTCAAGCCATGTGAAATGTGAGACATCAGTGATCGGTAGTGATGACCTCATGGTGTCTGGAAATGGCCGTTGCAGCATATATTTTCCATGAAACAAAGATCTGATTGCAATGCTTTATTGCAGAGGGTCTACATACGATCCTTGTTCTCAAATTTTACACAGATCTTACTTTTGGCAGGAGGGGCGACCCAACACAGTAGCGGAATTTTAAAGCATGGAAATTAAAATTTAGTCTGGATCATATTTGCATAGTTTTTTTTAGATCTACCATCTCTCTTCTGACGCAGATCCTCCTTCACCAAACCATCAGAAGTCTCTCATAGGGAGGAACTGCTTAAGCCTAACTGAAAGATCTCCCACATTCCTCTATCACACGGCTACACACAGTAAGCATGACCAAAATCACCTATCTTGCTCCACTAATCATACACACCACTTCTCCAATGCTGTATTTGGACTCTTGTGTTTGTACACTACCATAAGTTTGGGGTTGGTAAGATTTTTTTTAAGGTCATGGCATTTCTCATTATTATCAATGTAGAGTACAGTTGTGCTGCTTAATATTATTACACTTTTTTCAAGATGTTTTGATGAATAGAATTTGAAACTATTTGAAACTGTTTATTTTTGTATAATTATTTAAGTCTTAACTGTCACTTTTGATCAATTTAATGCATTCAAATTATCTTCTGAATAAAAGTAGTTCTTCCTGTCAAAATAAAATCTCACTGACCAGAAACTTTTGAACAGTAGTGCATATGTACGTGAGATTGAAATCTTCATTTGTCATTTTAAGGTAATAGTCATCAGCAACGGCCTCTCAGTCCTCAGTCTTCCATAGACAGTGAGCTCAGTGCCTCTGAGCTGGAGGAGGACTCCATCTCTATGAGCTACAAGATTCAAGACATGACTGATGTGGAGGTCATGGCCCGACTGCAGGAGGAGAGTATGTCTACTTTAATACATCATGTAGTGGGACGATATTTAAATGTAGACTCTATTTTACAACATTAAAAAAAAACCCATTGTCAATATTTCCTCATGTGATTCCAAACCCATATTTTTCCATGGAACGAGCATGCAGTGATTTAGACAGCATTTTGATACATAGATATAGTCTAAAGGGTGCAGCTTGGAACCGGAAAAAAGTATTTCATAGCCAAGGTGCTTAATGGAAACTACAGCCCGACCGATAAAGGATTTTGAAGGCCGATACCCATACAAATATTTGTTGGTTTTAAAATCCGATATTCCGATATATCGGCCAATTTTTTTTTTTTTTCCTGAAACGCGTAACAAAACAATAACAGATTTCCCTAACATTAGTTATTTGTAGTTATTTATGAGTTTTAGCTAAAATAATATGATAACGCATTTTAAAAAGAAACTTGTTTTATTGTCACAACAGAACAGACTGATGATAGTGGAATTACCTAGCTTTGTGGTTAGCTAGCTAATCTACGTATGATGAGGCATAATTTAGCAATGGATAACGTCATACTGCAAATTGTAAAATATACATTTTCAATATAACAGGCCAAGGAGAGATGATACGTCACGTGAACTGTGACGCGCTATTAAAGAAATACTTCAGTCATATTGTCAAAAGTTACACTGTAACAACGTAACGTAACTATTACTAGCTAATTCCGCTTCACTCTCAGCTTATTTAACAGCAGCAAAACTGGACATGAGAGTCAAAGATTTTCTCATGCTTATTTGAGTTAAGAGAACTGATGGGGATGTTCTTTTAATTGCTATTCAAGCAATGTATGTCTCGTGACCAACTCAACTAGTGTTGCCAACAGGGATGGTGTAGAGTGCCCTCTGGTGGACAAACTATACAACTCCAACACTCATGACATGGTTCAAGCATGTTTCGTCCGTTTTTATTTTATTTTTGAAATATTCATTTATCGGCCATTATAACTGCCGACACCGATAGTTTGGAAAATGTCTAATATCGGGACCGATATATCGGTCTGGCTCTAATAGAAACACATTGACACGTGTTTGTGTTTAGGTCTACGTCAGGAGTACGCGACCACTGCTGCCACGGCCACACGGCGTAGTGCCAGTTTTTCGGTGCACGCAGGTGCACGCCGAAGCATGAGGAGTGAGGCTGACCTGGAGGAAGAGGAAGAGTACGATCAGCTGTCCGCTCCACAGCCTCGACTCTTCCGTACGGCCTCCATGCAGCGCAGCGTGTCCCACTCACAGAACCTCTCCAGCATGAAAGACTGCCGGCGCAGCCCCACCACTCCTCAGTACCTCAACAGCCTGTCCTACCAGCAGCTCCACATGTCCAACCACAGCTCCAGTCCCACAGAGCCCCAGAGTTATAGAGCAAACACAGGTCAGACAACACAACGTCTTATGAAGTCTATAGTGAAAATATACTGATTAATGAGAACACTAGGAATCCAATACGTAAGAACTCAATGTTATTGATTACAAAGATTACAAACTATTAAAGCATTATTAAGTTTCATTGTTTTATTGATCAGGTTAAGTTTCATTGTCATTTATGTGTAGTATAATCCTTCCTTTTCTTTTGTAATGACGGCTTAGAACCATCCGGGTAACGGCATGGAAGAACAATAACACAGGGATAATACAGCAATCGGTAATCACACGGCAGGGAATTGGCAGGGCAGGCAGTAAACAACAGTAATCCAGCCAGACATAGCAAGGTAAAGGCAGCAAAACAATCATAAACAGGATAAACAGTCCAAGATCAAGCAAACCAGATCCACAATACAGTAAAGAAACGCTCAGAATCGTCAGCCATGGCAAGAACAAGACTTCACGTGGAGCATTGTTTGTTCAGTGCAAAAATACTCTCCTAGATAGGCTACAATGTTCAAGCCAGGTTCGGAGGAGAATTGTGGGAAATGTAGTGAGAAAGGGAAGTCAATTTTCTTATGTTAACTAACTAGTCCATAGAGAAAGTCATTTGATGCAGATTGATAATAATAATATATCAATGTTCATTTTGTTGGAACATTGATTGTTTTTCTTAGCAGAAGCTTTAATAATCAATAACTGAGATAATAAAATAAATTATATAAATATCAATATAGATCAATATTTAATGTCTGGTAATTTATTTGTTTAGTAAGTTGCTGTGCAATAATATATATCACTGGGAAAAAAGCAGTAGAATTGGATGCATTATAAATCCTTTTAAGCAAATGGTTTTCAAGTTCCCCCATTGTCCAACTGTTCAGTTTTGGCTTCGTTTTTACTGTGTTCTGTTTCGTTATCCATGTTTTTTGATTGAGTTATGCACATGTTTTTGGTTATGTTAATGATCCCTGTGTATTTAAACCCTCCGTTCATTCAGTTTCATTGTCCGGTATCTTTATGCGGTTTTGTTACTCTTACTCCTGAAATCTCCAGCGTGTTTGTTTGTTGGATCTATTAAAGACTGTTTATTTCGAATACTCATTGGTTGAGAACAACAGCTATAGATTATACTTATGTAGACTAGAACACTTTTCGTACTAGATTGCATGTTTGTTGCTACGCTATCTCACGACCAATTCGTACGAATTCGTAATGATTAAAAAGTGGCTAATTCGTACTAATTCATACGACCTCACTCGTACGAATTCGCACGATTTGTCCAAACCCATGTGATCGGTAGGTTTAGGGGCGGGGTCAGGAGTAGGTCAATCTTACGAATTCATACGAATTGGCCAATTCGTAAAATATGTACGATTTAGCAAAAACGTACTAATTCGAACGAGTGAGGTCGTACGAATTGTTACAAATTAGCCACCTCGTAAAATTCGTACGAATTCTCGTGAGATCGGGTTGGTTTCATCATGTGATGTGTTTCTTTTTTCAGACAAGCTACGGAGAAGCATGCCAAACCTCATTCGAGCCCCCAGCACTCCCAGTGTCATCGGTGTGGCTAATGTTTCTGGTCACATCGGCACATCTTCCTCGTCTTTTTCGTTACTCCGAAACAGTCAGAGTTTTGATTCCCACAATGTACTGTCCAAGATACAGTCTGCAAGTAAGACTAACACTATTCTATTGAATATGATGATAGTAACCTTGTAGTGGATTATATCACACTAACATTCAAATTTTGCTCTGTTGACTTTCAGTTCCCCCTCCTGGCCAGTTACAGCAGAGAGTTCAGAGCGTGGGCAACTTCTCATCGACATCACGGCCACCTCTGAAAGCCACAGCTTACGTGAGCCCTACGATACAGAGTTCTACCACGATGCCTTCCTCTGTTAGTCTCAACGGTCTCTCCAGCAGTAATATCCCCCACCCCAGCAAACCCAGCACCCCCTCTTCCAGTCGCAGCGCTCTACCTCGACCTGCTTCCTTTGTCGGGACAAGTGGGGCCACACGCAGTAAAATCGGCCAGCCCGTACGCAGGTAATCATTTACAATTTTCTTGTGGACTTTAGCGATTCCAAAGAGGACGAGTGTTTTGCTGTCAAACATTTCTGTTTATACCACTTTTCATATTCACTTAAACAAATCTGGCCACTGCTCAACTTCAGACAATTTTACAAATTGTAAAGTCTAGACTAGTGACTGCAGACTAGGCTTAATTATGTTTAATGATGTGGTCATAAAACAAAAAATTGAATTATTTTCATTGGAAGGCTTTTATATTGAGCAAATATTGTTGCATGAAATTCCAATTTTAATCAGCATACAATATGTATCACTTGTCAGATCTCAAATAATGACAGGAAATACTAATTCTATCATGCACTTGTAAATGTAAAATATTTTACAATACATTTCAATAAAGTTCAATCTTCAATTTTATCTGCATTACCCTAAAGTGTATCATTAAGTTTTGTTTTTTAGCAAGGATGCATTAAATTGATCAAAAGTGATAGTAAATACATTTTTAATGTTACAAAAGATTTTTATTGCAAAAAATAAAAAATAAAAAAATAAATAAATTTAATGTTACAAAAGTTTTTTATTGCTGTTCTTTTGGACTTTCTGTTCATCTAAAGAATCCTGTGCATCACAGTTTCCACAAAAATATTCAGCTATTTTCAATGTTAAGAAATGTTTCTTGAGCATCAAATCTGGTATATTAGAATAATTAATGAAGAAAATGTCTGGAGTCTGGAGTAATGATGCTGAAATGTAGCTTTGCATCAATAAATTACATTTTAAAATGTATATGAAAAATTATAATAATATTACTGTTTTTACTGTATGTTTGCTCAATAAATCCAGCCTTGCAGAGCATAAAAGACCTTTAAAAACAATACAAAAATTCAAACTTTGAATATTTGGGTCATTCAAAAAAAAAAACAACAGTAAATGCTGTAAAAAAAATTCATTGTTATTTTGTAATGCTAACAACCTGGTCTTTATTGGAAAATGTTAGACTGGTTATTTTAAATGCACTACAATGTATACTCTGAAGTATTGCTGTCATTAACCCGAGTCACTGTGATTGCAGTTTCCTGACCCCGCCGAAGAGTGTATCTGCCCTGAGCGCCCTGCGTGACGGGAGTTGGAGAGACGGCTGCTATTAAAACTGCTCTGCACACTGACCTTAAATGTTTCAGGCCCAGCTGGCTGGGCACACCTGTTGCTTTTAGATCTTAAGTGGATGTAAAATAACGTCAAGTGATTCAAAGTTGAAAAATACTGTTAATAAATGCAATACAGCACCACTGCAATATGCCTGATGGCTGAAACCCAGAGCATTATGCATACAAGTGTTTACGTGCAAATAATTTGCCTAACTGCAGCACAATTTTTTTAGTCACTGAAACCAATTTTCAAATGACATTATTAATTAGATATGACCATTAAATGAACTATATTGATTTAATACGCATAAGTCATTTGCTGTCTCTCAAATAGCACTTTTACTGTTAACTTGCATTGTTACATTAACCAGTAGTGCCAGAGTCGTACCAGATTGCTTTCTGTTGTGCAAGTTGCATTACTTTTTATAATGTTGTCAATTTGTTTTCCAACACACAATATTCAAGTGAGCTGATGCATTTGTAAAAGCAGACTAAATGGACTGTAAAACACTGTATTTAGAAGTACAAATGCAGCTTAGAGTAAATGGCAGCCATTCCAGATTGTATGTTTACATGATGCTCATGATACAGAGCACTGTGGAGAAGACATTTGCACATCAAATCGTAACATTTGTTTCTCTTTTTTTAAGAATAGGTTTATGATGGAAGGGAATGGATGTTATGTTTCCAATGTTGAATAAAAGGCTTTTGAACTGAAAGATAATATTTTGGACTGTATTTTGATCAGAGGATGTCAGTAATAGGGAATTGAAATATGATATTTAAGAGAATCTGAGGGTTTTTTTCATCTTTAATACATCTGACAAAAAAGTTTGCAAAAGAAGATAAATTAATTTAATCATATGGGCTGGCGTATTTAATCTGCAGACTCCACATCTCCTTGTTTTTGTACAACAGAAAGGAGTTTTATGTGCTATCAATGTACTAAAACACAAAAGTTGTGTATGATTTACTCAAAAGTTCACACTTAACCAGATATATTATAAAATATGTGTATTTGGCATGTATCATGTATATGTTGAGCTCAGACCTTGGAATTTGGCTCGAACCCATTCTTTTGAACTGATTATGACATCCTTTGACATGGGGTTAATTTGTTAAACATGGGTTTGCACATTCTTATGATCTCATATCTTAGTTTTTTTCTCTTTCAGAACAGAAGGAGTGATTTCCTTTGGAAGTCACTTGTCCGTTTTATTTGTGTTTCATCAAACCTAAAACATTTCAGACAAAATTCAAGATTAACGTTTCTGTAAAACTCAAAATATAACTTTCAATTGAGTTACGTTATCGTCTACATGAGCTAACCTGCTAAACTGAGAAGAAATTCTTAAATAGTTTTCAAGTTTACACTCACTACATTCTACTAAATGAATTCTTAATGTAAAACCTTGAGATGTTTTTAATTTTTAACCAGGCAGATTTGTGTTGGACAGTCCCTATGACAACCACTGACCACTGCAATGACATTGACGTCTATATGCAACAACAGTGCAAATTTGTAAGTGTTTTAAAGAAAGTATTTGGATTGTGAAATGAATTAGTATTTGAATTACTCATTTAACTCAAATGTAGAGAGACATTAAATGGTGCCGTTCTGAGACGCTTGTGGAACCAACTACAGTAGAATCCTTGTATAAGTGGATAAAATGCCAAACAAAGCACAAGAGGTGAGTCATCTCTAAATTATTGCTAACACTTTATTTTACAGTGTCCTTGTTACACATGTTACATGTATATTTTAATTATCATATTGTAATTACATGCAAACCAAACCATAATCCTATAGTAATATGTAGTTAATAAATATTAGCTTAACCCAATATTGTTATATGGTCGTATGTCCATGCATACTGTTCTTTGTCCTTTAGGATGCTGTGATCAATATGAAATCCGTGCAGGAGATTGCTAAGCAGTTGGGGTTTGAATGGAACGTTCTTGCATTTGAACTTGGATTCACCAGAAATGAAGTCAGACAGTTTCATGCAACATCTAAAGAAAAGAGGGTCCAGGCTCAGAGAATGCTGGAATCATGGTGTGTATTAATCTAACACACTGTTAAATGTATCTGTTAGTTGCTGTTTTGAAATGAGCCCTTATTATTAAAGTTGAGAAGTCATTGTGTTATTAAGTAGTGGTAATGATTGACAGGTATGAGCGTTCTTGGGACAAACCGAACAAAACTAAGCTTCTGCAGGACGGTCTTGAGCGTGCGGGCCGTCGGGACCTGGCTGAGAGACTGCACTGCCTGCACTGGGGTCATCAAAAGCTCAGCCGCAGAGTCGAGCTGCCGGCTGCCTTCCCCTTCATCATAACCGTCCATAAGACCATAGACAACAAAGATGCCTTGAGAAGGATAAATGTGCTTAATCGCAGCTCTAACTAATATAGAAGTCTGAAACTACTAGTGAAAATGCCCTTCACTTGGTGAATTTTTTTCAATCTAAATTTGTATTCTTTAAATTTAATGATATATTTTTCATTGTAAATGCTATAGAGTGCCTTTAAGTATTTTTCCATTTCTTTTTCCTGTAGGGATCTTTAAAAAGTCTTTGTCTTAGCTTAGCTTTTCTAGTTTTGCCAGCACTGAGACTCGAACCCACAATTTTTATTTGAAATGAATGAAAAATATGAAACTATTCTTCCAGTTACCAATCAAACTGTCTTTCAATTAAACACTCATATAAATGTTTTATAGTAAATGCACATTGCATTTACTCACATGTTGTTTTGATAATAAAAAAAAGGTCATAACTGTGTCTTTCTCAGTCAGACTTGTAGCTTTTAATGTGTTCAGGCAAAACTACAGTGCTGCTTTATTGAGCCTGATCTGCTTAAAAACAGATAAATCTACTTTAATCAAATGTTATTTTTAACATGATAATAAATCCTGCCTGAGCACAGAAGACAATTTTATGAGTATTGTATTTGAATCATCTTCAACAATGTTTTTAATTGGAAAACATATGTGTATGGTATATAACCTGTGTTCTTTCAAAGACTATGCTTTTAAATGTTAGCCTAGAAGGGTGCTCGCATTTTAGATTTAGTCTCGCGTTTAGCATTTCTTTTTTTCAAAATTATGCTATTCCCTTATAGGCTATAATAATAATAATAATAATAATTATATATATATATATATATATATATATATTAGGGCTGTCAAAACGATTAATCGCGATTAATCGCATCCAAAATAAAAGTTTGTGTTTACATAATATATGCACTGTGTATAATTATTTTGTATATATATATATATAAAAACACACATGCATGTATATTTAAGAAAAAAAATATTTATATATAAAATATTTATATTTATATATAATATACATTAATATATAATAATTAATATATAATATAAATTATATATATAAATCCATATACAGAATATACATGAAAATATTTCTTAAATATATACAAGCATGTGTGTGTATTTATATGTCTAAAATAATTATACACAGTGCCCCCACATATATTATGTAAACACAAACTTTTATTTTGGATGCGATTAATCGCGATTAATCGTTTTGACAGCCCTAATATATATATATATAGACTATCATTTAAAAAAAATAAAAAAAAAATCACATAACATACATATTATAGGCTTATAATATAAGTGTGTGCAAATTAATTCGATTTTTTTTATCAACAATTGCCATCAATTATAGGCTACATTAATCTGTCAAAATGTCAATGAGACAAATTGTTATTTTAAAACACATAAATAATATTTGAAACTAAACATTATATGATGTTGAGGCTATTATTCTGAACAAAGCTTTAGCAGGCCAACCAAACATAATACAGAGCGTTGAGAATTACTAGCCCACGTCTCAACTCCTAGTGAGCTGCCTAGAAAGGTTGTGGGTTTCATAGCCATAGGCAGCATTTTTTCCAACACTGGCTTACGCTACCTATAAATGCTGTCTATGTAGGAAGCTCAACATGCTTTGAGACACAGCCGATGTGACCAATCAGCGCCGTGTCTGTTGCAGCTCAGCGGTAGCAAGCTTGACTGAGACAAGCGTCGATGTCTCAAGATCAAAAGCCGAAACGAAATGAAATTAAAAGGGGACGGACATCACCGCTGCCGATAGTTTATCCTGGAAAGCATTTCGTACAGTAAAAAGGACCGCGGTTCATTCATGAAACATGGCTACATTGTCAGTCAACAAAGAAGCGGCGCATCCAGCTCATAGCTCGTTGTTCTCATGACACTAATAGCAGAGCTGAGAGAGATGCCTCTGCCGCTCACTGACGGTTTCTAGTTGCGTTCGGACGGAGAAAACGGGCTCAATATGGCTTCGGTGAACTGTTTCTGTGGTCCGGAGGAGCTCGAGGACACGAACCACGCTTCAAGTTTGATGAAAGAGCTGAAATTGCTCTACGACTCGCAGTTGTTAGTCGACGTGACTATCGAAGTGAAGCCTGACCCGGAGTCAGAGGACCGAAGCGGGTCTTCAGGCTGTTGCTCCTCTCGCGCTGGGAAAGTTTTCCAGTGCAACAGAAATATACTGGCAGCAGCGAGCCCTTATTTTAAGAGCATGTTTACAGGAGGACTGTACGAGAGCACGCAGAGAAACGTCACCATTCACGAAGTGGACGCCGATTCAATGGCTGTCATTATCGATTACTGTTACACTGGCAAAGTGTCAATCACTGAGGGCAACGTGCAGAGGCTTTATGCATCTGCAAACATGCTGCAGCTGGAGTATATTCGGCAAGCTTGTGCTAACTTCATGACAAGAAGGCTGGACCTTTCTAACTGTGCAGGGATTTTGAAGTTTGCCGACACCTTTGACAATCTGGAGTTGAAGAGCAAGGCTCAAGCGTTTATTGCGAAGAACTTCAACCAGCTCAGTGCCAGTGTGCGAGAGCTTTGTGAGCTGGACCTGAAGCAGATTAAAGAGATCCTCACACTGGATTCTCTGGATGTGGACTGCGAACTGAAAGTGTGCTCGTTTGCAATACAGTGGATTGAGAATAATTTGCACGTGGATGCAGAAGTTGCATTGCAGGTCCTCAGATGCGTGCGGTGGTCTTTGTTTTCTGAGAAAGACAGGGTTTATCTAGATGGCCTCAAATCAAAGCCTTTTATGAGGAAACATCTTTTGGGTGTTTTAGATGCGGCTGCCGATGAGCAGAGCGCCAAGATTTCAAAGGGTGTACATGCTGCCAAACACAGAATTGGCAAGAGTGCAAAAGAAATGGTGCTTTTTTTTGGACGGCCAAATGAGCCTTTCATGTGCTATGATCCCTACACGGAGGACATCTTTTCAATGGCGTCCCCGGTCATTAACCTCACCAATCAGAACTTCAAACACTCTCCTATGGAGACATTTTTGGTCTGCTCCACACCGGATAACAATCTGTATCTCGCATCACAGCTGTCCAAGGACTTTTGGGTCTACAATCCCTTGTTAAATTGTTGGCAGGAGCTTGCGGAACGACTTCTCCGAAGAATGCACTCGTACATCGGCTACCTCAACGGGCACCTGTACATTTTGGGTGGCAGAGACCCGGTATCGGATGCCAGACTCAAGGAAGTAGAATGCTATAGCATTCAAAGGAACCAGTGGGTTTTTGTGGCCCCTTTGCCTCATTCTTTGGGAAAGATGCAGGTTGTGACGGTAAACGAACGGCTTTATGTGGTGAACAAGAGGAGGATGCTCAGCTACGAGCCGAAGAAAAACCACTGGCTCCAGCGGGGCTCTCTGAAACGCAGTAAACTCCACAAAGCCTGTGTTTTCCAGGAGCAAATTATCTGTTTGTGCGATATCCCTGTGGTCAAAGCGTATAATCCAGCACGGGGAGAATGGAGGCGGATGGGAGACATTCCTATCGACAGCAGTGCTCTCAACTACCAAGTTGTGCAACACGACAGCAAACTGCTGCTTCTAACTATTGCAATAGTCCATCACAACAAAAACAGGCTTATTATACACGAATATGATCCAACTAGGGACTCGTGGAAAAATTTAGCCACAATGTTTGGTTCCTCCTTCGGATCCATAAGCCTCTCCACCCGGGTATATACTGCATGCTTGGGGTCAGGTCATAACTTCATCTCAGAGGAGGATGACGACAGCGGCTCCAGTGCTGACTGGGACTTCGATGGATTGACGGATGCAGACTCGGACTCCGGCAGCTCAAGCTCTTTTTCAGATGAGAACTGGTAGTCTGCAGTTCTCAGTAACTACACTATAAAAAACCCAACCGTTGGGTTAAAAAAATGTAATTTAAGAAATGTAACCCAATGGCTGGGTTTGTCCATATTTGATCCAGCGTTTTTTTACAGTGTAGTGTCAAACTTGGAAGTGTGCATAACAGAGCCAAATGGAAACATGCTGCAAAGTATTTAAATTATTAGCCTGGTTTGAAGTGGCTCACCCCACAGTGGCTGGGTAAAACCTACTTGAAATTCATTCTGTTTGTACTATGAGTATTAAACAACAGCTTAACTTATGTTATATGGCCAGTGAATGATACATTGTCTCAGGTTTATGATAAGTTACAATGAATTGTAAGTATTTTGACTCTTACCAGCCTTTGGAGGTTAGTAAACAAAGAGCAGTGTTACACGGAAATGTTGAACAGGGTACAATCAGGCTAACAGACTAGATAGTTCAGGTAGCCATTGATTTACTTTTATTCCTACCTACTATGGAAAATCAATGACTACGTCAACCTATATTCTTTAAAATAGTTTTGTTTGTGTTCAACAGACAAAAATACCTATACAGGTTTGGAACAACATGGGTGAACTAGCCCAAAAAGGACCCAAAGTGATGATCAGAAAAATACTTAATATTTTTATTGAAGATTAATGGGACAATTAATGTGAAAGGTGTGATAAGGTTTGTTTTGATTAAAACTCCTTCAAATATAAAGTACTTGTAATGATTTAGGTGGCAAAGTCATTGGTCAAATTTTTAATTCACTTGTGATAGCAAGACTTGGATATTCGTATGAACCACTTCAGGACAGGAAGAATGGACCTTTTTCTATTTAGTCCACACATCTATAGGGCATATAGCCTCTCAAATTTACAACATACACATTTTCAAGCTTTTAGCCCAATTGTACCATTCTGGTTTTAGCTGTTTGTTTGTGTTTTTGTGTTTCTTTTTTATTGTTGTCTAAATGTTGTTGTTGTTTATTAAATTATTTTGTTTATGTAATCTAATTTTGGGTCTTTTAATAAATTCTGTTATGCTTTATATCATTTTATGTATTGCTTTTTCAATTGCAGACATTTTTACAAGTTACAGAATTAAAACGGCAAATATTACAAAATGTGATTTGTGTCGTGTCCGTCTTTGTCCATGTGTCTACAAGCTTAATGACTGCTGAAAATAAATTGACTATCAAAAAGAAAAGCTGAACATTAGTTCACAAGTTCATTGTTTAAATTGGCTTCAGTCATTATTTTGGAATAAATGTAAAAATGCATAAAACACTAACTTGATTAAATTTATACTTGGTTTTAATAAAAAGAATATTACATATTGAGTGTAAAAGTACAAAATATATTCTATAGAATTGTATTTGGTATCACTTTTTATGTAATGTTTATTTAACAAGGAAAATTAAGTGTAAAAGGGACATAAAGTTACATTTAATATATATATAAAAAGAACTGAGTAGCTACTAGAGCCCGTTTAATGAACAAAGCTGAAGCAGAGAATGGCTGAACTGAAGCCAGGTCACGGAAGTTCACGTTAAGCTCTCGTTCTTATCCTCTCGCGATATGTGTCGTGTATCAGAGCCATGGCAATAGAAAACACAACGGGAAGCAATGAATTCGCGACGATTTACACAAAAGACAGTCTCGCGAATGACTCGTGTCAGGAATATGACTGTCCTCAGTCGAGGGTGTTTAAAATTATCGTTATTGGGGATTCAAATGTTGGAAAGACCTGTCTAACTTACCGGTTTTGCGGTGGGAAATTTCTCAAAAACCCCGAGGCAACAATAGGAGTAGATTTTAGAGAGAGGACCCTGCAACTTGATGGAGAACACATAAAGGTAAGGACCCGTAGAGTTTATTTCACAGATATTAAAAGCTGAAAAAGTGTTTTGACCTTAAATAACAAGTATTTACAAACATTCCTCTCCACAATGGGTTCACTCTGTGTTTTGTTGTTTACTGTTATTGTGAAGTCTTCTCAGTGGTGCACAAACACCATTGTAAATATTTTTAATGTAGTGGTTAAAAAAAAGTTAATTATTGGTTAAACAAATGTTGATGCAAATATTTTTTTTTTTGTATTTTGACTCTGCCATTATCTGGAGGTTAATAAACACAGAGTAGTAATCTTAAACAGGTTACAGTGGGGCTAGATCAGTATTGGCTAAATATATCATTCAAATAATCGAATTAACTGCATGTTAATTCACTGATGTGCTGATTTCCTCACTTGTATAATAGGACTTTGGACCCAAAACTGCTTAGATAAAGCCTTAATGACAACTAGCCCTGTTTTTCTCTTTACTATTGTCTACTATGATGAAAACTGTATTCTCAGTTGCAGATCTGGGACACGGCTGGACAGGAGCGCTTCAGGAAGAGTATGGTTGAGCATTACTACCGCAATGTTCACGCCATCATCTTTGTGTATGACGTGAGCAGTCTGGCTTCATTCGAGAGTCTGCCGGACTGGATTGAGGAGTGTGTTCGGCACTCGGTCCCTCCTATGGTACCCCGCATCCTAGTTGGGAACAAATGTGACTTAAGAGAAACGAGAGAGGTTTCCACGTTTTCAGCTCAACGACTGGCTGATAGCTACAACTTTCCTCTTTTTGAGACATCTGCGAGAGACCCTGCTGAAAAAGAGCATGTAGATGCTATTTTTCTCACTTTGGCCTATAGGCTGAAGAATCACAAGCCTCTGAGACTGAAACAGCCAAGCGAGAGCAGCTTCATACAGCTCGCTGGTCAACAGGAGAAGACACACTGTTTATGCTAATACTATGCAATACTTTAGGTTTGTTGGAAAATTTGAGGGTGTACTCTGCTTTCTGTATGAAGTCAAGGCAGAAAGAGTAATTACAGTGGAGTGTGAGAGGATTTCAGTTGGTGCACGTGGAGTTTACAAATGTGTTTGGAAGCATAAACAATGGATCATTTAGGCATTTTGTTTTATTAAACCTCGTATTATGAAGCAAGTGGTGTTTGTTGTACCTGCCCTATTATGGCATATTATTATTTAAAGGGATAGTTCCCCCAAAAAATATTAATTCTGTCATTACTTAAGTTGTTCCAAACCTGTATGAGTTTCTTCTGTTGGTAAGGATGGTGGTAATCAAACAGTTGTCGGCACCCATTGAATTCCATAGTAGGAAAAAAATACAATGGAAGTCAATGGCTACCGTTAACTGTTTGATTACCAGCGTTCTCTAAAATATCTTCTTTTGTGTTCAACAGAAGAAAGAAACTTGAGGGTGAGTAAATGATGGCAGAATTTCCATTTTTGGGTGAATTATACCTTTAAGAGCATTTGTAACTCTCCAGAAACCTGCTCAATGACATGAAGACTTGACTCAGGAGCCTGTTATAATATTTTCTGTCTATAATAACTTTGCATGCTTTTTTCAGTGTCATTTTTATTGGTTATGGCTATGAAAATTCCAAGGTTGCTATATAATCTATTTAAAATTCTGGCAATCTAGAGAATGCCTGACGATCAGAAACAACACAATGGCCCTAATTCGTGTGCACCATGAGCTTTCTGATATTTTTACGGATACAGAAAAAATACTATTATTTTTGCACTAGAAATGTAAAAATATATATATGCAAGCGTGATTTGAACTCAACCAGAGAGAAATGGACAGTTGTGTCATGCATTACTAAAGCTATAGCTCACTCCAGTATGAACACTAGTGGGCGCCACTGTCAAAAGCATTCAGAGCATCATAAGCATTGAAACCAATTAGAGATTAAAAACAAGAAAAAAAAACTTAAACACCCTTAATCTTAACTAAATGAGAGCACTTTTATTCCAGCCTCAATGTAAAATATCTGTAAAACCTCTAACATATTAGTGATGTTTAATGTCTTTTACAAGCAAATCTCTGCATCTATGAGACTCTTGCACTTCTCTAAGGCTTGATTTCAATCTTTTGATTTGATTTGACAACCATAGTATTTTGCAAAACCGGGACTGTATTGCACTTTAAATAGAGATTGTATCATGTCTAAAGTTTGTTTTGATTATTTGACGTCATGTATAATGTTTTTGGTACTTGAGAGAAATCGTTGTCATTGTGTAGTTTGGATTGACTCTCGGATGTGTTTGGAAGTGAATATGAAAATAAAATGTGCAATAAGTAATTATTATTTTATGAAATTTATACATCTTATAACAGTTGTGTCAAAGATACATGGTATACAAGATACATGGATACAATATAATGGAAATTATTATATTATTATATATTATATTATATCATATTTTTGTAATTAAATGCTGTATATATATATATATATATATATATATATATATATATATATATATAGTCATAATGGAAATCACTCATTAAAATTGCTGTTGTTGTTGTTGTTTTTTAAAGCAATCCTTGAAAACCTTTTATTTTGTGAACTGAGCAGTTTTCAGCCTCTCAGACTGTAAGTGTCGTCTTTAACACCTTCCATGCGCATTTAAACACTAAAGTCAGCAGGCAAGTGCAGCTGCAAACACATGTCTTGTTTAACCATGTGTCTACCTGTTAACTCCACCACCAAAGGTGTGAAGAACTCTTTTTAAACTGACAAATCCCACACCCCGCACTAAAAAACTACAACCAGCAGAATGATTTAGCAGTTGCACTGAGAAAGGTTCTTTGTAATGGAAAATAGCACTTTAGACTTTCAAAATGTTCCTCACACTAAGAAGAAATGTCTTCCTTTCAATTTAAAAAGTGTTAACCTCAAAAAACATTGTCTGGCTTACTGCTAAACTGCCTGAGGTGAAAGTAGGGAATGTTTTCATGTCTTGTTTTGCATGTTATCAAAGATTTCTGTGCTTTTGCATAACCTGCTGTTTATGTGCTTATTGCACATCCAGTATTGATGACAATGTGATGTGAAAACTCCTGGCCTGTATCTGAATCTAATCTTTTTGCCATGAGTGAATAACATGAGTGCACATTCATTTAGTCACCACCAGATGTCTGCAGAAACTTAACTTGGACCAGATCAGTTTTACAGCAGGATAATGATTAGACTTGATACAGAAAATGGGGATCCTTTGAATTTAACACCTAAATAAGAGGAAAAAGCTAAAAGACTAAAAAAAGTTAGGGTTACACACACACAATGTATTTTTATAAAAAGTTCTATTCAATTTTACAAATTTACCTTAAGTTACATTCACAATATTACATTATTTGGTAGAGCACCAAGTACTTTTGGAATATTTATCATAATCATCTATTAAAATACATTATTTTGGGGAATAAAAAAAGAAAAGGGATTGGTCATTGATAATTTATGGTTTTATTTACATATACACTATATTATAATATCATTGATCCGTATAACCCTTTAATGTATTAACATGAACTACTCACAAGCAATAGATTTGTTACTGTATTTGTTATACTTTGTTAACGTTAGGTAAAACATATACATGTTAGTTCAACGTTTTCATGTTAGTTCACAGTGCATTAACTAATGTTACCAAATAGGCTATTTTTATTTTAATAATGTATTAATAAATGTTGAAATTAACATGAACAAAAAGCAGTTCATTATTAGTTCATGGTAATGAAACCGTATTGTAAAGTGTTACCCATTGATCAAATATACCTTTTTAAACTTATTTTTTAACTCTTTGACATTTTAAAGTAAAACTTTAATATTGGGTTATATTTGAACATTTATATTTTAAGAATTGTATTTCTTTATGTCCTATATAGGTGTGTCTGTGGATGTGTCTGTGGATTTTAATTAAGAAGAAAAAAAAACTGAGCAAAGTATTGACTTGACTGATTCTACCTGTAGCCTATTTTCAACAAGCATATGGAGACACACTCACAAGTGGACATTCCAAAGGGCTTTTAGAACCGTAATGCATTTTGAGATATATTTACATCCCGGCTATTACATAACACACTTCGCAAGCATTTTTCCTGTAACATTATTACTCTACTGCTGGTCAAACATTGCAACAAGTGAAGTCATCGCAAAATGAAAAGTGACCACTGACCAGGATGGAGTTATGGTTAAAAATAAAGCATCACTGATGTCGTGCATGTGTCACACTAGCTGTTTACAAACACATACTTCAGGAGTGAGTGACGCCAATCCCTGTAACTCACACGGAGGGCTAAAACAAGCGCGAGCGTCTCACTGGCGACGCGTTTCCCACGTCCGACACGCCTCCGTCAGACCACGCCCCCTCCCGGAGCCGGGACACATTTAAAACAACCCCACCGACCGCACGAGCTCAGACACAGTGTGCGTTAACAAGGGGAAACCGAAGGAATTTGATCTCAAATCGGATATTTCGGAATTGGACTCTAAAGAAGCGTGGAAGATGAAGTCTCCAAAGATAAAGTCACACAGCAAATGTAAGTCTAATGTTTAATAAAACATTTTAATAGTAAAATTAAGTATCTTACGATTAGTTCAGATCCAAACGTACTAAACCAATGCAAGAATCATATTATATTGCGTAAATCATATAATATATTGCGTCGCTATATTGTATAGGCCTAGCCTACATTATATAATATATGAAGAGTTCAGATGCAAAAGCCTCTAAGTGCCATTTGAAATTTTCTTCTAAAATGATCATTTTTTATCAAGCTTGTATATTTAAGTTCAGTAATTTCACTTAAATGGCGATGAAGATTACCTATTAATTGTCATTTAAGTGAAATTACTTTACTTAAATATACAAGTTTGATAAAAATGGTCATTTAAGAAAGATAATTTCAAATGGCATTTAGAGGCTTTTGCATCTGAACTCTTAATATATATATATATATAGCATTATATTCTGTGTCCACTTCAGACTGAATCAAACTTTGCGTGCATTTTCCAGCATTTCTTGAGGATGACGGTCTGAACGCCGTATTGTGTGAATTCGACGCTGTCATTGAGGATTTCACGTCCCCCGTGGAAAAGAGACACTTCAGATATGATGAACACTTGAAAACCATGAAGAGACGGAGCAGTGCGAGCGTTAGCGACAGCGGCATCAGCGACTCTGAGAGTAAGTATCCTATGCACTAGTCTAGTATGCAGGCAAAAGTTGTATTTGACGTGTCAAGGGGTTTCATATGATAGCAGCGGCCGCTCGTGCCTTTGGGTCGTAATCTCGTCACGATTTAAGCTCCACAGCCTCAGTTACGCTGAACACTGCATAATCTGATCTAATCTAATCTAATCTGAGCCTCACACCAGCACAAAGAGCAGCTGGGTTTCATTAAAAGTCTTTTAACCTGTTGTTAACTGCCTTGTCATGTCACCACCCTTTTCATGATTGTTAACGAATGCTTTGCAACATGCCTAAAGAAAGGCACTCAGTAAGTGAAAGCACTTAGAAAAAAAAAAAGAAAGTGTAAAAGTTATATACGTTAGGCTAAATGTAAAGTAAATAGGCCTTTTCTTTTTACAAAATAAATATTTTACCAAATAAAATGAACATCACAGCCATTATGTCTAACCAAGTGTTCCAAATTTGGAGTACAAATTTCAAAAAATGAGCCCACTAAAACGTTTTAAAGTACTGTTTCCATGATGATTTACTTTTAAACTTATAAATTTATAAAAAAAAAACTTGACATACACATGTTTGGCTTATTTTCCTGGTTTATAGTCTCTCACTATTCAGTTGCAGCTGTTATGAGACACACAGGTTCACTGTATTATTCTGTCAATCCTACAACTGGAGACTATCCAGAATCCGAACAAGGATTGCATCATGAATGGATATGGAAGACTTTTATTTGGTCGCTTATAATTGCACAGAAAGGTTCAAAAGAAGTGGAACCATGTCAGCATAAATGGGCACTTTTGTTCTGGAAGTGATCTTGCGTTTAATGATTAAGCAACAAGTGATCTCTCTTTATCTCACCGTTTCCTTCTGGAACAAGCAGGGAATGTGTGAGAATCTGTGCTGTGGTGCAGTCAGAGGATCAGAATGGTGTTATGTGCTTTGAATCACCCTCATGGATCCGTGCAACTGCATGTTGGCAATCAATCCTGATGCCATTTTATCACACGTGCCATTGATCTAGTTTAGTGGCTTCAAGCGGTTCTGCTTCAGGACTACAGGATTTAACATGGGATTAAACATCAACAAAGGAAGTGTTATCTTTCCTTTCAAAGGTATACTCTCAATAAAAAGAAGTACGCTTTAGCATTCTTTAAAAAAAACAGAAATAATATGCTTTAAAATCATATTAAGTGCAAATCGGATGTAACGTATTTCGACATAGCAGCATGTTAATTGCAATTAAATTAAATTTAATTGTTTGACTTAAGTAGGACTTAAATACATCAAATGTAATTCCACAATATGGTTAAAGAGGTTAAAATACAGAAATAATATACTTTAAAATCATATTAAGTGCAAATCGGATGTAACATATTTAGACACTTAGCTGCATGTTAATTGCAATTAAATGAAATTTAACTGTTTGACTTAAGTACATCAAATGTAATTCCACAATATGGTTAAAGTGGTTAAAATACAGAAATAATATGCTTTAAAATCATATTAAGTGCAAATCGGATGTAACGTATTTCGACATAGCTGCATGTTAATTGCAATTAAATGAAATTTAACTGTTTGACTTAAGTAGGACTTAATTACATCATATGTAATTCCACAATATGGTTAAAGTGGTTAAAATACAGAAATAATATGCTTTAAAATCATATTAAGTGCAAACTGGATGTAACATATTTAGACACTTAGCTGCATTTTAAATGAAATTTAACTGCTTGACTTAAGTACTTCTTATATGTAATTCCACAACATGGTTAAAGTAGTTAAAATAATTGGCAATATGGTTTACTGACAAGCATTTATGGTAGACTAAAGTATACATTTGTAATGAAAGTAGCAATTTAGTAAATTTAAAATAAAAAGGTAATTTAAAATAACATACTACATTTAAAATTATAGTCAAATACTTTATATGTGCTTAACCATCAAAATAAGTGCTTGTTTAAAGCACGACAAAAGATTATAAACACAATGATTTAAAATGCAGTTAAGCAAAACTTTTTATTTGACTTTTTAAAAATGTACTTAAGTGTGTTAAGTAACAATCATAAAAGTCTTCTCACTTTAAGTACACTTAATATTAATTTCATTAATATTTTATCATCTGCATGTACAGTTCTTTTTTTAAGATTTGAAGTACACTACAAGAGCACATCCGATACAATTAAGCGTATTCCTTTTTCACAAGTGTGTTTAATTTACTATAATAATAATGCATAATTATGTTGTTATTTGACCAATTTTAGGCTTGCGAACAACTATGGTGCAGTGTTAGCTGAGAGGATCCTCTGCACGTAGGCAGGAGGGTCTAATGACTGACGCCGCGTTGGGCAAAGTTGAGCTTCCGTGTAATGGCACGCCTGCTCTGCCTTTAACTAAGAATGTGTAAACAATTTTTTTTTTTTTTAAGATGGAGTGTGGCGTACCAGGTCAGATCTTTGGCTTTAAATTAACCTGCTGGAGGCTGGGTCACGGTTGAAACTGCTTTGAAAGTGTGCTCGCTCGAGAGAGAAGCTGTTATTAGTGGAGTATGCATTGATTACAAACTCAACCTGCTCTGCTAGCACGGATTAACCCCCACGACACCCCCTACCCCCTCTGGTTATGGGTCAGTGCACATGTTTGGCAAGCCTGTGTGGTAGAGAAGAGTGCCGCTCCACTGGTTTAATGAACGCTCACTAAACTCTATAGACTTTTAGAGTTTGTCTAGTTGTCCCTTGGATTTCAATGGATTTCAGTTCTCGACAAGGAAATATGTACAGATGTTGTTGCGAGTGAAATGCCCGTATTATTCCTTTTCAAATATTACCTTTCATGCAGTGTAGCTGAAAGGTCTTCATAGTTAAACGACAAATACAGTTATCGATGCTGAGCTGCTGAAATGAGTCCTTCCTGTTTTGAAAAATTGCATAATGCCTGTCTTCATTGGTCTTCATTGGCTGCCGGTGAACAACGTCTTCTTTGATCCTGAAACACTGTAGTTGTAGGTGAGGCCTGGATGAGTTTGCTGTGTCGACATCTCAATAAGATCAATGTTTTCACACATGCAAATCCACTTTGCATGTGATTTCAGAAAGAACTCAAATTGATACAGTAAAATAGATACTGTTCATATCACTGTATACTAGTGATAAGGAGGCCCCTGGAGCAGAAATTCAGATTCATGGTCATGAGGATTTCGTGTCCGGCATGCACAATCACAACAGATTGGTTTGTTTAGTTGCATTGCATTATTGGCATTATAACTTTGCCTTTTTCCTGCTGTCTGCGCTCGATCACTATTAGGGTCGTGAGCCACCTGTTGAGAACCACTGGTGTGGAGTCAGAGGAACACATGCTGTACACATACAGGAAGCTTCAGTTTTTCATTTCTGACTTCCTTCTATAACAGGTGCCGAGTCCTTGAACAGAAACAGTTTCAGCTTCAGTGATGAGAAGCTCAACTCTCCCAGCGTCTTCTCCACCTCTTCAAATAGTCCCTTGATCACATCTCCAAAACGTGAGTTCAACATTTCTGTTTATATATTTAACACCGAGTATTTTTTTTTCGTGTTCTGTGTGTTGATCAACTGTATATTGTTCTCTTCAGCTAAACTTGGAGACACTAAAGAGCTAGAGGACTTCATTGCTGACCTTGACAGAACATTAGCGAGTAAGTGCTGAAGGACATGAATTTAAAGACTACTTGTGTTTTTGGGGTCAAATGATGAAAATAATTTGCAGGATGGTTTAATGCATGATATTTTTGTTTATGAAAAACCTATACCAAAATGTTTTTAAAATATGTTTATTTCATATTAAGTTTACTACAAATCCATTAACATATTTACTGACATATTGCTTTGATTGATAAGTTTATTGAATAGGATAAACCCCTTGAGATGGATCATCTCGTTTTCGAGGGGGTCCTATAAATTGCTTGTTCGAGGGGGTCCTATAAATTGCTCAATTGCTTGAGACTTAATATGATATAATACTATAATTGACATTTTTTTGGAGTACTACTTTATTTGCACAATGCACATTTCTTAATATTAAATATATATATATATATATATATATAATTTTAATACCACTCTTGGATAGTATGATCTCTATATAATATCAGTCTTTAAATGCAAGCAATGTACATAAATTATACTTGCAATAGTTTCATTTTAGCACTAGCAAATATACTTAAGTTTATCTTTAGTTGAACTTCAGCGCTGTTTCCAGATAACTAAAGCACATTAAGTACAAAATGACTTGTTCTAATTTAGCAGACTTAAAGTATATCTTTTATAAGATATATAAGTTTTTTTACAAGATCACAATAGATTGATTAAAAATCCATCACAGTTTCCACAAAACCTTTTCAAAATTGATAATAATAAGAAATGTTTCTTGAGCAACATATCAGAATGATTTCTGAAGGATCACATGTCCCTAGACTGGGGTAATAATGGTGAAAATTCAGCAAGTGGAAAAAAAATTAGATTAATATATAGTTATTTTAAATTGTAATATTTCACAATATTGCTGTTTTTTTTTTCTGTATTTTTTATTTAAAAAAAAAAATAAAAAAAACCCACCCCACTACTTTTATCAATCATCAGATATGGGGCAGTAAATGGAGATTATGACAAGAAACAAGGCACCCTTGAATCAACGGGTGTTTTTGAAAAATGCTAATCATTGGGTCAATCGTACACTCACTCCTACACTTTCTCAGTGATGCATTAACACAGTTACAGTAAGTTGATTTGTTCTGGAGTGCTCCTATACTCTAGAGAGCTGTAACTTTCCTCAGAGAGAGAGAGAGAGAGAGAGGAATGCATATGTATAGACCTTCAATGACTGAAACTGGAAGTTCACCACTGATAATAACTGCCACAGAGAAAGCAGTCATATTGTACAGCTTTTCTTTAAACTTTCCCCAATGGTGTCGGGGTAAGCTACTACAGTAAATGCTTAGTTCATGGGCTTATACAACTAATTTATTATCTAATTCAGAGTCCATTGAAAGGGTGTCCAAAAAAAGAGGACCCACGCACACACCAAGAATAACCTCGACACAGAGGACCCGGAAATGTTCTAAATATGTTCTCCTCTTGCTTTCCCCCCTTAAAGGCATGTGAGTTAGAGACGGGATGACTGGAGCCCACCACATTGACAGCCTGACCGCACCTGACAAACCTGAACGTCTGTGAAGACGGAGAACACATGCTCCTGCTTTCACACGTTGAACGATGAAGTTCGCCAAGACTTGTTCTATACCCGCGCCCATACAAACAAAACTCAATGCATAAGAAACACACATTTGACAGTAATGGCTGTGCTCTCTGAAACACTTGAGCTGTAAGATTATTTAAATAGCTTTTTATAGAACTATATTTGTAATTTTATAGAGTCGGTTATTGTAAATTTATCTGTAATACTATTTTGTGAATTTCTATTTTTGTATTTCATGTAAATATTGTTCCATTGTTGCTCGCCTTGCTACATAAGAAGCATTTCCTGTTCCACATGAGAATAATCTCTGTTCTTAATTCATTAGTAAAACTGGAAAAGCAATATAACACGTATTTAATACAATTGTTTGCAAGCGATTAAAGTTGACAGATTTTAAGATATGTTTCATGGTGTGTCTCCTTGCATCAAAAACCTTCATTTTCAGTGTGAACAGAAGACTTATTTTAAACCAGGACACTTTTCCCCGGTTTCATAAACAAGGCTTAAGCCTAGTCCCAGACTAAAACGCATGTTTGAGCTGTTTTAACCGAATGTCTTAAAAATACACCAGTGCCATTGTTGTGTCACAAGAGGCACACCAGTAATGTATATTTTCTAAGGCAAGTTTATAAAAGCCACTTCTAATTAAACTGAGGTCTAATCCTGGTTTAATCTAAACCCTGTTTGTGAAACCGGGCCTAAGAGTACGTTGTTAATTAATTCAGGGCTGAGTTAGCCTGCTAACGCTCTTGAATGGTCTGCAAATGATTGAGCCCACAGCAGGGGTCAATGGTTTTCAGGACCGTGAGCAGTTGCTCTGGGAATATGTGACACCTGATCACCTCCTCAGCACTTTGTGTTCTATAGCTGTGCTCTTTCACCATCCACTTCTAATGTGACCATTAAACCTGAAGGAATATTTTGATTGGAAGTTTTTT
This sequence comes from Cyprinella venusta, assembly GCA_038021265.1. Taxonomy (NCBI): domain Eukaryota; kingdom Metazoa; phylum Chordata; class Actinopteri; order Cypriniformes; family Leuciscidae; genus Cyprinella; species Cyprinella venusta. The sequence continues at coordinate 31,325,821 of CM075867.1, read as the reverse complement.
TTTAAACCTAAATCTTTTTAACATTTTTATTCCTGTGTTTGGGAACATCCCTCTTCCACCCAGACTCTTGGCTGCATGGTTTCAACACCTACTGAGTAGGAGTAACATTACAGGCTAAATCGTTTACATCTCTGGTTCACCCCAAACAAAGATAAATCCTTACAGTAATCTCACAAAATCATATATTCCATAAGTTTGTAATCATGTCAATGGATTCATAGACCCCAAAAAATGGAGTTAGACACCAATATTACTTTGCTAAGTCAAATAATGAAGGAGGTAGGATATTTTAAGGGCTTCTTGCCCATCTTAGACGCCATCTTGAAAATTACACCTTTCTAATGGTCAAACTTTGGTAAACTTATAGTATGCTATTTAGGACACCTAATACAAAAAAAACAGCTGAGAAACCTTTTTTTTAGAATTTTTTGGGGTTAGGTGTTTCTTTTTCATAAATGCAGCTGCCTATAAGACACGGTTTAAAAGTACTTAACAATTGTGTTGTCCCAATGTTAACCAGGGGAAAATTCCACAATATAGGCATAAGATGAAAAATCCCTGTTACTTAGAGCGAGCGGAGCTGTGTATGGGAACAACCAAAAGACAACTCTGAGAAGACGCAAGTTACGACTTAGTGCTTATTAGGAGCTCAGATAAATACTGTGGAGTCAGACAAATACACAGGGTCATGAAATCTGTAAGCAGGTGAGAAGGAGGAGGGCTTAATAAGCATCAAATAACATGATGGTCTGTCAAGAGAAGATACAACAGCACTAACAGCTCTCCTGTCCTGGCAATTCTACATTTGAATTGGTCATTTGAATTTCAAATGTTAAGAAAATTTAGTGAGGGATGAAGTCTGATCAAGTCATGCTGAAACATTAGTTGGATACATTAGTGAAATACTGCAGGCAAAAAAGGTCCATTGTCTATTGTCAACAGTGCAGCGATGTATGAAGCACAGCTCACTCAAGTCACTTTCAAACCAAACAGCTTTCTGTCGATCAATGTGTTGAATCTGTGAACGTGAACTCGTTGCTAAATCTGCATGGGGAAATCTTTTGCCCTCTCACAAAATTCCATTGCACGGATTCCTATTACAGTTTTTCCTCAATTGCTAACACACAATTCATGAAAAAACTCACACACCTAAATTCTCACAATTGCACACCAACTAGCGCAAACCTCAAACTTCCACATCCAAACCATATAGGCCTACTCTTTTATCAGACTCAAACTTTGGCTTCAGATCACACACAAACCTAACAAATACACTGACTACTTTACTGTCCAGTGAACACTAGTGAGATCACTTCACAAAACTATAACAAAATCGCTAGAAAAGCGCTAGACAAGTTAAAGGAGTAGTTCACTTTAAAAAAAAAAAACTTTTGCTGATAATTTACTCACCCCTATGTCATCCAAGATGTCCATGTCTTTCTTTCTTCAGTCGAAAAGAAATCAAGGTTTTTGATGAAAACATTCCAGCATTTTTCTCCATATAATGGACTTCAGTGGGCTGGGCACCAAACGGTTCAAGGTCCAAAAAACACTTTCAGTGCAAACTGCAACCTGTTCAAAGGGATTTAAACGATTCCAGACGATGAATAAGGGTCTTATCAAGCGAAACGATCGCTCATTATATAAATAAATAACAAAGTTTAAGTTTTATAAGCTCACCTTGCTCTGTACTGCTATGCTTGTTTGTGACTCTCCTGTTCGAACTTGTTCATCAAAATGAACGAATCTTTTTGATTCATTTGGTTCATTCAATGAACGGAACGAACGAATTGACTCAGAAAAAGATTTGTTCATTTTGATGAACGAGTTCGAACAGGAGAGTCACGAACGTGCAATGAAATGAAAATATGTTCAACCAACAAACTGAGTTGGAGAAACTTATATAATGAACATATATTTTAAGATAATCACTGAGATTTCAACAAAAATAAGTAGAGGCTACTGTCAACTAACTCTCATTAGAGAGTTAGTAGACTGTTTTATCTGCTAACACTTTATTTTGTTGTTCCCCCAACACACATTCAACTGGCTATACATAACTTTGCAAGAACATGTTTATGATTACTCTAACGAGAGTTAGTTGACATGTTCAGTTGAAAATTAATGAGTTAGTTGACATGTATTTGCAAAGTTCTTTAAAGTTATAGAATGTGTAATGTATCGAAATAAAGTGTAACCATTATTGTGTCAACAAAATAATGTAGGCTTAACTTAAAAAGTTTAATTAAATCAATGAATTACAATTATTAACACGCAATGCATTTATTTAAGTTGTGGCAATAGTTCTCCTGAATTTTTTTAGAGTGCATCGACACTCTCAGTATGTTAACATACATTAGACATTAAACAGTCAAACCTGAAAACTGCTCCATGAACTCCATGAAGATGGAAATAACACAGATTTTCCTCCTGTGGCAGCAGCTGGGGGCAAGCATGAGGAATATTCACTCTGAAAGACACCATTATGGCAGTAAGTCAGCACTGTCGACTGTGAGCAGAGAACGAGAGAGAACATGAATAAACATTCATGTTCATAACTGTCATGCCTGTGAATTGTTCTCTGTCAAGTTCACATTTAGAGCATTAAGATGCGTTAGTTAGTTACACAATATTTCAAAGGTTGAAAGCTCAGCTCTTTTTCTTGGCTGAAGTTAGGGTGAAAATCATCACTATATTATCTGTGATTGCTCCTCATGAACAGGCCCAGATCAATATTGTCCAACTTTAGGGTCATACATCATCAGTTTCTGACAGGCCAGAAACTGCTGTTGTCTCTGTGGATTTGCATATGGACAAATCTCACAGGGAGCATCTGCTAACTTCATTTGCGTTGATTTTGGAGGACAATCTGACCATGTTGTGGCTGTCAAATATCGTTTTTTAACCTGGTATCTGTCTAACCATCAACATCAACAGTGGTGAGACAGATGTCAACACTAGGTAACATGTCAAACGCATCAAGAGTCTCCAAAATAATAAAATAAGTCTATAGTTGCTTCCAAGAATACACTTAATATACAAAAAATATATATTTTTCAATTACTGTTCTATATATTATTATATATATTGTTCAATTAAGGTTTGGGGTCAGTATGATTATTGAAAAATAAATTAATACTTTTATTCATCAAGGGCACTTTAAATTGATGAGTGAAGGTACAAGATTTCAAGATTTCATTTCAAATAAAGGCTTTTGAACTTTCTATTTATCAAACAACCCTTAAAGCAAATGTTAAGCACACTCTCAGAAAAAAAGGTACAAAAGCTGTCACTGGGGCTGTACCTTTTCAAAAGGTACACTTTTGTACCCAAACGCTGCATATTGATACCTTAGTGGACCATATTAGAACCTAAAATGGACATATTACCAACTATAAAGGACAAATTAGCTCATGAAATTGACAAATTAGCACCCAAAATAAATGTACATATTAAAACTTAAAACGTACACATTAGTAGCTGAAATGTACATATTGGCACCTAAAATGAACATATTAGCACATGAAGTTGACATATTAGCTCCCAAAATGGACATATTAGAACCTAAAATGTACATATTAACTCTTAAAATGTACATATTAGCACCCAAAATGTACATATTAACCCCTAAAATGTATTATTAGCTCATGGATAAAAGTTTACCCCCAGTGACAACTTTTGTACCTTTTTTTCTGAGAGTGCAGCACAACTCTTTTCAACATTGATAAAAATAAGAAATGTTTCTTGAGCAGCAAATCGTCATTTTAGAATTTTTTTTCTGAAGGATCATGTGACCTAACCTAGAACAACCTCATTGGATTTCACCGTCATTAAATCATTTTGGTTATTAAGCTGGGAAGCATTTGTGTTTTTCTGAATGTGGTGCAGAAACTGATGGCAGAGTACGTGGCATAAAGAGAGATGAATATGATCACATCACTAAAATGAATCCCTCTGCTAAGAAAAACAGAATTCATAGATGAATCTAGCAGCGTGCAGAGATTCCTGTGGCTCCAGTAACCCATATGCAACATTCAAACACTATAAATCTATAGCCCTTGCGCACACACAGAAATCTCCTCACCCTATAGCACTGGGACACTGGGATGTTTGATGGTGGGACTATGGAGCTGATTTAAAGTGATGGAACTCCCAGGTTGAACACTCTCTTCTCAAACTCAGTCCGTCTATTGTGTCTGTCCTTCCCCTGACCTCCTGTCACCAACCACCTTTCACCCAAATGTACAGCTAAAGAGCCCAGGTCAAATGCCACACAAAAAGGCACTGGGGTTCCAGAGGGAGAAAGCACAGCGGAAAGCTTGACGAAGAATCTTTGAACAGCGTGAAAGCGGAAAAGGGTGTTTAATCCAGTATGACGTAATCTCTGAAAAGACCACAGGAGATCAATGGAATATACTTGTCTAAATGAATCGGGGATAAAACTCCCTTCTTTAAAGAAAATTCAAATTGCCACAATAATTATCTGCCTTTCTGTGCTTCTAAGGAGCTGATGGATAAATGAAGAATTGGATAACACAAAATCACTTTACAAATATACAGTATATACGATGCACAAACACCATTATGTTTAAATTGACTTAGTTTATTTTAAACTATTCTAAATACTGTAACATTAAACTATAAAACTTCACATGAAAAATATAGTCGACACCTTTATTTATTTGTTTCACAGCAGCTTTACAGTGATAAACAGGAAAATAACTATTAATCAAGCACCAAGATTCTAATCTGAAAATGAAGCTTAGCCGGAAGTGCGAAAAACTGCAATACATCTCAAATCCGCTAGAGGCCGGTCCCAAAAGGGAGCAAATATCCATAGACCTCATATTAAAAAGTCTGTTTTCACAGCATAAATTCATGTTTACAGGTAGGTCCCATGGACTTTTATTGTATTTTTGTATAGGTTCTGAGTGCCTGACAACTGTGAGGGGGGTGAATTTCTTTCTAACTTGTTAGTTTAGGTCGTATTTATATATGAAATGTATGGCCAATAAGGGCGGTTCACTTTGATTGACAGCTGATAACGGGCTACGCCGAGTGGAATTTGACGTCTCGGCCATGATCTGACACAACACGTCACACCGCCTCTGTATCCTTTCTGAACATTTGTATTTTGTATTTCCCAAGATTGTCCAATATGGCACCGCCCATACCCCCCATAAACAGCCTCAAACCTGCTCTTCAGAAAGTCTATGGGTGACATCACAGACGCTTTGTCCAATTTTTTTTACAGTCTATGCTATTAATGATGCAAGCATTTTTCAATTCCACTGTAAAGTGTAGAAAAGAAATTAAGGTTTTTGAATAAGACCCTTATTCATCGGCTGGTGTTGTTTAAAGCCTGTGAAGCTGCACTGAAACTCTCATTTGAACCGTTTGGTTCCCATTGAAGTCCATTATATGGAGAAAATCTTGGAATGTTTTCATCAAAAACCTTAATTTCTTTTCAACTGAAGAAAGAAAGACATGGACATCTTGGATGACATGGGGGTGAGTAAATTATCAGCAAAAGTTTTTTTGTGAACTACTGGTTCAAATTTGTTAAAATGAACATGAAGTCATCATCTACCCTGCCGTATTAAAATTACTTTACAGGCAAATGTAACAGAGTCTTATAATTGTATTATCATGAGTGATTAATTTGCCCTCATTGAGAGAATAAAGCAGGAATGACTGACAGGAATCCTGACATCAGTGTGTGTAAGAGATAAGATTCATTAAGATTTCCTCTGCTAATTATGGGAAGCCATAAAGCAAAACAGCTTTCAATGTAATCCCAATTACACTCGTTTGTGTTTAAAGGAATAGTCATTAATAATTATTTAATTCGAAACAGATATTCTGCTATTTGTAACACGAAAGAAAATCTTCACAAAAGCTCTTGTATGTACAAAGCAGTGTGTTCTTTTGTGTTGCATATAGAACAACACAAGGGTAAAAACAAAACAGAATCATTTTTGGCTAAATATTGCGTTGAGTTGAATAAAGTGCATTCATCGGCCAGCTGTAGTGATGCTGTGAGGGAATGAGCCTCCCAGTGTGAGACTGAGAGCTTGTAGCACTATAGTGTCGTGCCAAACAATTTGTTCCTATTCATTCCTCAATGCATCTCTCAGCACAGCTCACTTATCAGTTAGTGGCAGGCCAATGGCTGCCAGAGGGGCAAAGAAAGGCCACTTTGGGAGTTCGTGAATGTGTTTTATGCTGACAATGACATGCTCAATTCAGCAGGCTGGAGAGACAAGCTGTCTCCAGCAGAAGGTTTTTGTCATTATTTCACTCTGCATGTGACAATAACTGCTTTGAGAAAGGAATAGTTCAGCAAAAATGAAAAATCTGTCATTTACAGTCATGCTGTTTCAAAACCATATGGTTTTTTAATGAAGTCTGAGAGATTTCTGTCTTTCCAGAAAGTCTGACTTCATAAAGAGATTAATCAAGCTGTTTCTGAAGAGACACGATCTCAATTTATAATGAATAGATTTAATTTATATGTTAAACATTGATCATTGTATATTGAGACAACATGGTCATCTGTCAATACCTACTCACTTAAAACAGTTGGGTTAAAAATTACTCCTCAGACCTGCACAAACTTTCACTTCAGGCAATGCATGCAATATTATGTACCAGAACAGAGCTCTGGATAATACCAAACACACCTTTTTATATTGTTTTATTCATTTTACCAATTGGCGTGGGACAGTGTCAACTGAAATTTTGGGGCACAGCTATTTAACATTAACATAACATTTATGTTTCATTTCATAATTATTTTTTCTTCGCCATTTGCCTTGAGACATAGTGAGTTGACAGAGACAGAGTAAACTTTAAGTCACGTCTGAAACTTGAATTAAAGGGTCAACTTTGACCTCTGTCGGGACCCCTCGTGGCCCTCAGTATCTGTACGCCTGCAGGGGTGGGTGGGAAATGACCTGGTCTAATTATTGCCCACCTCCATGCAGAGAGAAACAGCATGTGAAGAGCTGGATCTTCTCAAACAAAAGAGACAGATGCTCAGTTTTTCTCTGGCTTCACCTCTGCCACTTCTCCAGATCCGACACTCGCCTTGTTCTAACTTGCCCAGATTTATGAGCCATGTGTAATGTTTTCCACCACACAAATTGACGCCGCATGTACACAAGGTGGGTGGAAGATTATTAATGGAGCACTAAAGCTAAAAGAACAGTCCGACAAACCAGGAATGATACCCGGAGGCCTTGAAGATATTTACAGGGAAATAAACAGTGTGCTCTGACATGCAGGGTGCAGGTGTACGATTCACAAGATTTACGTGTTACCAAAAGAATATATATAAATATATATACACACTCACCTAAAGGATTATTAGGAACACCATACTAATACTGTGTTTGACCCCCTTTCGCCTTCAGAACTGCCTTAATTCTACATGGCATTGATTCAGCAAGGTGCTGAAAGCATTCTTTAGAAATGCTGGCCCATATTGATAGGATAGCATCTTTGCGGGAGATTTGTGGGATGCACATCCAGGCCACGAAGCTCTATTGGGTTGAGATCTGGTGACTGTGGGGGCCATTTTGGTACAGTGAACTCATTGTCATGTTCAAGAAAACAATTTGAAATGATTCAAGCTTTGTAAAATGGTGCATTATCCTGCTGGAAGTAGCCATCAGAGGATGGGTACATGGTGGTCATAAAGGGATGGACATGGTCAGAAACAATGCTCAGGTAGGCTGTGGCATTTAAACGATACCCAATTGGCATTAAGGGGCCTAAGGTGTGCCAAAAAACATCCCCCACACCATTACACCACCACCAGCAGCCTGCACAGTGGTAACAAGGCATGATGGATCCTTGTTCTCATTCTGTTCACGCCAAATTCTGACTCTACCTGAATGTCTCAACAGAAATCGAGACTCATCAGACCTGGCAACATTTTTCCAGTCTTCAACTGTACAATTTTGGTGAGCTCTTGCAATTCTCAGCCCATTCACCTCTGACCTTGAGCATCAACAAGGCATTTTCGCTCAGAGGACTGCCAAATGCTGGATGTTTTTCCCTTTTCACACCATTCTTTGTAAACCCTAGAAATGGTTGTGCGTGAAAATCCCAGTAACTGAGCAGATTGTGAAATACTCTGACCGGCCCGTCTGACACCAACAACTATGCCACGCTCAAAATTGCTTAAATCACCTTTCCTTCCCATTCTGACATTCAGTTTGGAGGAGATTGTCTTGACCAGGACCACACCCCTAAATGCATTGAAGTAACTGCCTAGTAATCCTTTCGGTGAGTGTAAATATATAAAGAAGACCCTGTGAATTTTTTCTTACTTTATCCAGGAAACATGTCATATTTATTGTTTTGTGATTAGAAATGAGGCTGAGGATAGATGCACAGTCTGTTCAATGGGCCATACTGTTATGTACTTGACTGATCATTTGTTTTTCTTAAAACTTCTGTAATATGGGCATCTAATCCAAATAAATTGAATTACACATCAGGCTGTTGTGTAAATTCACAACGAGTTAACATAAGAACTGCAATGTTCTAGACCGCAGGTTCCGCATAATTACACACTGAAACATGAATGAGTCCTCTTACACACCCTGCACTGTACACACACCGTATGAAAGAGCTCCATTCAGAGGCGTTTGCCCTGTTTAACTTTCATAAATGTTTGTACTCGGTTTCCGAAGCTTAATCTTTTATGGTGCACTGAATGTTTGCATGTGCAATAGATGCATTCTTTCTTTGAACCACAAGTACTGAAATGATGAAATTGTGAAAAGTTGACAGGTGAACATTGTTCTTCTAGGTTAAGGTTATAGTTAATGACACACAAGAGGGTCAGTGTGTAAATGCTGATGTCAGAGATCTCTTACAGGAATGCGCATAGGCAAAGGGAGAGTGTTTCAGGGGTCCTGCGGTGAATCACAGAGATAGATACTATCAGAATAGCTGGTGGACTTAAGTTACATTAACATGAGTCTGACTTGAGTCGCACATTTAAGGACTTTAAAATTGATTTCAACGGCATTTCCTAATCTTTTTTTAATGCATGCTTCATCATGGGTGGCATGAATGCATTTACACTGCAATTACAACTGCATACAATCTTAAGATATTTTTTTTAATAGAAACTCTATATATTTAAATATAAAGACTTGATGGTGAGATCAGATCTCCTTAAGGAGCAGCTTCAACCCGAGCAAAGATATGTATGGTAGCAAGATGCCTAAATTGCGGAGTTGGGTGGAGAGATGCCAAAGCTCATGCAGGGCAAGGTGAGCAGCTGCTTATATGCTCTGGTGGTTCATTGAAAGATTAGATGGGTTCACTCCTCCTGAAATTACATTGTGAACTTCACAAATTGAGCATATTTATTTTAGGAGATTTTGCTGTGTGCCCATTTGCAAAGCCAGGAAATCAGACATGGCCATCACAAACTCAAACTTCATTCTCCACTGGAAAAGGGAAAGGTATTAGCTAACCTCTTCATAACAGACAATAATGTGCAAAACAACAAGCTTCTTTAACAAAATTGTTTTCAAATGTAGCTTAAAGCTAAGGTGTGCAGTTTAGCGGCTAGCAATAACAAGCTAGCTTTGAAAGCATGACTGACATGCCATGGTGCAAAAGACTTAGGCATGTTAGTATTTTCACAAAAGAAATTGATTTTAAGCTATTTATGTATTTTGCAGTAGTGTGACAGTAGGAAATATCAGTTTACATCCAAACATATCAATCCAGTGAGATTTTTTTATAGTCTAACATCAGCCAGCCGGTGTGATTCACAGAGATCTCATCTCACCATCATAGAGTCTATTTAAACCTGCAGCCGGCAAGTCCGGCAGATTGAGTGGATTTAGGCAAAATGTTGAATGTTTACAACTCTCATGCCCCTCCTCACTCTCTACGAATATCCTCCCACAGAGTTCGTGCTCGTCTGTGCGTGTGAACCAGCTTTTCTGTGAATGCGTCCGTCTCATCAGCATCCATCATTAACATTCTTCCAAAAACCGAACTTTATTCCTTTATCAATGTTTATACAACTAACGTTCCGTTAACACGGATTTCAGTGAAAACAAAGCTAACTAACCTGCCCAACAAGAGCTAATAAGCTAACTGTTATCCATACCAACATATTTGGGCAAACGTACTTAGAACTAAGGTAACACTAGACATAAAGTAACTGTTGATGAAGCAAAATTAGGCCTACCTGTCGAGAAGAAATGTTGCCAGCGCTGCATCCAGCTTGAACCCAATTAAATCACGTAAATCTCCACCTTTCAAACAATCCGAATGTAACTTGCGCGAGGGGTTGCGTGTGCACGATTTGTGATTGACAGTCAGATTGAACATGCATGGCTTGACAGACCGAGCACTTCCACAGGGTGCCTGTTTCTATGACACACCAACGTCTGGTAAAATATGGCTTGCTATGGAACAATCAGGCATAATGCATAATTAACTTTCTCTAGGGAGAAAGGCAATAATTTAGAGGGAAAATGGTGGTGGTGACTGTGAACATCAGTGAAAGACATCAATTCAGGCCACCAAGTATTATCCACGTGAAAAAGCTTTTCATCTAGAGATGAAACTTAATTTGAAAGTCAATTCAAGTCAAGTCACCCTGTGCTTTTTTTAAAAAACAGATTGTTATAAGCAGCTTTAACAGGAAAATAATGCAACAAAGTGTGTTTCTGGTGTACAACAGATCTATAATAGTGTTTTAGTCCAGCTTAAGAGAGTAGTTTACTTTTGAAAAAAACTTTTGCTAGTAATTTACTCACCCCCATGTGTCATCCAAGATGTCCATGACTTTCTTTCTTCAGTCGACCAGTGAAGAAAAATTCTGGAATGAATTTCTTTTCGACTGAAGAGAGAAAGACGTCGTGGACATCTTGGATGACATGGGGGTGAGTAAATTATCAGCAAAAGTTTTTTGAAAAGTGAACTACTCCTTTAAGTAAGTTCAGTGACGGTTCATTTCTGTTGTAAAAAAGTTATTCATATAGTTCATTTATAGCCACTCTGGAAAAAAATGTGATGTCATTGTCCAGCTCAGTTCAGTTATATAATGGTGTCAATGCAGGAAGATCAATATTATTGTAATATTTTGAATATTAAGTGTCCCAAACTCAGCAAAAGCCAAAGGCAGCAGTAGCAAGGAACCAAAACTCAACAAAATATACAAAATATATTTAAATAAAAAAACAGAAAACAAAACATTTTCAAGAACAGGAGAAACAAACAACTTTTGACTCTGTTGTACATGTGTGTTATTGGGTCACATCTTCTACAAAAAAATTAAACAACACAACAACAAAAGATCATGAAAAACTATCATGTTTATTACAAATATGTTTGCCTATGTGTTGTCGGGTTACTCTTTTACAAAATCAAAAGAAAAAAACCCCCACAAAAAATGAATTTTTAAGATCATAAACAAACAAATAACAAGTGTGTGTGTTCAACAGCACAAATCAAATAATGAAATACTGAGTGTGACCATTCATTTGCATCAGTGAAAGGCCAGTATATGCAGCTGTGATACACACACACAGGAACTGAACTTCCTGCAAAAGTAATCAGCAATTCTCACACACTGTAAAGTACAACACATCCTCCAAACACAAGCCAGGGCGTCACACCCATCTGAGATAATCCAGTGACGGAAGAACACAAGAATGGAGAGCAGGAATCACTGAATCAGCTGGAGAAATATAATATCTAATCAAACATACACACAGTTCACATAAAACACTGTTTACTCGCACATGTCATTCCAAACATGTATGACTGCCCTTTTTTCTTGCATGTAAGAATCATCACGCAGCTTTTTCATTCGACAATCTTTCAGGATTTCAATGACAGAATATTAATTTTTGTTTAAACCTCTCCATTATTCATTGAATAATGAATAACCATAAGGCTGATAGAACGTTGCTAAGAAGATTTACAGACCAAGTTAGACTCAGTCCAAGACATCTGGACATGTTTGCGTCCCATGTGAGAGCAACGCTTGTGAGAGTTTTGGCAGAGGGAACCGCAGGACTGAGGAATCTGCAGCGCTGATCTGAGAAACAAAAGAGAAGAAGACCCGATGTCCGGTCTTATCCATCATGCACACTGAACCCTTGGCACCTTGTTGGACTTGATGAAATAACACACAGAGTAATTAAAGAAGTGTTTCTGCTGGATATTTACCAAGGACAGAGTGTGTTTCAGAGGGTCTGTTCATAACCAGCTGAGATGGGTACAAAAAAGGAATATTTTAAACGTTTATAAATCCTGCTGGCAGTTTCTGATGGATTAATTGGGTAGTAATGACAGCTCTATGTTAAAGCCCACCTGATGAGCACACACACACACTCGTGATCCTGACCCAACAACAGCCATGACAGATATAGTCAGTGCTGACACATCTCCTTTATCCACAGACACCTGGCCTTCATGGAAACCCCCCGACATGACCCTTTCCCAAGAATCCCTTATTGTCCGATAAAGGAAAATTAAACAACAGCTGACAGATTGACAACAGAACACAAATTCCCAAATTCCTGTCATCACATTGTTGCAGTTCTGGATGGTGTTTGTGTGATTCATTACGCTGCTCTTTTCCATATACCAGAAGTTTATAATGACTATGTCAGCATAAAAAATGGTCTATATAGCTCTTCTGAAGTCATAGGATAGCTTTCTGTGAGGAAAACACGGCATAAGTCATTTGTGTTCATGTTCAGATTTTAAAATAGTTTCTTCAAAAATCCTCCGTTTCCGTTCTATACACAAACAACAGCATACAGTTTGGGATTATCTCATAATTATCTCATAATCTGATGCCAAATTATGAGATAATATTTAAAATCTATATGGCATTTCTCCCCCATGGTGTCGTTGTCAAAATTGTGGCCAGTGAAAATGCCGAGTACAGTGGCTGGTAAGCAAAAAAGCTTTGGATTCATCAACCAGATTCACGTTCAATTGTTTCATATAAATCTGAATGTGCGTTTCACTTTGAAAGTCAAGTCACTTTTATTTATTTAACGCTTTACACAATAAACAGTGTCAGTGTACTAAAAAAGTGTTGCAACGTAATATGCACGCAGCAGAAATGACGCCACAAGCATGTTTTTCCAATGAGCCCGGGTTGACAAATATGAAGTGGAGAGAGACACCCTTTTAAGTGGCCTTCCTCTTTCCATCCCGATGTCCAGTATCAAACGCATCAGGAAGCTTGTTAGCACACAAGACTAGCCTCATCAAAAAACAGGAACAACACACTCCCACATGCCCGTTTGTTAACTAAATGGGAGTGTGCATTTTTATAAGCACACTCCCATTTAGTGTGCAAGTGAAACAGAGCTTTAAATAGAAGACGGTGTTCATGCAGAGGTCACATATCTCCAGGCATGAGTGTGTGATGAGTTTGATCATTGCACAACTACTGTATCCAGCACAGATCAGTCCACACCTCCTCGTCTACATGAAAAACTGCACCCGAGGGAACAAATAAATAGCACATACAACATTCGTGAAGCAAATCCATTGTAGTTATGCGTCAAAATAACTGTGTTCTGCTGGGAAAATGACAGAAGGAGAACCAGAGAGTGACATCACAACAGATTACAGGTGGTTATTTGAGGCGCAGGTGTTTTGACATCTGCTCGAGTCTACATGGAAGATATTAGGACTTCATGTCATTGCCTGAACAAAAAGCTCTGCATGAATAGCTATCACAGGGAAGAAAAGAAAAAAGATTCCCACAGCTTTCAGCACATTACTGAGAAGTCTAGAAGCTTTATCTTATCATTGTGTTCAAGCACTAGGTCAGATGAAGCACAGGTCAGGTGGAGGTGAATCTGTCCCTTTAGTCGATTCAAATAAGATTGACTTCTACCCTCTCCGTTTCGAGCAATAGATGGAATTATTTGTTAAAGTTGATGAAAGTATGATGAATTTAAAGGGATACTCAACTTTTTTTTTTGGAAATAGGCTCATTTTACAACTCCCCCAGAGGTAAACAGTTGAGTTTTACCGTTTTCGAATCCATTCAGTCGATTTTCTGATATTTAGAAGAATATCAGTAACCAGACAGTTTCTGGTCTCATTGACTACCATAGTAGGAAAAAAATATACTATGGAAGTCAATGAGACCAGAAACTCTTCTAAATTCTTCTAAATATCAGAAAATCAGCTGAATGGATTCGAAAACGGTAAAACTCAACTGTTTAACTCTGGGGGAGTTGTAAAATGAGCCTATTTCCAAAAAAAGTGGAGTACCCCTTTAAAGGCTTGTATAGATTAATCAAAATGCTTCTCATTGCCTTGTCATGTGTAATTATATTGCACGTAACATGTTTTACATTGCTTTTGTTTTGTTTTACATTACTGTTATTGCTGTTGTAAGTACACGTAACGTGTTAACATTACTAAAAAAAAAAAAAAAAAAAAAAAAAAACACAATAATGAGGATGTGCAGAAATTTTTCCTGTCTTTGAACTTGGCTGTTTAAAGTGCATGCACAATATCAGACACGATATCTCATTTCAAAAACCTAATGCTGTCACAATATTTGAGTGGAATATGGTAAATGTCAAGTACTCCTTCCTCACTGATGTTTCAGTTGTTATTTCAGTATAGTGCAACAGAGAAATGTTCATTGTTTCAAGAGGTTAGCGATGAAAGCGGAGCAAGGACCAAAATAAAGTTCTTCGGTTCATGCACTTAAAAATAGCACAGGCAGAAAGAAACAAAGACACACCTTATGTGTGAACAGCCCTCATCAGTAAGCAGTTCAGAGTTTATTTTACACACACTGTTAATTTGATGTGTTAACATGTATTCATCACACTCCTAAGACCACATCAAAATCAAAAGATATCAGGAAGACAAAAATTCGGCAGCAATTAACAAGTCAAACTTAATTTATAACCTTGCGCGGCTGTAATCGCCAGTCATTACATTGTTTTTACAAGACATGTTGGCAGTTTCATAATAAAATGAGTCTTTATGATTAGTAAATGAGGCCTGTGTGGGTGAATGAAGAGCAATGTTTCATTTATTGAGTCTTGGCACGCCATTTCAGTAAAGAATGTGATAGCGCGCACTTTCAAGCGATACACACACCGTTAAAGACATATTACACCTAAAAATGAAGATGTTGTGTTAATTTACTCATCCTCAGGCCTACCATGTAGGTGTTTTTTTCTTCAGTTAAACAGTAAAGAAAATTTCAAGCAGAAAACGTAGTCCTTAAAGGAGTAGTTCACTTTTTAAAAAAACTTTTGCTGATAATTTACTCACCCCCATGTCATCCAAGATATTCACGTCTTTCTTTCTTCAGTCGAAAAGAAATTAAGGTTTTTGATGAAAACATTCCAGCATTTTTCTCCATATAATGGACTTCACTGGTAACCAAACAGTTTAAGGTCCAAAAGACACTTTCCGTACAAACCACAAACTGTTCAAAGGGCTTTAAACGGTTCTAGATGATGAATAAGTGTCATTTCAAGCGAAACGATCGCTCATTTAAGAAACAAATAACAAAGTTTAAGTTTTATAAGCTCAAATGCTCGGCTTGCTCTGTTCTGCAATGCATGTTTGTGACTCTCCTGTTCGAACTCGTTCATCAAAATGAACGAATCTTTTTATGAGTCAATTCGTTCGTTTCGTTCTTTGAATGAACCAAATGACTCGGAAAAAGATTAGTCCATTTTGATGAACGAGTTCGAACAGGAGAGTCACATTTGAGTTATAAAACTTAAACTTTATTTTTTATTTATTAAATGAGCGATCGTTTCGCTTGATAAGACTTTTATTCATCATCTGGAATCGTTTAAAGCCCTCTGAACAGTTTGCAGTTTGTACTGAAAGTGTCTTTTGAATCTTGAACCGTTTGGTTCCCGTTGAAGTCCATTATGGAGTAAAATCCTGGAATGTTTTCATCAAAAACCTTAATTTCTTTTCGACTGAAGAAAGAAAGACGTGGACATCTTGGATGACATGGGGGTGAGTAAATTATCAGCAAAACTTTTTTCAAACGTGAAATACTCCTTTAATGATTTATAAGTCAATGGCTACCGTCAGTTTGAGAGTCAAAAAAACATATACAGGCAAAAAAAAAAAACACATACAGGCAAAACAAAATGAATACCCTGATGGTTCATGAGGTCTTATGAAGCGAAACGATCGGTCTGTGCAAGAAACTGAACATTATTTACAACATTATTACCTGTTATCAGAGCCGGCCCTAGGCATAAGCGAACTAAGCGGCCGCTTAGGGCCCCGTGGCCACCAGGGGGCCCCCTAATCGGGGATATTTTTTATTTTATTTTTTTTAGATGACTTAAAAAAGTGACATATATCAATTAATGAATGAATATGACTGAATGAATCATTCAAGACAACAAAACTCTGATTTATTGATCAATATCCTGCCTTACAACTGCTGCTGTGTCTGCCAGCGTTTAAGTCACGCGCATAATCCTCTAGACACCTCGCGCGTGCATAGACAATTTGTTCGCAACTGCGCCTAGTCACGGTATCGGTATTGGAGAAAACAGCCCGCAGGGGAACTTAACCTTCAAGGTGTAAGGGTAGCAGTTTGAATAAATAATAAACTTAGCAGTTTGAACTCTTCTCCACTTTATTATACCACACATCAGACCTCCAAAGACCCGCGACACTCTCCAGTACACTACCAAGTGCGCAGTCTGCCTGCGCACAACCCATATACGGCAAGCCCCGAGGGGAAAAATACATTGCATACACACATACAACGAGCGCCAGAACATTATTACCGGTATTATAGTAACAGACTTTGTTGGATTATGTCATGTAATATCTAACAAAGTATGTTACGATAATAATAATAATAATAATAATAATAATAATAATAATAATAAGCTTTTGAGGACAGTTACACTGTATTGAGACAGTTGAGAAATAGTAGGCCAAATATTTGTAGTTTTCAACAATAGGCTTGTTGAAGCCTTGCTCTTATATTTCTCAGTTTTGTCATAATTTTAGCAAATAATTTCTTTTATATGTTTTGATGCAGTTTTAAGACTGTTAAAACTTTTTTTTTATTTAAGTAGGCATCTATTTTTTTATTAAGTATTAATTTTGTTGTAGCCTGATACATAACCTAAGTGTATTCATTTATAATGTATCATTATTGCGTGACATTTGTGTCAATAATCGCACAGGTGACTTTGGGTCGTGGGAGGGGCCCCCAAATCAAATTCTGCTTAGGGCCCCCAAAAGGCTAGGGCCGGCTCTGCCTGTTATCCACAGCGTCTGTCAACGGTCCTGAGCACGTTCTCAAGAGTCTGGAGAATAATGTTGCATTATTCTCTGTCGCATTAACTATTAACGCATTAATAATGTCGCATTAACTTCCCGTCGCATAATGACGTCTATACGGGAGCAAACTCACTTGAGCCGACGCTGTGTTTGTTTAAAACAGAGAGGAAAAGACGCACATGTTCTTGTTCATCAAAGAGCGGCACTTGTGCTAATACTGGATGACACAATCTATATAAACAATTAAGTTTAGATATAATCTCAATCGGGAAGATTGACTTTTTCAGACGGTAGCCATTGACTTGCTGAATCGAATCACCAAGGACTACGGTTTCAGCTAAAAGTCTTCCTTTAAGAAAGTGTTCAGCCTACATCTAGGGTAGCCTGAGGGTGAGTAAATTAACAAAACTTAACTTTGGGCCAAACTATCCGTTTAAGTAGGCAACTCAGTCGGTCAACATCCAGTCGGACATTCCCCCTGGCTTTCTAAAGTCCAACTCCTCATGCCGGCCAGATTCTATAAATTACAGCTCCACTTTCTCCTCAGAAACATCTCGGGAGTGTGGCGTAACCGGAGCCAGCGGCTGGATTCCTCAGCTGCGTGCGAGAGGCAGGGTGGCAGCGCCAGGCGTCAGCGGGTCCAGGGGACAGGAAGGAAAAACACCGTTGACATAGATGGAGCACTTGGAAGGCGTCTCGGAGAAGCGCGTGCAGTCAGGTGGACAACATTCAACATGCAGAACTGCTAACATGGGCCTGGTACAGAGCAGAGGTCAAAAATAACAGGAAGTCCAGAGAGAGAGAAAAAACAAATCTCCCTCAAGATGACTCACAAACACAGGATACACAGAAGGCTATACTTTTCTGCAGTAAATATCCTCGTCTTTGTGTTCCGAAAACCAAACTTTACGTTCTTTTGAACTCTGGATTCTGTATTTCTGTGAGCCGTTGTTTTCCCTTTTTAAGTTTCTCACAGCTCTGTGTCAGCGAAGCCCAGTGTCAGGCCTGTCAGAGGTCTCAAATACATTTTCATTTGCGCTCATTTGGTTAAAGAGTGATGAGTGTGTAATGGGATGGCTGAGGAATGCAGTGTGGAATTGCACTTGAGGTTCTGGTTTCTCAGGACGGAAAGAGATTTACGAGGAAGTCTTGGGAGATGGTGGTGTGAGTCTCTCTTTACTTCGCTTCAGTCTCAGTCCCTCTCATGAGTTACAGGATGTGTGCGCTTTACAATGATGTGTTTAGGGGGCACCTGGAAAATCCCAACAAACTTGACGAAAGAGTGCCAACTCTTACACAATACACGGCTCTTGTTAACAAAACAGGTTACGCACGCCTCATGGTCTATTAATACACTCTTAACCACAACAGCTGGCCATTTTGAGTGATACAATTACGCAACATTGTGAATGTTGTGAATACTATTTTGTACAAATGTTACATTGTTTTTAGGGCTGTCAAACGATTAATCGCGATTAATCGCATCCAAAATAAAAGTTTGTGTTTACATAATATATGTGGGTTCACTGTGTATAATTATTTTATATATATATATATATATATATATATATATATATATATATATAAATACACACACATAATTGTATATATTTAAGAAATATTTTCATGTATATACTGTATACAGATTTATATATCATTTATAATATATAAATATAAATATTTTATATATAAATAATATTTTTTTCTTAAATATACATGCATGTGTGTGTATTTATAAATATACAAAATATTTATACGCAGTGCACCCACATAAATTATGTAAACACAAACCTTTATTTTGGATGCGATTAATCGTTTGACAGCCCTAATTATTTTGTAATATAAAAATTACGATTTGAGGTTATGTCATTTTAAGGTGTCCGAGTTACAGTTTAATTATACATTTAAGTACTGTGTAAAAATAATAAACTATAGGTTGGGAATGAGGTTTGATTTAGGGTTAGTTGCATGTAATTATGCATCATTTATAGTTCTTACTACAGTAACTACATGTAATGTGCATCAATGACACTGTAAGTTTCACAAAGTTTTACCCAATAGTAGGCTATATAATATTTTGTAATTTGAATATTGCATGTACAGGTTCCCATCTCCTATTATTATCATTCAGATTTTGCTAAAAAAAAAAAAAATTTTTAGATATTTTAAATCAGCACATGAATGGCAGTTATGTTTTACTTTGTATATGTATTTTCACTGTTTTATGGATATTTGACTCTCGAGAATAAATATTGTAATTGCATTTAATCTCAATGGGGATTATCATACCTGTCATCATTTTTTTACTGAATTAAAATAAACTGTTATACTTTTTTTTTTTTTAAATCAGCAAACATGAACATCAGTACTGTTTTACCATATTTATGTATCTGTTTAGTAATTCCATTTTATTTCAATTGGGATTCTGATTACTGTTCTTCCGATTGTCGTATGAAAAATATATTGTATAATAAAGTTATTTTTTAAATGAGCATACATGAACTTCAGCAGTTTAATTCTTTTTCCTTTTTTAGAGTAATTCCTTTACAACGAATGTCAGTACAACATAAAATCATCTTATGATATATTAAAACATATTTAATTACACTACAAGAATGAATGATAATGTGAATTCGGGGAGAAAATGTGCTTAGTATAAATTAAAAAAAGATTTATGCCTTTTGTCTTTCTTTCGATTTTTCAGTGACATGTTTTCATTCCACCTGAATGCAGAGATGGTTGCGTGTCCTCACTGATGTGGCAGGTTTGGTGGGATTCACCCATAAGTGTTCTCCTAGGCACTGGACAACATGGTGGACGTGAAAATCTGCTGAAGGATTTGAGGGATCTGCTTGGTGTCCATGGCGACAAAAGATCGTCCGGCCGGCAGAGTCCTCTGGAGCCTGGATGTCGGAGAGAAAGAGAAAAGAGCCCCCCGCATCAAACATTAGCAATGCAAATGAGCTTTTCCTATTCCCCCATAGGAGGGACAATGGCTGTCATTCATGGAGGGGCTTTGATAAGATACGGGGTCTTGGGAAAAGCCTGTTGGTTAAGAGTTACTGAAAGCAAAGTGTCCTTTCACTTAGCTGCCGCCCCTCCCTCCTCACTAGTCATTCATTACTGTCATTTAGTCCCTTTAAAAAGAAGGCACATGTTCACAGAGGACTGCTCTTTAAATCATGGAGGCCATGAAAAGACAGCCTATATGGGACGTGTCCGACCACCACAGCGGCGCCTTCCGCATGCCTTCGAGCTCTCCTTATGTGCCCTCTGTGAGTCAAGACCCGCAAAATCCTTCAAAAAACACTAACAATGTGCCAAAACGAGCTGAACATGAGCCTATAGACTCGGGTCTTTTATTTGAGAGCCGTACAAATCACACAGGCCACAATAAAGACATGACACGGCTCCAGAAAGGCAATGTTAATTACAATTGAAACTCATTATGCTTTATAGTGCCGCCCTAAACATTTGAGACTTTGCACTGCATTTAGCACTGAAATGGGCCTTGTTTTTTTAGAGAGCTTTAGAGACTGACTTTCACTCAAAGGCGTTTCACCGCACGGCATGTTGTAATCCAGGCTTAACCTTTAACCAAGCACGCTAACGTTTAACACACAACCTGCTGCGGGACATTAACCTCACCTGTCCGCCTGGTCTCCGAGAGAGCCGATGAAGATGGCGAAGGCGTTGACCTTCGGGTCACTGGTGAGGGCTCGTGCGAACCGGTCCGGGCTGATCCCGTAGCGCTCCAGGTTGGCGTCGCTCAACACGATGACGAAATGCTCGTCGGCTTCTTCGCTCGCCAGCTCCTTTACGGCGTGTTCGGTGCCCTCAAGGGTGTAGTCTCCGCTCATGCAGAACTGAGAGTGGGCGTGCATGTTCTGGGACAGAGGCGTACAGCAGAAGAAGAGGTTATAATGCATATTCAGATGCCCAAGAGGACAAGAAAAGGCCATATGCTAAACCGTTTGTGTTAATGCACTTCCTGGAGCGGTAAGCGCACACATAGCTCACACATCGGGAGTTGATTCCTCACAAAATCTCAATAAACAACATGGAGGAAGGGTTTAAAGAATTTTTTTTTGAAGACAAATCCCAGAGGATTTTGTGAGACTATAGGGATGGATGTTTGGTCACTTATGTGGGTCTAGGGAAATACACATTTTTTTTACATTTTAAAGTTAAATGGGTCGATATGGAGCACTTTGAAAGTTCGACATCAAGAGCTTAAACCGCTTTTCGGAGTCCAAATTGAACAGAGTAAAAAGTCTTTGCAGTGCAATTACAATGAGTACATTTAACCTCTGTCAAGATTTCTTTACTTGCAAGAATTCAACCTTTAAGCTTTTATTTGGATGGAAAAGTGCAGTTTCTTTAAAAACTACAACAGGTACCCATGTTGATGTCCGCAAGTATGTGTGTGTGGATGGATGGGGGATTCAGAGATACTTGAAAATCTAGTTTAAAAGAGTGCGAAGACATTTTTATACTCGTATTTTGTGGAGAGAAATAGTGCAGACACTGGACAAGGATGAAACTGTGTCGACTACCTGTGTTTTTGCACGTTATAAAACGGAGTATACTTTGAAAGACTATTGTTCTGATTGAGCACGTTCAAAATATAAGATTGCTTTCAGAGGTCTCAAGGTAAAGTGAGAATAACAGGCTTTCAATTTTAGTTCACTTGACAGATGCTTTATCAATGCATTGCGCAAAACAACTTTAGAGACGTGAAAAAATATAAACGGTGTTATTATGAAACGGTGACAGGACAGAACACTGCACAGCTACGAAAAATACATAGACAATGGTTAGAGAACAGTTTCTTTTCCTTTTTTTTTTGATTTCCTAATGCCAACAGCCCAAAAGTATACTTAGTTTTTTTACTTGTACAATAGGGAAAGTATGGAAGCTGGTTTCCGCCACAGAATAAAGCATTTTAAAAGATAATTGTGACTCTGACTTTATAACACACAATTGCAAGTTTTTCGGACATCTTTTCTCAGAATATAAGAGAAAAATATACTTTTTTTCTCAGAATTGAGTTTATATCTCACAATTCTGACTTTATAACACAATTGTGGCTTTATAAAATGCAATTCTAACCCAATTGTGTGTTGTAAAGTCAGAATTGTGAGATATAAACATGCAATAATTTTCTTTTTTCTGAGAAAAAGTTTCTATCTCATAATTCTGACTTTATAACACGCAATTGCAACTTTATATCACGCAAATCTGAGATAAAACTCAGAATTGCGAGATGTAAACTTGCAATTGTGAGAACAAAAGTCAGAATTGTGAGATGAAAAGTTGCAATTACCTCTTTTATTTTACCATTCTGTGGTGGAAACAAGCTTCAATAGGTAAGCGTACAGTTTACGTGATGTAGATTTCAGTGCCTGATTTTTCTAACAGCACATACTGAATTTGTTTTTGTTGTGTCATTATTTCACATTTTAAAAAGTAACACCAACAGGTCACCATGTTGATATGCGCGTTTAAAAGAGTGCAAAGACATTTTTATTACTCATATTTTGTGGAGAGAAATAGTGCAGACACTGGACAAGGATGAAACTGTGTCGACTACTTGTGTTTTTGCACGTTATAAATCGAAAGACTATTGTTCTGCTTGAGCGCGTTCAAAATATAAGATTGTTTTCAGAGGTCTCAAGGTCTAAAGGTAAAGTGAGAATTTACCAATAGTTGATTTGCCAATCTTTTGCAGTGATAGCTGTAATCAAACAACTGTTTAAAACAACAGAGGGCTGAAATATAACTAGTAGCACTTTGCTTTGGAAATAAAGGTGATTGTTTCTGTTTTGAAGGCCCCGATCTGGCTGCAGTCGTGCGTCAGTGAATCCCAGTGACCATCCCTGCAGTCTCATGTCTGAGAATTTATGCTTGACTTTCTTCCTGATGTGGTCACATAAGACAATAGGAGGAATTCTAGGAGAAACGCTGGCTACTACGTCAGCACAAGTGAATTCATAAGAGCATAGATTTCAAAACAAAAAAAGGAAATAAGGTCACAGCCGCATTACAGAGGCATTACTGTACCTTCAAAACCTTCAGCCTCTCCTTGTTGTTCTTGGGCACTTTGTCACATCTGACCAGTTCTATGTCAAAACCGTCTCCGGAGTGTCCCATAATATCATACTACAAACAGGAAAGGGGGATAAGGGTTATTCTCCACGCTGACAGGAACATAACAAGCACACAAACAATGCTGAATATAAACACTTGTCAAGAGAAGACTTTTACATGTGTGCCTCAATAATGTAATACAAAACAAAAAGACAGAAGATGATGTACATGTAAATCAGCAATACTAAGATGATGCTATTTTCGAGTTACACTCATGATAGTCAATCAAAGGAAGTCTCATGATACAATCTAATCAAGTGTCTTTGCCAACGATGCAACAGTTGATGAGACTAACAGTCTTACATCATATTCTATTACGTCAATACATCTTCAGTATACTTTTGGCTGGTCATCTAGTCTCTGATGAATCTTGATGAATATTGGCTGAAACGACCAGATCAGAGTTGACTGGCTGACTTTTGCATACATTATCTGGGAGTCAGAGTGCACTGGTTGTCCTCTGTCTACCATATAAGGTTCTTGGCCAGAAAATGTTGACCAGACTCTATGGTGATTGTCAAAGGTTTGGCTAAGTGAGACACACACTACATGCAGGGTTAAAGGACAAATGAGAAGAAGAATATGTGTGACACCCACCTTGAGATCATAGCTGGATGAGTTATCAGGTGCATTTTAATGTAATGCAGATTATGTAAGTGTCACAGGATGAGCAAACAGCTCATTTGGCAGAAAGGTGGGGCCATAAAGTCACATAAAGAAGTGGCAGTAAAATGATACAAAAGGTGTCTGTTTCAAATAAATGCTGTGCTTTTGAACTGAAAAAGGTTTCATGGTTTCCACAAAAATATTAAGCAGCACAACTGTTTTCAACACTGATAATAATGAGAAATGTTTCCTGAGCAGCAATATTAGCATATTAGAATGATTTCTGAAGGATCATGTGACACTGAATACTGAAGTAATGATGTTGAAAATGCAGCTTTGCATTACAGGAAAACATTTGTAAAATATATTTAATATATTGTTATTTTAAATTGTAGTAATACCACTTTTACTGTATTTTGAACAAATAAATGCAGCCTTGGTGAATATAAGGGGCTTCTTTCAAAAACATAAAAAAACTAAATCTTACCAAGCCCACACTTTTCAACGGTGGAGCATCTTGATATTTTTAGCGTGTCTTGAACCTTTTCAACCACACAACCATTGTAGCCAAATAAACTGAATTAATATTCAATAAATATTTGATCAAGTAAATTGCTGAATCACTATTGAATAGATTCATTAATACAGCCAATTCTAAAGAGATTCACAAAAAATTAACTAAATTTATTTTTTTTGCAACTGAGATCTAAATCAGAGACGCCATTAAAACAACTCGGTCCAAATGCTGTTATATTCCAAATATACAACTTGCACTTGTTTTTATTAAACTTAATGAAAAAAATAAACATAATAAAATCGTCACCACAGGTTAACTTTGCACTGCCAAAAAAGCAATGAAATATATTGCTGCATACAGTATCAATGCGTAAGCAATGCACTTCCCTAAATGATAGAAACTGTCAAAGGTTTCAGTGCACCATATATCCAGCTGTTTTTACAAATCTCACATATTATCTATATTTATATGTTCCAGCCTCAGATCTGACCTCACACATTTAAAGTGTTAACGCAAATTAGAGCAGAACGGGATAATGTGAGGCATTGACACCCGCAGCTGCATATCTTCCGCTGCTTTCCTCCCCCGAACTCCCCGGGATGGAGATAACAGACCATCTTTTGTACGGGCGCTACAAACCTTCCAACAGCTCCCAACAAGGGCTGTGATTCACATCTGCCAGCAGCTCAGATGAACAGACACAGAGCGATGGACAGAGGAAAAAGAGCATCAAGTGAAAGAGAGGGATGAGCTGCGAACCACTAATCAACCTAACCCGGCATGACTTTCTCTATGGCAACCTGAGCATGTGGCAGCTTCTGGGGATCCTACATCATCCTTGCTGCCATGGCAACCTCCATAACAGTGTGTCAGCATGTGTGGCAGGGAGATCCCTATTACTCAGATCAGTTTCCATGGTGCGTTGCCTAGAGGGGGTTTACTGTAAACAGATTTAGCTATTTTTATTGAGCTAGGAAAGTGTTTGTGGTGAAAAGATTGAGATATTTGTAGAGACGATATTTAATTTCTGTGGTCAACTTATACCAACAGGAGATGGCCACCAAAATAAGATTCACTGAGAGGAGGGAAGCTTTTTTCTTTTTCTTCAAATTAAAGGCACTGTCCCAAAATCCAGTGGGCCACTACATAGACAACATTCTAGTTCACATTGAACCTTATAAATGACTAAGCTATACTGGTGTTAGTTATTTTAAACTGGTCAAGCTGGTCTCCCAGCCTGGCCAGCTGAAAAGTGTTTAACCTTTCTAAAATTGGACTTTAAGGCCCCAACCCCCCCCCCCCCCCCCCCCATTAATGAATCAAATTCATTAATAGTGATTAGATTTTTTATTTTTTATTTAGATTGAACCATTTAGTATTGGATGGACAACCATTCAAACATTTAGGGGCTGTAAGATATATATAAAAAAGAAATGAATACTTTTATTCATCAAGTTTGCATTAAATTGATCACTGTATAGACATTTATAATCTTCTATTCCAATGCTCTTTTGAACTTTTTATTCATTGAAGAATCCTGAAAAAACGTGTATCATGGTTTCCATAAAAATATAAAGCAGATATGAATTTGTTTTCAACATTGATAATAATTAAAAAAAAAAATGTTTCTTGAGCAGCAAATCAAAATATTAGAATGATTTCTGAAGGATCATGTGACACTGAAGAGTGGAGTAATGATGCTGAAAATACAGCGTTAACATCACTGGAATAAAGTGCATTTTAAAAAATATTACAATAAAAAAACTGTTTTTGAATTTTAATATACATTCACAGTACTACTTCACAATATATTATGTTATATTATGTAATTGCATTTTTGATCAAATAAATGCAGCCTTAGTGAGCATAAAAGACATCTTTCCCAAACATTAAAAAATATTAGCGACCTCAAACTTTTGAAAGGTAGTTTAATTTTATAATCACTGCTTTCTCAGCCATCTTGGAGGTTTTCTTTTGAACTTTTGAAGCTGAAAAAATGCATTATGTAATTTGCGATGTGATTGTGATGGTACCTAAAAACTTGCTCAAAAGGAGGAAACTTATGCGGCCTACTTAGTTTTAAAATGCTGCCTACATAGAGCAGATGGGTGATTGTCAAATCTCACCTTAAACTTGTGCTCGTAGCTCTCCAGAGCCTCCATTACCATACACACGGCCTCCATGGAGCGCTCCAGACGCCCGTCGACGCCATTAAAGCGATACATGCTGCCAGAGACGTCCGCTAGCAGACGCAAACGCTTCGGCTTCTGCTGAGGAGACCCCAACTGCAGCCAGACCAAAAGAAAAACACACTAGTCATCCACACATCCAGTCTCAAATAACCAGACATATATTTAATTAGGAAAATCATTTAATGCAGTTACTATGTGGTTTCTTTAATTGCAGCATTCTGTTTGCACAGACTCCTCTTCTGAAAGCCTCATTGGTCAATGAGGTTTTTAATGGATAATACAGGAGCCACATAATATATTAAGGCACCACTGTAAGAGCTCAGTAATGTTATTACAATAAAATCAGATTTTAAATATGCGCTTATGGGACACAGTGTGCATTCTTGCTGTGAGTGTCTGCTAAAGTGAAATTCAGCGATACTAGTAGAAGGAACAATATGAATGGAATAAATTTTTAGTCAAACATCAAGAAATAACGAATGCTACACCTTAAAGTTACAATTTGTCTAAAAAACAAAATTCAGACATTATATATTTACTTAAAGGTCCTTAATCATGTAAAGCTGCTTTTATCTATTTTATATTTTATTGTGTGTTTACTTTGTTAATCACTGTAAAAAAAAAATCAAGATTTGTAATCACAACATTTTTTCTTTTGTCAAATCAGCTTAATTTATTTAGTTGAGATAACTTATTATTTTGAGTTTCTGATGATCAAATTAATCTGCTTCATTGTATTAACTCACTTACTTTTTTAAGTTAAACCTTAAATGCTGCTAAATGTTCACTAACAGTATTCATTTTTTTTCAAATTTCTTTTTATTTTTAAGAAAAGAACAAAAAAGAACTTCATCAGAGCTTTTAAATTACAAAAAAAAGAAAATAGATTTACATATCATGCTGACCACAAGATATATGTTAGAAACTGACCAAAATGTAAGCAGTTATTTGCTTAAAAACTTTGTATTGATATGTGTGTTTGAGCAGATAAAGCCCTGTAGGCGTTTGCCACGATTGTTTAGTGAATATGAGCTCTGACCTCTGGCTCCAGCTCTCCTCTGCGTTTGTAAATGGCCTTCTCTCCTGTTAGGCCATCAATGATCTTAGCATCGTCCAGCTCGCCCAGAGCCTGATTCCTCAACCACTGCCTCTCCTTCCCTTTAGCCTGAAACACAAACACCATTTACATCTTTCAAATAAATCAAACTCAAATAGTCTTCTGGTTATAAGCAGAGATCTTACAAAATTTTGAGAGATTTAGCCCAAGCTCTACACTTTAAATGAGATAAAAAAAGTTCTCAGTCGTGACCTTGACCTCCAGCGGGTCCTTGACCTCCTCTGCTTCAAACATAATGGATCAAACATTAACAAACACCCACAGAAGCACTTCCACATGTGGCTCTCATTATATGAGCGAGCATGTCAGATCTCCACGAAGAACAATGACCCAACACAGCACAACTCATCACTCCACACACATGAACACAAGCACGTACAAAGACAGACATGCAAGTACACTCAAGTAGGCACATTCACAGACACACACACACATCACCCATTATTGTTAGGTAATGCATTACAGAATTGTGAAGTTACACTGTAATAAAGAGTCATGAGCTGAAGAAACAGCACAGAGGATGACGGCACTCCGGGGATTTACTGAATGGATGAGATCCTCTGCT
Source organism: Cyprinella venusta (assembly GCA_038021265.1). Taxonomy (NCBI): domain Eukaryota; kingdom Metazoa; phylum Chordata; class Actinopteri; order Cypriniformes; family Leuciscidae; genus Cyprinella; species Cyprinella venusta. Next base: position 31,297,358 of record CM075867.1, on the reverse strand, counting down.
CTATTCTGTGTCATATCTCAAGTCTGTGTGGAAAAGAGCTCTAATGCTCAATTCCCACACAAATGCTGCCAGTAATTCCACTGACTTCAGACCTGAAAATGACAGAACTGACTTTGTTACAACACAATCTTACACTGTTAGACCTTACCAGGTTTTTTACAGTAAAATACTGGCAACACTGTTGCCAGTAATTTACTGTAAAAATGCACTAAAAACTAATAAGTTGTATTTTTTAGTTAACTTGAGTTTTAGTGCATTTTTACAGTAAATTACTGGCAACAGTGTTGTAAAAATGCACTAAAACTAATAAGTTGTATTTTTTAGTTAACTTGAGTTTTAGTACATTTTTACAGTAAATTACTGGCAACAGTGTTGTAAAAATGCACTAAAACTAATAAGTTGTATTTTTTAGTTAACTTGAGTTTTAGTACATTTTTACAGTAAATTACTGGCAACAGTGTTGCCAGTATTTTACTGTAAAAAACCTGGTAAGGTCTAACAGTGTATTTACGGCAGGGATTCCCAAACTTTTTTTGCCAGTCGAACCCTATAGACCTAAAACATTCAAGTACTTTTTTTAATATTGATTGTTTTATTATTATTATCACATTTTTATTAATTAATAAATGATTAGCATTTCAACAATTCACAAAACTCCTGAGTCCTGCAGTTTCTTAATGAATGCCCAGTTTGGAAATAATGATGAAAACCATAAAATGGTTGTTATTAAAATTCTATACTGTTAAAATAAATAAACGTTGTAGAGAACAATACATAAAACACATTACCACTCTGATATATCCACTTGTAGAAAGAAGAGCCTGTATGAGTGAGTGGAGGTGGGGCAAATTAGCATATTCATGACTCCAAGTATACTAAATGAAGCAAGGGTGTAGAGTTACTGTAGATTCAATCTATTTTAAGGCATGAATCTTTTTTTTAGAGGAAAATCCTTTAAATATGCCTTTTTGTTGATTAAAGAAGGGATTGAATGGATAAAATGATTGACTACATTGGGACTTTAACTAAAAACTTTGGTGTGTGTGTGTGTGTTATTTATAAAAGGTTTTGAAAAACACCTAACCATAAAGGGATACTCCACTTTTTTTGGAAACAGGCTCATTTTACCACTCCCCCAGAGTTAAACAGTTGAGTTTTACTGTTTTCGAATGTATTCAGCTGATTTTTTGATATTATGAAGAATATCAGTAACCTGACAATTTCTGGTCTCATTGACTTCAATAGTAGCCTATATTTTTTTCCTACTATGGAAGTCAATGAGACCAGAAATGGTCTGGTTACTGATATTCTTCTAAATCTCAAAAAATCAGCTGAATAAATTCGAAAACAGTAAAACTCAACTGTTTAACTCTGGGGGAGTGGTAAAATGAGCCTATTTCCAAAAAAGTGGAGTATCCCTTTAAGTATATGCAATATTAGGAATGTTTGCTTTTCCAAACACCATTAATAAATGTCCTCAAGCTACTATAACAGGCTCATAGAGCATGCAGAATCCTGAGAATAAATGAGTGTATAAACCACAAACTACAGGAAAACCTGCTGTGAACACTTCTCTGTCAGGTAGGTGTGTGAATGAGCATGTGTTCAACATGTTTGGGAGAGCCAGTTGTGGAAAATCATATGAGGAGTGATTACAGAGTAAAGGCCCACATTTGATGTTTTGCTCTCTTTTTACAGCTCTCGTATACCACATTCCTTTGAAAACAGATTGTTGTTGTTGTTTGTGTTTTTTTAACATAAAACTTAATGAACCAGTACAAGCGTTTACCAATAAGAAGTTGAGACAAACTTTACTCGTTTCTCATGATCTTAAAAACGGTAAAAATGTCTCCGTAAATGTATTTATATATTTATTTAATTTAGTTCAGCAGTCAACTTGTGTCCAGCAAACTCAACAGAGTTCAAAAAAGTCCTCCTATAATAACATTTTTAATTGGAGAATTTGAAATATTACATTTTATTTTTAGAGTTGGAAACTGGATAGAAAAGAAAAAGCAGTGTCCAGCAAGATGCACCTCACAATATTATTATTATTCTCAACATCTTGGAAAAATAGTAAAGAAAGATTAGATGTTTCCAAACTTCTGACAGTTAGTGTATGTGTCGCCATTTTTACAGGAGCAAATGAATAGGCGGTGGTCAAATTACTATCTGGAAAGATCCCAAGCGGAGAACAGAGGCTCAGGGTGACGTGGAGGTTAACTTCTTCTCAGGACAGGACAAGTACAGAATGATGCCAGTGCGCTCAATCTGGACCACACACATGCCACAGTGGCTGCCAGCCTTCTTCACAACGCTATTGTAGGTGAAAGCAGATAGCGCTGATTTAGAGGACCGGACTGTGAAAGACAGACAGAGATAATCCTTGTCACCATGTTTTCACATAAACACATCTGTCTTTGAGAAGAGCTCCTCGCACGGACTGCCAAAGAGGAACCTGATCCTCCCTGTGGGCTGCTGGAGCCGGTCCTTCATTCACACAGCACAGGGAATCCCCATGAGAAGATGCAGATCTCAGATCAGACCGAGCCGCAGCTTGTTTAGTTGAACATAGACGGCGAAACTAGCTGATCTTCAATCAGCATTTTCTGAGAAACTCCACCCGGGTTCTAGCGCTCTGTCCACCCACACCCAAACAAAAAAGATCAGACGCGCTACAGGACATCCTTCCATACAGAATGGCGAGCGCCTGGGTCCATATCGACAGACCAATCAGGAGGGCAGGACGCCTAATAATAATAACAACGCATGTTCTTTTGGACGCACAGGATGTCCCTCTCGTGAGTTGGCTGAAAAACTGTAGGTGTGGTTTCGTGCATGTGCACGTGCACAAAAGAGCTAGCACTGCAACTAATTGGCTAGTATGCGGAAAATGGCTATTCAGCAACTTTTTTTGCACAGACATCGAAGATCAACCGTTTTTAATCTGCAGAGTGGGAATAAGTGGGTTACGCAATGGCAAAATAGCCTAATTTGCATATATTTTTGACATGACACAGATCATAGCATTGTTTCCTATGAAAAAAACATGCAACTATGCAGTCCGATTCACAAATAAATGACTAGATGGTCCTTTTAGAAGATTTGGCATCTACTAAATCGCATGCCGTCAGTGGCATTTTCACGGATGTTATTCCATGTTGTAGACACCGAATCAGTTTTCTTGCTGCTGAAAACAAACATTTTGGAAGGAAAGGCTAAATATAAGTGGAAACAGTACATAAAATACTTAAAGGGGTGATAAACTGAGAAATCAAATTTTCCTTGAGCTTTTGACATCTTAGAGGTCATCATATAATAAGAATATCCTGTAAGTTTCAGAGCTGAAAATGTCCTTGTTAGTCCAATAAAAGCTTTTATTGACACCAGCCCCAGCAAACGACTCGTTTTTAAAAATGGGGAACTATGACGACAAAGAGGATAAAACAACACCCCCGCAGTAGTAGATCAACTCCGTCTTCAACACGGCCGGTTTAGCCCCGCCCACCGATTCGCGCATTACACGCATAGCATAGCTAATTAACATAGCATAGCCTACCTCTTGATGACAAACCGGATCGAGCTACCGAAAAATACAAAATATTGTGCAGTGCCTGTTTGTGGAAGAAGACAGTCGCTGCATAAACTTCCTCTGGATTCCAATAGGACTGCAAAACTTCATTTGTCATGACGTTCCACTCCAGCTGATGACATTTCACTGAGGATTGTAAACAAGACTGGATTTGCAGACCGATTAAAAGTAAAGAACGGTGCTGTGCCGTCTATATTGGATCTGACAGGAAAATTGCAACACACGGACTCTGGCTCGATCATGTATGGGAGAATCATTCCGGTTGCCATTATTGGACGTTTTCAAAAACAAATTCCCCCACGTACACCGACGAGGTGAGTTCAAACTCATTATAATATGCAAAACTGTTATCCACTCACAGCAGAGGGCGTTTACGTACAAGTCTTCAGTGCGAAACGCCCACAAAAATCCAGCGTTTCTGGGCTGGTGCGGAAACGAGGGCAGAAAATAGCTTTTTAGTTATTCATTTTGATGTTTTTGAATGCAAAAACCAAGCGAATGTCATAATTTCACCTCAGGCAACAATATAATAAAATTTAAAAAGCCAGTTCATGACCCCTTTAATATTAAAGATGACCAGCGGGTGCTATTTTCCATCGCAGTGAAAGCACAAGTGCCAGTCTATCTGGGTTCACTCCACCACAGGATGTAGTAACGGATCCACTCCACTGACTTATTGGTTCACTTCCATTGGTTGTCGCTCCCGAAAGTCGCTCTTATCTTGAGTAAGATTTCTCATCATTTCACTGAAAAGTCTGTGGTGTGTCTCGAGACAAATTAAAACCTTTCTAAGAGAGTCATAACATGAAAAAGTTTGGGAAGTCACTACAGCCCATGCACAGGGAAGAAGATGCACAGACCTGGAGTGGGACTATTAGCGGTGTTTACCTGCAGACTGTCCAGAATGATTCGCAGCGACTGGACCTGTCGTCGGACCGCTCCAGAGAAACGCTCGTAAGTGGTGGCATCATACTCGCTCATCTCAATTTCCTTGAGCCTGTGACAAAAACACAACCCATTAGACACACACTCTGCAGTGCTTACTATTACTGAAGTATGAGTACAGACTAAAGCACCAACATTATTACAGCTCATGTGAGACTCAGACTACAGACATGATTAATTCTTCAAAACGTGTGTAAGCAACCACTTTAGAAACTTCACATTTGTAACCTTCAAGCATTTTGCTGGAGAGTTTTGTACAGGTAAGAACTACTTAACGTAACAATTTGTCTTCATTGACATTCTTGCCCTGAGAAGTCTTGTAAACAATGTCTAGTTTGTCTTAAAAGAGTGTTCATGGGGCAGAAGGATTTTAGAGAACATTGATCTGTTTAGTCACACATTAAGTACAGCTGTCAAGATAAAGAATAGTGCACACTTGAGAGTAGGAGGTGTAGGATAAACATTTCTCTAAGGCAAGTCCATACAGCTCCATGACCAGCACCCAAACACATGCAACACCCAGGTGCTCAAAGCCCAGCCAGCCTCAACAGTGTGGGTGTAAGAGGGATGGAGGCTGGAGCTCTGCCAGGTCAAGAGTCACCCACGGTGATCGCTGCGTCAATGTCGCCAAAACATGTCCAGCTCAAGTTTCATACACACACCCTCCCAAAAAAGAAAAGAAAAGGCTTTAGGGTATTTTCGACCTGAAAACCTCTAAATTTCCATCACAATCTTTGAAGGATTATCCCATATAGGCTAAGATATCAATATTAATGATAAAACTGCTTGTAATTGAGGAAAAATAAAAGGAAATATTATTAAAATGTGTTTTTTTTTCATCAATTTATTTTTATACATTAATAATAATTAGCTAATTTAACTACTTTTAAATCATCCTGTGGCCCCCATTGGAATGAGTCCCCTTAGTTGGCCATGTCCCTCTGGTTGAAAACACTGGCTTATATTATAAAAACCCTTAAGATTTTTCGCATTCTGAATTTATTTAGGACAATAAAGCATATTTCCTTTCTGAATTATCAATACTATAATGCACCTGATGATTTTTCAGTCGATTATGGAAAAATACTGTAATACTTTTTGAATTTTTTTTTTATCTGTATAAATGAAAAGCAATAGAGTACTGCAGTAGTGATGTATTTTTGAAGGCCAACCTGGAAGTTAGCATCACCCTGGTTCCCTCGACAAATGTCCGATAGGATTTTTCCCATTGGTTTTTGGATTATTGCAAGGTCTGTGACTAACAAAGCATATGATTCATACACGTTTTGTTCATCATGATACTCAACTTTCATGAATTTTGAAGCATAAATACAATCAGCAGAAGTCAAAGCTAAACGTAGGAGCCATCACTAAGTTTCGAAACGTCACCATCACTAAGTTTCTAACAACTCCTTTTTTAAAAACATTTTCCCTGAAAGTTCATGTTATAATAGTGTGTAAGAGTGCGGTTATAAGAAGGAAGCTGTGAAAGCGTAGATGAGTAGATGAGATCTGATTGGCTGATGACGTTTAATGTCCTCGACAACATATACAGTCCCATTTAACCACTTGTTAGTAACCACCCTTTACAAGACAAGTAAAATCTTAAAAAACAAACACAAGAGGGTATTACTGATGTACTTTATATTGTAGAATCAAATGTGAAAATATCTTGAAGTTTTGTTCACCACAGATCTTATTTCAGGCATTTACCCAAAAACCCATTGAAAAACAAAAACCATATATATATATATATATATATATATATATATATATATATATAGACTTCAGGGTAATGGAACCAGAAGTGTTAAAAACCAGAAGTGCTAAAACTCATTTCCAGATTTTGGCCTGAAAAAATATGTCATCCATGCACCACTCTACAATTATGATGCAAAATTCAATTTTAATAAAATATAATAGTTGTATATACATTTTTGATGTTTTTACAAACCCTTTTGCAATAAAATAATGATAATTAGCAAGGGTTGTACGTAATTGTTATAAAAATGCAGAAATCCTAACTCCAAAACATACATTTGTTTGTGTTTTTGCTGAGAAGTGTGATTTCTATACCACTAGAGTAAAAGCACTGCAAATTTAATATAATTTTTCAAATGGGTTTCCTGAACAATCCCCCAGTCAGAACTTGGCAAAACTGATGGCACTGGTTAAGCTAGCGTTGCTGAGTCATATTTATACAGTATATATTTGTTGAAATATGACCTGCACCATGTTCTTGACAAGATCTGTGAGATTCCCCCAGTCACTTGATGGACAGGCCTAAGCAGAACTGTTTCTGTCGCACAGGTGGTGTGAAGCCAATAATCCCTAAACAGATTCTACAGTTAATCCTACTCTTCAGCTCAGGTCCAAGACGGGCCTACATGAGTGAGTGTGTGCATGTGCGTGTGAGAGCCTAGGTGTTTGATGTCATGAGGGGGAAACAGAGTGTGAAGTGTGTCTAGACCATAGCGGCCCACAGACCTCAGGTGTGCTCACTATCAGATGTGAGATCATACCAGACACTGTGATCTCAAAATACTGTGACACCATGATTCTTTTCAAAAGAAACGATCCCTCACCTCTCCATCACCACCTGGACCAAAAATATCTGGAAAAGCCACAAAAGTGCTGCTAAATTCTTCCTGTGCTACAAAAGATAAATGTAACATGTAAGGAGTGCTCTCTTCTTGCTCGTGGTATTATCGCTGTCCTTCTTCCTGCTTAGCTCCTCTCTCTCTCTCACACACACACACACAGTGGGTTTCCTGTCTGGCCTCTGAAGCTCACATTCTTTGCGCAGTGTTATTGGAGGGAGGACAGACTGCTGCTATTTTCTCCTGAATTCCAAACTTGTCCACAGACCGGAGAGTGAGGTGGCCAGCGTGGCCATGCAACAGCAGTGGGAAGAAGCACATGAGAGTGAAAAAGTGCAGAGAATATTATAGAAGCAAGTGCAGCAAGTCATAGAAGCAAGTCAGATAATTGAAGCGTTCGTGAACATAAGAGACCCCTTTCAAAAGCATTTAAAAATCTTTAAGATTTTTAAACATTTAAAGCTACGGCTTTCCATAAATCGTAATTTATTCAAATAACAACATTTTAAATCAGTATCTGACCAAATGTGTTACATCTCATCTCATCAGAGTCACAAATGATTTGTTCTTATCCTCCGATTGTGGTTGTATCTCGCTACTGGCGTTACCCAATGATAATATTGATGACAACATTCTTTTAAATAGACTCGAAAATTATGTTGGCATTAGTTGAACTGCATTAGCATGGTTTAAATCATACTTATCTGACCATTATCAGTTTGTAGCACTAAATGAAGAGATCACAATCACAAGTTCACTATGGTGTACCACAAGGCTCAGTACTAGGACCGCTGCTATTCACTCTGTACACCCTTGGGAGACATCATTAGGAAGCATGGCATTAGTTTTCACTGTTATGCTGATGATACTAAGTTCTATATTTCTTCACGCCCTGAAGAAACGCCCGATTCACAAAATTAACAGAATGCATAGCTGATATAAAAAATTGGATGACTAGTAATTTCCTACTACTTAATTCTGAAAAAAAAATAAAATAAAAAAATTAATTATTGGACTAAAAACTTCTTCACATAATAACCTAGAATACTGTCTAACACAGCTGTCATAAAGCCAAAACAATCTCTGTTTTTTAAATTTCCTATTATCACTGTAAAGCAGCTTTGGAACAAATCTACATTGTTAAAAGCGCTATATAAATGAAGATGACTTAACTTGACTTGTCAATAGATGCTGAAACAACTGTATGAAGGGGGACAGCTCTACTAGAGGTACATTAATGACTAATTCAGCTTTTCCAGCACTACATCAAAATCGAAAGAGTTGTATAATCACTGTAACATACACTTGCAAAAAGGTAGATAAAGTCCCACTTCCTGTGGAAACTCGTGACAACTGAGAATAAAATATTGTGAATGTGACAGACAGCACGTAGATACAAAAATTTGAAACACAAAGGGGACTATCTGAGAGTAAAAAAACTATCTGAGAGTAAAAGAATTCAAGAGAGCAACAGCTACAGTGGCCACGAACAAACTATTTTCTTCCGGAAACAAACTTTGTTGCATTATTTCCTGTTATCTCTGTAAAGCTGCTTTGAATCAATCTGTATTGTAAAAAGTGTTTTATAAATTATAAATGGGACTTGACTGCATCTAAATTCAGTTGTCAACTCACCTTTTAGTGTTTAATCCTGTTCTGTACACACACAGTTCAGTAATTTACGGGTGTGAAAACCAAATTCTAAAATTCTATGAAGTGTGTACGGAACCAAACAGAATAACTAGTTGTTATGACGTACTGTACAACGAGAAATATATGATGATAGATACATATTTGAGGCACAATAAAAAAAGTCAAGTTTGGTTAAAGGGATACTCCACTTTTTTTTGGAAATAGGCTCATTTTACCACTCCCCCAGAATTAAACAGTTGGGTTTTTACCATTTTCTAATCTATTCAATATTAGAATTTAATACTAGCCAATTTTTTTTTAATATTTAGAAGAATATCAGTAACCAGACAGTTTCTGGTCTCATTGACTTCCATAATATATTTTTTTCCTACTATGAAAGTCAATGAGACCAGAAACTGTCTGGTTCCTGATATTCCTGACACTGTCCCTATGTTGGTATTTTGTAAGATGCCCTCAACAAACAAAAGACAGGTCCTTTAATGACATCATTCTTTGGTGTGTGACATCATGGTGCAACACATACTGCAACATTTTACAATTTGCATTCACAAACAATGGTTATGTTAATGAGCTCATGATTGTGATGTCACAAGCACAACAAGTGCTGAATGAGTCATTCTTGCATAAATGATCAGTGAGGACATTATGAACATGAGTGCTGGTGTGGTCTGGGAGTAAAATGTTTTTTTTTCTGAATCAAGACTATGCATGAAAGAAATGCATGAAAGAACGGCCATGAGAATATATGGGTTCTGTGGCCAAAACAGCTGACAACCACAACACCAGAGTAACTCTAGTAAAGCCATTTAATTTTAAAAGAACAAGAAAAATCCTGAGAAATGTCCCCTTTAAGATCTATTAAGCTTTAAAAAAGAGCAAAAGAGCTTTGTGCAGTCCATTGGCCCAAACAGAGGTGTCCTTGATGGAGAAACACTTGTACTTGCTTCATGTGCCTGCCCACACAGCTTAATGAATCGCAGTATTCACATGGTGCATATCTGAGATAACTGGGCCCTTTGAAGACCTCTATAGAGTCTATTCTGCGATCTAGAACATGCTGTTTTTTATGAGTCACTCATTTTAGCATTTCTTGTCCGTTCCAAAGCGTAGTACTCTCTACACCCCACATACTGTAGCATGACTGACTGATTTGCATCATGCACATGTGAAAAACACTCTACATACCAAAATTGACTCACTTACCAACTTAATTACCAGGTTGATGGTCTTATTGTACAGTAAATGATTTAAAGTTTTAGTGTAATTTCAAAAAAATGTCTCGTCTTTGTTTGCTTCAGCTCTTCCTTTCAAAATACACCCGTTTCCTTCTTTCATCACATAGGCCATGTGTTTATCCTCACAACTATGATCCTTTTTTTGAAAGAAATGAAATCTGTGAGGATTTTCAGTCTTGATTTAGACCGTACTATAGTACTAAGACAGCTCTCATTAGAGTCACAAATGATTTGCTCTTATTCGATTGTGGTTGTATCTCTCTACTCGATCTTAGTGCTGCATAAATGCAATGCATGCATAGGCAGCTCAGTAGCTTATAAGACGAAGCCTCACACACATACTTGCTTTCATTGAGACAGCACTGCAAAATTTCTGGAGAGATTAACAGGCACTCAGGCCAGAGGGTAAAGGTCACGCAGGGTCAAGTGTAGGCTTTTTGGAGAAATCTGTGTTTGAACTGCAGTGAGTGATGAATGAGAGAGACAGATGGGTGTACCTCTGCTTAAAAGCCTTCTCCCCCATCTCGCGGGCTGCTCTCTTCACCTCGTCTGGCACAGCGTCTTTCTCCGCCTGAGAGACCTGGTAAACTTTGTGTCCGGCGTCTAGACGGTAGGGTCCTCCCTTCCCTCCGAGACCTGCTGTATCTCTGCCACCTACACCAACATACAGGCAATTTGTTGAGTCACCACGTAGATGATTGATAAGCGTGTGTAGGGTACTTGCATAATAACTGGAGATTTAAAAAATAAAGGTTAATTTTAATATTTTTAACGAAGACCTTTTCCCTTGCTTTAAAGTTAGAGATGGATTTATAGGCAAATTTAAAGAAAACAGTCATTAGGCCCTATTTAATATGTTTATGGTGTAAGTAAATGGTGATTCTCATTCGATTGTATTTATTATGGTAAAGTTCAATTCTACAGTATAACAGTAAATACAATTTTGAATATGCATAAATGAATTGCAGTACAGCAAATCTTTACTTGATGTATAAATATGGAGTTTTGTTTCCTTGCCACTTTCACCGCAAGTTCAGTTGCGGTTTAAAATATATTTTTAGTAATATTAGTGACAATGTGACAAAATTAACTGATTTGAGCTGGATAATGACACAACTATCTTCTTTAGAGCTGCTAAGTTTCATTATTGGTGAACAGCAACATTGACAGTTATTGATCTGAACTGAGCTGAATAATGACACTATTATCACTATTATAATATCGACACATAACTGATGTATTTTACAACTTCAACAGATATTTTCCTGATTTATTCATATAAATATTCCTATTTCATTACTGTGATGGGGGATGGGGTTAAATATTAGAGCCCGACCGATAAAGGATTTTGAAGGCCGATACCGATACAAATATTTTTGGGTTTTAAAATCCGATATTCCGATATATCGGCCGATATTTTTTTATTAAATATTGTTGGATTTCACACACGTGTAAAAGAATAGCTAACCTTTCTGCACAAGATAGGTTTGATACTTTTTCTCGGTCTAAATGTTCACACCTCGCAAGTATAACGTACATTTTACAATGCAGGGACTGTAACTAGAGATATGCTAGTTATAAATACAGTAATCATTACTTTATTTAGGCAGAAAAAGTTCATTGTGGTTTTCAAGCACATTAATGTTAACGTTAGCGGTCTTCCACAGATAATAGTGGCATTAGCTAGCTTTGTGGTTAGCTAGTCTAATATGAGCCATAATTTAGCAAAAGATAACATCATACTGCAAATTGTAAAACATACATTTTCAATATAACAGGCCAAGGAGAGATGATTGAAGCGTGTTTCATCCATTTTTATTTTATTTTTTAAATATTCATTTATCGGCCATTATGACTGCCGATACCGATATTTTGGAAAACGCATAATATCGGTCGGCCGATATATCGGTCTGGCTCTATTAAATATGACTGAATAAGCTTTGTTTCTCCTTTGATGGGATGTGACTACCTGTGCCTCCAGCCCACTGGTTCCCCCCAACATGAGGGGCGTTTTTGGGGTCAATCTTGCCATGTTTGGGGGAGCTGACATCTAGGCCACTGTCTCTCTCAATGGTTATCTGAAAATAGAAAAAAGAAAGCACTTTCAATAGTATCATTGAAAATTCACCCATTTGATCTCCATCTAGGGTTATGAGGTAAATTAAATCCAAGTCATCTTTACAAGGCAAAGCAAGTGAGTTATATACCAAAGAGCAGAATGAGCTTACACAGACTTTTTAATGTGCCATAAACATTTACTCTGGAATCACAATCGCAGGAAACAATGTATTATGCAAGAAAAATAAATGTTGATTCTCATGCCAAGCTCTCAGGAAACAAGTCACAAACTGAATGACAATGCAAAGTTTGTTGCCTGATAGATTTAAACATTTTAAAATGTCTTCAAACAGGGGTCCACGACTTCTATTGGGTCTCTACCAATTAATGTTTGCATAAATCTCACTTTTAACAATGAAAAGTAACATACAGACAATGATACATGTGCGACAATAACGTGCATAGTTCTAATTTACTATCTTAACATAATATAACTATCATAATGTGTTTGGTTTCTATTAATATGGAAGGCTACACATTTTGTATTGGGGAGGCGGTCCCTGCTCCATGTTTTTATGAGAAAGATGGAAAGAAAAATCTCAGCAGAGCACAAAAATGCACAATAAATGGATTACTGTCACATGGGACATCACTGCTTTTCAGCAAGGCCTTGATATCTCAACCGATTTTGAAGCGTTATCTGTGTGTGTAGACATATTTGTTTCCTAATGTTGACTTGAAGCTCTCTGAAGCAGGTTTCTACAATCATTTAGTGCCAATCTCTCCCTCTTCTTATCTTCCTTCACACAGTCCATTCATATCATAAAGCACTGGGCCTCTCTTTAATACCCACACACCCATCTGAAGGGTTGTGGGGCTTTCTCATGACCTCCACACACTCCTTTACAGCCTCCTGCTGTGTGCAAATACAGTCTGAACGCTTCAAACGTGTGAGTGTAGTGTCTTTGAGAGAGATAGCAGCACAGTTGGACTCTTTTAATGTTGGACAGTGAGAGAACAGATACTTATTGTTTCAAAATGTCCCTTTCCCTCCTATTAATATAAAAGGCAATTCTCATTATGCAACGACCCTGCATGCTTTGACTAGGCAAGGTCACGTAAGGTCCCTGAACTTGAAGTCCGAGCTTATTAAGACACTTCCCGTTTTACACTGCACACTGAAAGGAAGTACACATGTAGGGAATGAACAGAAATGTTTTTGCCAAGTCATACGGAAAGGAACAGTTGAAATAAACAGACCATGGAGGCTAGAGGAAAGATCTGCCCTTTAAATCAGTCATGCAGGGTGAAAGTTTTGATGCTGCATGAATTACCCTTTAATACTTTTAAAATATTTAATCCAAAAGCGAATTAGTCACCCTCATGCCATTTCAAACGTGTTTTCTTTAGTGGAAAACAAAATATGTTTTGCTGAGGGATCATGCTGCATTTTCCATACAATGAAGCATATGTCTGAATTTCCTAGAGTATTTCTCATTTTTGTATTTCTTAAACTCATTATTTATTAATTAAAATAGTGCAGAAACATACAGAAAAAGAGCAATAAAATAGAAAATGATATCATAGAGGACTGTGTGTGAAGAGTAATGTCACTTAAATTTTGAGTAAATTATTCCTGTAAATCCATCTTTAAATACATGTCTGTCAGGATTTCTATTTAAATAGTAATTTTTATATTGGTCCAATATAACAATAAATTCCTCCAGTTTAAATATTCACTATGTGATGTCCAGATACTTTTTTGTGAGTGTAATATTATACTCAAGGCTATACACACACTTAATCTGATATGAACTTTCAGTATTTCACAACAAAGTGTGTGTGTGAGAGATAATGTGTCTAAGTGTGTATTAGGAACGGAAGAGATATGGCTTACAGATGTTCACGATGAACGTGGCTTAGAGATGAACATTTGCCAATAACATGTACATAAATGCCACACCAGCAAGATGCATTTGAACACGTAACAAGCCACTGTAGATATCTGCATAAAAACATGCACCCTATACGCACTGCCAAACTTCTCTACGGAAAATCAGTGACAGTCCTGTTTATGATAAGGAGATTTATGTGTGCGTGCGTGTGCAACGTGGCTTCAGATTAGCCGGGATTTAACAGCACAAAGATGAGACACACAAGCATTATCACAACACCCTACTGACATTACAGATTAAAAACAGAGTAGACAGACGGTCTTGAAAATCAGACAGATACACAGACAAAACGACAGACAAACAGGTGGGCAGACATATAGAAAAAAACAGATATATCCACAGACAGACAGACAGGTCAGCAGCCATTAGGACAGGCAGACAGACAGACAGACAGACATGTCAGCAAACATTAAGGCACACAGACAGACAGGTCAGCAGATGTTAGGGCAGACAGACAAAAAAGGTAAGCAGACATTAGGGCAGACAGACAGACAGACAGACAGACCAGGCAGCAGACATTAGGGCAGACAGACAGACAGACAGACAGACAGGTCAGTGGACATTGAGGCAGACAGACAGACATGTCAGCAGCCATTAGGCAGACAGACAGACAGACAGACAGGTCAGCAGCCATTAGGGCAGACAGACAGGTCAGAAGACATTAGGGCAGGCAGACAGACAGACAGACAGACAAACAGACAGACAGACAGAAAGGTCAGCAGATATTAGGGCAGACAGACAGACAGGCCAGCAGATATTAGGGCAAAGAGACAGACAGACAGATAGATAGAGAGACAGGGTAGCAGACATTAGGGCAGACAGACAGACAGGTCAGCAGACATTAGGGCAATCACACAGACAGGCCAGCAGACATTAGGGCAGACAGACAGACAGGTCAGCAGACATTAGGGCAATCACACAGACAGGCCAGCAGACATTAGGGCAGACAGACAGACAGGGCAGCAGACATTAGGGCAGACAGACAGACAGGGCAGCAGACATTAGGGCAGACAGACAGACAGGTCAGCAGACATTAGGGCAAACAGACAGACAGGGCAGCAGACATTAGGGCAGACAGACAGGGCAGCAGATATTAGGGCAAACAGACAGACAGACAGACACAGACAGACAGATAGACAGAGAGACAGGTGAGCAGACATTAGGGCAAACAAACAGACAGACAGACAGACAGACAGACAGACAGACAGGGCAGCAGACATTAGGGCAGACAGACAGACAGGTCAGCAGACATTAGGGCAAACAGACAGACAGGGCAGCAGACATTAGGGCAAACAGACAGACAGGGCAGCAGATATTAGGGCAAACAGACAGACAGACAGACACAGACAGACAGGTGAGCAGACATTAGGGCAAACAGACAGGGCAGCAGACATTAGGGGAGGCAGACAGACAGATCAGTGGACATTAAGGCAGACAGACAGGTCAGCAGGCATTAGGGTAGACAGACATACAGGTCAGTGGACATTAAAGCAGATAGGTCAGAAGACATTAGAGTAGACAGAGAGGTCAGCAGACATTAGGGCAGACAGGTCAGCAGACATTAGGGTAGACAGACAGGAGTGTCTACCTAGCTTGTGAATTTACAGTAAGGAGACATAGTGAGCATTGATGCTCCCTGGTTTTCACAGTGCACTGTGGGACATTTTAGGGAGCGAACATTTCAGAAAAGACATTCTTACATGATTTAAGTGTGGCTGAAGTAAGAAGACAGTAGGCAGCAGTTTGCTTTTAGGGGTCACTATGTACAGAAAGACTTAAATTATGGAACAATTTTGACGTAACAAGCCTAAAGCAAATGGGTCATATAGCTAACTGGAGACGCAAAAGTGGGGCAGACCTCTAAATTAAGCCTTTTATCCAATTCCATGTGTATCTATGTAGGACAAATTTAGCTAGCAACCACGGTGAATTTAAAACAAATGCTCACACGTCTAAGCAAACTTCAATAAGTACACACTTTCACACATGCACACAGAACTGGACAAAATGCTGAAACAAGTTTAGTCCACTTGTCTCAAAACAAGTCTACTCGTGTCCTGAAGTGGATGGAATGACTCCTGACTCCTCAGTCTCAAGATATAAGTACTGGCCCAAGTCTAGGATGAGTGCCTCGCTGCCCAGTGGGCAGAGCAGGAGCCCGGGCTGGAATGTGAGGAATGCCCGTGTTCTGGGGTTGTTTCTGAAATTAAATGTCCCAGGCTGTGTTCACTCGAAGACCCACACAGAGAGCAGGACAATGCAGTCAGACACACTGGACTGGCTGCTAACCACAGGAGGCCCACCAAACCCACAAACCCCTTCATTACATCAGCGCTGAGCTTTTACTTGGTCTCATGGGTTTCACAGTTCTGCTTTACTCACCTTGCATATATACCACAAGAAGTTGATATCAGAAGAACTGTTGTACTGAATGGTTGGTTAATCTAATGTCACTTTGATCTATTTTTGTATGCACTGGCAGCGTAGAGTAGTGAGATACCAACATTGTGTGTTTACTGATGTATACGTTAGTATCAAAATGACAAAAATCGTTATTACACCCAAGAACAGAAGACCACAATCGACCTCCAGCGTATCAACAATGACGGACTATGATGGCAGCTCGCTCAGGGTGGGGATGAGTTGAAATGCTGCTGTCAGTCAACAATGGCTCGATTTGAGGCCAGGGAAAACATATACGGAGATTAAAACAAAAACACTGGATAGATTTGTATCATTATGATGGTTGTGTACAGGCACTGCCAACACATTTCAGTACAATCAACTTGAAGAAGTGCAGGTACATCATTATATGACCCATTTAAAAGCTAAAAGATGTCACAAAATGTCATCAGATAAATGTCAAAGCAGTAAAATCCTCTTGTAAATTCAAGCAGTAAATGTAAAGAAAGCTGTGGCATTTCTTCCAACATTTACGGAGCTGATTAAATTCCTACATAAAACGCTGGTCAAATTTGCCCTGGTCAGACTGAGGCCTCTGCAGACATTTTAACACTTTCAGACATTCAGACTCCATTCAAACTTTATTTTTATTCAAGCAATTATTGTGCGTTTTTTGTAAACTTATATATATATACACACACACACACACACTACCGGTCAAAAGTTTTAGATCGGTAAGATTTTTCATGTTTTTAAAAGAAGTCTCTTCTGCTTACCAAGTCTGCAATTATTTGATAAAAAAATACACAAAAAACAGTAATATTGTCACGAAACAGAAGGACACAGATGGATGAGTATATAGATTTATTGAACAGAGGTATGTTGACACAGGATTCCGATGAGTAGAAACAATGGAAGATAAACAGTCTGATAGTGAGTCTCTTATCTTGAGCAGGTTATGGAGAAGGAGAGGCTGCAGCCACGGGGATGAGAACCAGCAGTACACGGAGACAGGAGCGACAGGCAGATGGAAGCAGGAAGGACGCTGGAACGGGTAAGTTGACTTGAATTCTGAGGAGATGTAGCGGGAGTCTGTAGTCGTAGCATTGACGAGACCAGACAAAGAATGACTGTGGGAGGTGAGTTTAAGTAGGGGACGTGATTGGTACGGTGATTGATGATAACAGGTGATGGTGATTAGTATTCCGGGGAACTGGAACGAGTGGGCGGAGTGATGGTGTCTGGTGCTGATGCCGATGGATCCGTGACAGTACCCCCCCCCCCCACGGCCAGCTCCAGCTGGCGGACGGGACCGACGACGAGGGCGACCACGGCCCCTGGGTGCTGGACGGTCAGGATGGGAAGAGTGGAAGTCTAGGAGTAGTGAAGGGTCCAGAATGTCCTCCCGATTGACCCAGCATCTCTCCTCAGCACCGAACCCCTCCCAGTCGACGAGGTACTGCAAGTGGCCGCCCCGCCGCCGGGAGTCCAGAATCTCGTTGACTCGGTAGATGTTGTCGTCCTCCGGATCCACTGGAGGAGGGGGTACATCTGCAGCACCAGACCCTGGGGAGGAAGGAGTGAGAGGATTAGTGTAAGGTTTGAGTAGGGAGACATGGAAAGTCGGTGCTATGCGGTAATGAGTGGGAAGTGACAGTCGATAGGTGACGGGATTTATCTGCCTCTGTATCGCGAATGGACCTATGTATCTGGGACTCAGCTTGCGACAGGGCTGTCGGAGACGAATGTCCCGAGTAGATAGCCAGACCATTTGACCCGGAAGGTATTGGGGCGTGTCCGCTCGACGAGTATCGGCCTGGCTCTGATGTCTCCGAACAGCCCGCTGGAGGTGGGTATGAGCTGAGTCCCAGACTCTCTCGCTCGTCTGGAACCAATGGTGGACTGCTGGAACGTCAGATGGTTCTCCTGACCAAGGGAATAGCGGTGGTTGATAGCCGAGTATGCACTGGAAGGGGGTGAGTCCGGTGGTGGTCTGACGTAGGGAGTTTTGTGCATACTCGGCCCAGGGTAGGAAACGACTCCAGCAGTCTTGGTGGTCGTGGCAGTATGACCTGAGATATCTCCCGATCTCCTGGATCTTGCGCTCAGTCTGGCCGTTGGATTGCGGATGGTATCCTGATGTCAAGCTGACCGTCACGCCCAGGAGATTGAAAAAGGCTTTCCACACACGGGAGATGAACTGGGGTCCACGATCTGAGACGACATCCTCGGGGATACCGAAGTTTCGGAACACGTGATGGAACAGGGCTTCGGCGGTCTCGAAGGCGGTGGGTAAACCCGGAAGAGGAACCAGTTTACACGCCTTCGAGAAGCGGTCGACCACCACGAGGATGCAGGTGTTGTTATCTGATCTAGGCAGGTCGGTGACGAAATCCACTCCTAGGTGAGACCAAGGCCGAGTGGGAATGGGCAGCGGGACCAGTTTGCCCTCCGGCAGGTGACGAGGAACTTTGGCCATGGCACAGACTGAGCAACCCTTGACATACCGGGAGACATCCTGGGCCATACCCGGCCACCAATAGCGTTGTTGGACGAGCGAGAGAGTGGATTGACTGCCTGGGTGTCCAGAGCCCGGAGAGGTGTGCACTGAGTCCATGAGGGATAAGCGTAGGCGAGTTGGTACATATATCCGTCCCTCAGGACCTCCCGGCGGAGCAGGCTCGAGAAGGGTGGCTTCGGCGATGTGGTCATCCAGACTCCATTGGATTGGACTGACAACGATGGTTGGAGGGAGAATGGTCTCTGGATCTGAAGGTGCTGCATCTGGTTGGAACTGTCGTGACAGGGCATCAGCTTTTACATTCTTGTGTCCAGGACGGAAGGTCACGGAGAAGTGGAAGCGAGTAAAGAACAGGGCCCACCGGGCTTGTCGCGGATTGAGTCTTCTGGCTTCCCGAAGATATTCCAGATTTCGATGATCTGTGATGACAGTAAACGGATGCTGTGCTCCCTCCAACCAGTGTCTCCATTCTTCTAGGGCGAGTTTGATGGCGAGGAGTTCCCGATTGCCGATGTCATAATTCTGCTCCGCCGGGGTCAGTTTCTTTGAGTAGAAGGCGCATGGATGGAGCTGTGATGGATTCCCCTGCCGCTGAGAAAGGACCGCTCCTACCCCAGAAGTGGAAGCATCCACTTCCACGATGAACGGCAGTGCTGGATCCGGAAGTGACAGGGTAGGAGCGGAACCAAAAGCACTCTTAAGTTCGTGGAAGGCTTGGATGGCTGACGTGTTCCAGGACAGAGACTTGGCCCCACTTTTGAGAAGGTTGGTGAGAGGTGCACTGATGAGACTGAAGTTCTGGATGAAACGGCGGTAGAAATTGGCAAAACCCAGGAAACGTTGCAGTTCTTTACGGGTGGTGGGTTGTGGCCAGTGGTTAACAGCATCCACCTTCCTCTGGTCCATGGTGATACCTTGGGGAGAGATGATGTATCCGAGGAACTGAATGGTGGTTTGGTGGAATTCGCATTTCTCTAGTTTGAGGTATAGTTGGTAGTCTCTGAGTCTTTGGAGGACCGTTTGCACGTGATGGATGTGGGTAGGTAGGTCAGGGGAGTAGATGAGGATATCGTCAATGTAGATAATAACAAACTGGTTGAGGAATTCCCGGAATATTTCGTTCATGAAACCTTGGAAGATGGCGGGTGAATTGGACAATCCGAAGGGCATCACAAGATATTCGTAGTGCCCCGCGGGAGTGATGAAGGCGGTCTTCCACTCATCACCTTCCCGGACTCGGATGAGGTTGTAGGCACTACGGAGATCGAGCTTGGTGTACACGGATGCCCCTCGGAGTTGTTCCAGTGCAGCGGGGACCAGAGGAAGGGGATAACGGAATTTGACTGTGGCTTGATTGAGGATACGGTAGTCGATGCAGGGGCGCAAGCCTCCGTCCTTCTTCCCAACGAAGAAGAAGCTCGAAGCGGCAGGGGAAGTGGATGGTCTAATAAATCCCTGTTGTAACGCCTCCTGTATGTACTCCTCCATGGCCTTCTGCTCCGGGATGGACAGCGGATAGATTTTACCTCTCGGGAGAACCGCCCCAGGCAGTAGGTCGATCGCGCAGTCCCATGGCCGATGTGGTGGTAGACTGGTGGCCTGACGTTTATCGAAGACATCCTGGAACGCCCGGTAAGGAGGGGGAATCCCCGGAAGAGGATCGACTGGAGAACTCTCCACGGAGGTGGTGGACAGAGGAACCTTCTCGACGGTTGGGATGGCATGACTGGTAAGCTTAGTGGTGAGTGGCAGACAACGATGGAAACAGTCGTCACCCCACTGTAGAATTTCTCCGGTGGGCCAGTGAATATGTGGTGAATGGGTCTCTAACCAGGGGCGTCCCAGGATGATTTCAGCGGTGGAGCCCTCCAGCACCAGAAAGGATATTTCCTCCCTGTGAAGCCAGCCGATCTCCAACACTAGGTCGGGGCTACGATGTTCTACCCGACCACGTCCCAGGGGTTGGCCTAGAATGGTCTGAACTTGGAGTTTCTGGGGTATGGTCCGTCGAGGGGTCTGTAGACGGCGAAGAGTGGATAAAGCGATGAAGTTTGCTGCTGAGCCAGAGTCAATCAGTGCCTGGACTGGAAAGGAACGGTTCAGATAAGTGATCGTAGCTGAAGTATATTTTAATGTCGATATGGATAATGGTAGTCGCACAGTACTCACTGCAGGTCGGGGTGGACGAACGGGACAGGAGGCGAGTAGGTGACCGGAGGCTCCGCAGTAGAGGCACAAACCGTTGGTAATCCGGCGGCTCCGTTCAGATGCTGACAGGCGAGTGGTGCCGATTTCCATGGGTTCAGGTGCTGGAGGGCTGTAGTTGGGTGATGGGCGAGGAGGCGGAGGTGCAGGGTGATCTAGTTGACATGCAGTGCGGCGTTGGTCGATCCGAATGGATCGCTGGATGATGCTTTCAATGCCTACGGAATCATCGTAAATCGCCAGTTGTAAACGAATATCGGAATTCAGACCGTGGCGATAGGCAGTGATGAGGGCCGACTCGTTCCATCCAAGAGGGGCTGCTAGTGTGCGGAACTGTAACGCATACGCTGCCACCGAGGATCGTCCTTGCCTCAGACGAAACAGTTGGTCCTGTACAGAAATGGAATGCACAGCTTGAGAAAATACCTCGGTGAAATGGTTGGAGAATGCCGCAAAAGTCCGAGTCACAGGTCCGCGATCTTTCCATAGTGCATGGGCCCAGTTGAGCGCTCGACCTCGGAGCAGAGAGATGAAGAAGGCAACCTTAGATCGCTCGGTAGGGAATGACGCTGGATTCATCTCCATGTATAACTCGCACTGCAGGAGAAAACCACTGCACTCCTCCTCCTCGCCTGAGAAGGGCGCTGGTTGGGCCATGGGACTGGAAGAGGCAGACGCCGAAGAAGTGGTGACGGAAGTGGTGGCTGGTGTTGCAGTGCCGGTCCGGGGAACTGGGGAAGCCGGTGGGAGAGCGGGAGCGCTGGTAGTGGGAGTGGGTTGTTGCATTATGTTGGTCTGGTCTTCTGTCACGAAACAGAAGGACACAGATGGATGAGTATATAGATTTATTGAACAGAGGTATGTTGACACAGGATTCCGATGAGTAGAAACAATGGAAGATAAACAGTCTGATAGTGAGTCTCTTATCTTGAGCAGGTTATGGAGAAGGAGAGGCTGCAGCCACGGGGATGAGAACCAGCAGTACACGGAGACAGGAGCGACAGGCAGATGGAAGCAGGAAGGACGCTGGAACGGGTAAGTTGACTTGAATTCTGAGGAGATGTAGCGGGAGTCTGTAGTCGTAGCATTGACGAGACCAGACAAAGAATGACTGTGGGAGGTGAGTTTAAGTAGGGGACGTGATTGGTACGGTGATTGATGATAACAGGTGATGGTGATTAGTATTCCGGGGAACTGGAACGAGTGGGCGGAGTGATGGTGTCTGGTGCTGATGCCGATGGATCCGTGACAAATATTGTGAAATATTATTACAATTTAAAACAGTGGTTTTCAATGTGAATATATAGTGAAGTGTAATTTATTCATATATATATATATATATATATATATATATATATATATATACTGTATATATTAGGGCTGTCAAAACGATTAATCGCGATTAATCGCATCCAAAATAAAAGTTTGTGTTTACATAATGTATGTGGGGGCACTGTGTATAATTAATTTAGATATATAAACACACACACATGCTTGTATATATTTAAGTAATATTTTCATGTATATTCTGTATATGGATTTATATATAATTTATATTATATATAAATATAAATATTTTATATATAAATAATATTTTTTTTCTTAAATATACATGCATGTGTGTTTTTATATATATACAAAATAATTATACACAGTGCACCCACATATATTATGTAAACACAAACTTTTATTTTGGATGCGATTAATCGCGATTAATCGTTTTGACAGCCCTAATATATATATATATATATATATATGAATATATATTCAAATTGATTCATTCAGGAATGAAGCAAGGGATGAAATCAAATACTTCCCTACTAAATATTATGCGAAAAACAGTCAGTGTTTCCAGATTGGGCGGGTTTAATCATTATTAAGATTTTTAAAAAAAATTTTTTGTTTTTACTTATAACGTATTAGGTCTTTAATAGTACATAACTAGCACTGTATTAGGTTTGAGATAGTATTAGATGATGGATGTTTTCAGCTGCTGTGTCTCTCTCGTCATGACTGTATGGTTTGTGATGTGTGTGTAAGGGGTGAGTCAAAGCGTCCTCTCATTTCCCGTCTGACACACATCATATCTATATTCTGCATCACTGATACTGCACACATCTGCTGCACTGATCACTTTATAAATACATCCATACATGCAGACAGACGGACATGTATGGAGCAGGATCAGTGAGCAGCGCTGACGTCAGGCTCACACATTCCTCGCATGACTGAACACTGTCACGACCGTCATGTGTGGTCAGAATGATGTGCATCCAATTTAGTGGACAGGACCTCGTTGCCTAGACAAATATATCGTACGTCCATACACACTGTACAGGTACAAAAACAAAATTCCAGATCTCTGACAGTTAGAGTGGAAAAAACAGACATTCACTCTAATCTATGACATTTAATTATGGAAAGTTGTGATGTGCTGTTCTCATATATCGGGGCAAAATGATTGACAGCTTGGTGTAAAGTCATAATAGACTCTTTCAAAAGGTTAAGGAGCTGTGGTTCGGTTTATCTGTAGCAACATGATTTTGTAGACCAGGTGTGAACAGAAGGTCATGTATTCTCCTTCATAAAACTAAACTTATATAGCCTGCAAAAAACTTTATAAATTCTACACTAAATATATGGATTTTACACTAAATATACACATTTTACACACTGTCAAAAAAGTTGAGTTAAAAAAAAAGTTAAACTTAAAAGTTTAAGGCAACCAGCCTCAGGACATTTTTGAGTTTTCTCAACTTAGGGTTTTGAAAACAGAATTTTTCAAACAAAATGTAAGTTGGCTTTTTTACACAGCATTTTTTTAAATATATGCATTTGAAAAATATATGAATTTACAATAAGAGCCTGGTTTGCTAAAAATTAGGGTCTGGTTTAAAACATGCTTTTTTCCAGGTGTTAAATAATGGCACAAATACCATATCACACCATGCATGATTCATTTAAATACTCTCCTCCCATAAATTTTGCATCTGACAGGGAAACTCCTATAAACGCATAAGATCAGCTGCAAAAATAACCCTATCTATACCTTTTCAGCACTAATTTTTCACTGTGTGTATTTAGTAAATCCTGACAGTAGTTTTTAAAAGCCAAAAGAGTGTTTGCTGCATTGCTGTTAGTAAATCTGGCCATATATAAATATATATTTATTTATTTTAATAATATATATATATATATATATATATATTACATTTTTATATATGCATTTTACAGATATATGAATTTTACACTTGCAATCTAAATATGCATTTTAAACTCACGCTGAATTATAAATTTTACTCAAAATGTTGTCCTTTACGAATATATGAATTATATGCCTTTTACACTTAAAAGGTTAGTTCACCCAAAAAGGAAAATTCTGTCATCATTTATTCACCCGTGTTGTTCCAAACCTGTATGGTAACCGGAAAGTGAAAAAAACAAAAAGAAGAAAAACAAATCTATGGAAGTCAATGGCTACCATCAACTGTCTGGTTACCAACATTCTTCAAAATATCTTATTTTGTGTTCAACAGACAAAAAAAAAAAAAAAAACTCATAAATGTTTGGAACTTGAAAAAACGTGACTAAATGACAACAGAATTTTCACAGAAAAAAAAAGTGGGCGGTCACTGCTGTGCTCCATAGACAATGAGTTCAATCAAATTCATGTAATGAGCGTATCCTGCCTGATGTTTACAATGTGCTTTCAATCAACAAGCTCAGAGGAATGTGATGTTTCTTCAGTTGAACTGAAAGCCATGATGTTGCATGCACGAATCACTGTCAGAGGGCTTCTCATAACTCATGTAAAGGGAATCGGGGGATTGTGGGTAATGCATGAGCTGATTAATACACAGAGGAGGGAGACAACACTAGCTAACTCACTGAGTGCTCACTCCCTCTGGGAACGGGAATGCTGCACAATAGGCCTCCGACTGAGGCTCTGACACACAGACGACTGAAACAGTGTGAGAGAGCAGAAAATATGAGCACTGATAGAGGGAAAAATAAAGGACCCGAGGGAGAGTAACAAAATGAAGCAAGGGAATGAGACGGTCGACAGACTGAGAGAATGAGGAGGTGGCACAGATCCTAGAAGAGAAGACTCCCTGCCAGCTGGAGTCTGGGAATGTTTCCATCATTCTCTACAGTAACAGTTTTAACAGAGAAGATCTCATATTTGAAGACCAGGCCAAATACATGAAAGAACAGCTTTAGCACTGAAAATCTTCCAGAACTGGACCAAAAGAAAAATCCTGGATGAACCCAAGATGAATGCTCAGGATAAGCACAGTAAGACTGAAGATCACATAGCACTGATTAGATGTCGAGACCAAGAAACATAACAGACCAGACTTGAACCGATGTCATCTGAATAAAAACGCATTGAAACGCATTCAGTGCCCTGTTCTGTTTCGTTTATCTGGAGGTTTGACCCTCAAACTGGGGGTTTGATCAACATTTGACAGCAGAACGAGACAAAGTGAGGAGATCACTGTTGCTCCTCTAATCCAGGACGTCCTGCTTGTCTAATACACCCAGCTGCTACAAGATCCCCTCAATGTATCATATATGTTTGTGGAACAGCTAAAGTCAGCAACATTGAATTAGAGTGAGGAGACACAAATAATTATTACACAATGAAGAGACATTTCTGAAATATCTTAAAGAAATAATCAATTAAAAAAATATCTATTAAATGAAATTATTATTAAATACACAGAATTGCATTTTCAAGTCAATTTAATAAAAGTTAAAACTTAATTTAAAACTGAAGACTGCTTCAGTTGAATATAAATAAATAAAACAATGTATGTGTAATTGAATAACGTATTCATATTTTAACCTTTTAAATATATAAATATATGTAACAAATCATGTTAAAGGGATGAAAATCAAGTTTTTAATGTTGTTTATATGTCTATGTGGTGTTTTGTGGAGACAAACCATTTGAAAATTCATCAGTCAACACTGTCACTATTTTTTTCCCCTTAAAACGGCAAATTGCCAAAGACAGTCTCAAAAAAAGCGGTTCCGACCGTTCCAAACATGTGACCAATCCAGTAAACGTGCAGGACGGGGCTTTTCTCTACAGACTTTCTACGATGTTCAAAGCGTTTCTGAGAATGCAGATTTTCAGAAGGCATCTGTCCAAGATGAGAACGGGAACATGGTTTGTGTAACATTAGCAACATAATATTAGCGGTTTGATTAACGTAGTCAAGCAAAAGGCTAATCACGTAAATTACCGCTATGAAGACTGCTTCAGTTGAACATTGTAGAGAGCGATACATAAAACGCATTACCATTCTGATACGTCATCCACTTGTAGACGAGTCTGTATGAGTGAGTTGAGGCGGGGCAAATTAGCATATTCATGACTCCACGTATACTAATTTACCCCAAAGAAGCGAACAGAATTTTTCACCTACAGGAGGGCAAGACATGCTTTGTCGACTGTATGTATGGGGCAAGAAGAAGTGTGATGGAGAGAATGTGTGTTTGTGATGTGAAGACTGAGGTGGGGTGAAGGGTGTGAGGACACTGCTGTGGGGCCGTTAAGGAAAACCCCCAGACCAACAGCAAGATAACACAGTCTTGAGCTTCATGATAAACCCTTATGAAACACCATGCTTTTCTTAGCTCTTTCTAGTGCCCCTCCTTCCGTGGGGCAACTAAGGGGCAAGCCAGTGAGGACTTGAGCGATCTCACTTGAGCGATATTCAACTGAACAAACTCACACACGCCATTCAAAGAGCTGAAAAGAAAGGTCAAGATCGTGACCATTTGGGCAAATATTTGATGTAAAAATAAGGAGGCTCGAAGAGAGCCAGTGTGAGAGAAAGAGGCCTGACGGTTAAGAGGCTCTTTGTGTACCTGTGTGGAAGAACAGGAAGTGTGTGAACTTTCAGACAAACACTCTAAACAGATCCACATATCAAACGCATACCAAACTGGTCAATATTAAGATTTTGAAATTTAGGATACACTTTACTTTTAAAAATAATGCATTACAATATTGCATTACTCCCAGCAAAAGTAAGTAATTGTGTTTTTATGAAAAAAAAAGAAAAAAAAAAGGTTTACGTTACTTTTGCATTCGTTTTCCTCACCTGGGCTGGGCTTGCTTGCTTTAAAAAAAAGTAGTTCCACTTTTGGGAAATGTAAAGGCCATTTCACACCAAAAGTGAAATGAATAAACCTCAGGCTGAAGGAAATGCAATTTCACGACAGGGCACAACTCAAACTTTGAGGATGAAAAGAAATTTCGACACTTTTATAAAAAAACAACAAGAAGCATCACAAATGAGATGTTAATTGGATCATCGAAGGTTAGCAGCAAAGACAAAGTGAGATCACAAAGTATATTTGAGTTATTTAACATTTTAATTATTGTTAAGGTTAAGTTTGCATTTCACAGTTTTCATGAATTTTGAAGGAAATCTGAATCTGTTTTTGTGCAAATGAGATAAATAAATGCCTGCACAGATTTAGTCTAGAACCACAATAACATCATGTTTCACGCAGTGCACACAACACCTCAGGGGAAGTGTCAGTCAATAAATGGAAAGTAACTTCCGTTACTTATTTGAAAAAGTTACAAACATGTTTAGTTTAAAAGTAATGTGTTGCATTTAAAAAGTAATCGGATTACATAACTCACGTTACTTGTAATGCGCTACACTGCAGCCCACAATGTTTTGAGAGTGACACAGTCGCATTTAAATGATGGAGTGAATCTGCTAAATAGTTTTTCTGTGTATATTGAATCCAGCAGTTATTATAGAAGCACCTCTGAAGACATTTTGTGAGGCTTATTGGTATAAACAACATGCAAGGATGCCAACAGATTAAGCTGTTTGGTGCTATTTTTGAAGGGGGGATAAAGGAGACCACAGACATATTAATGTCTGGTCATTTTTAGTAACCCTCAGTCAACAGATGTGTCGTGTAGAACAACCAATAAACAAACAGTGTCTACCAAACCAATGTTATATATATATGTTCGCTCCATATGTGTCCTTATCTCTTGTAACTGGATGTATTTACTCAACCATCTATAAAGACTATCTGTGTGTCACACAGCCGAGCATTGGAGCAGTGCCATGAAGGAGCCTTCCACTTACAGTACTCAGGTTTAGCAACTTGTATCTCCAAATAAGCAGAACAGCAAAATAACAGTAAATGTGGAGTGTACAAACTGCAACATCAACAAAAATCTCAGTCTTTACATGCTTTTTTCTCAAGTGTGTGCATGATCATCATCAGTAAAACTGCAGGCAACTGGTCCTGAGTCAAGAAATACTCAATAGCAGAACCCACAAATAAATATTAAGCAAAAACGTTGAGTTATGCGCATAAAGATGTAGGCTAGTAGTCCGATGAAAAACAATAACATAAAATGGACACTTTTAGATATAAAATTAATATCTTCTTAATATCTTATTTCACAATGCTAAAAAATGTTTCTTTTTGTTTAGCAATTTTACTAAAAATAAGTAAAGAAAGTCCGCCACCATGTGGTAAGAGAGAGAACTGCACATTTTAAGCTGCCAAAACCCCAAATGTTTGGGACTAATACAAGAGTTCAGAAATCAAAGTGTAATTCTTGCAGAAAAGGAATTAATGAATTGACAAAACAAATTCATTTAAAAAAATCTGGACATACCACAGCAATACAATGCGTCACAATGCATCAGTCTTAATGCTCCAAAAATAGACTGCATTACTAAGCAAAATATATATTTTTTTAACCAATGATTTTGGGGTGAAATATGACCCAGATGTGCTCTTTCTAATGTTCTGTGAGATTCTCCCTAATGGTCCTACCTGGATTGGCCTGCCATCCTCTGATCCGATCATTTTCCTCCACTCCAGCAGAGAGCGCTGCAGGTTGTCGAGGCCAGTTTCCCACACTCTAACGTAGCCTCCCATGTCAACAGTCACTACCCCACCAGAGCCCAGAGGAGCCATCACCACATCTGTGTCTGAGATCTTAGAGATCCACACAGTGTAAGGAGACATCGAGCTGCTCCTGAACACATCAGCATGACAGACACTGATCAGAACCACTGGAAGACTCGCCATTCACAAATCACATTCAAAAAATATGCTCAATGCAATTTGCATTACACAATTCCCTATATTGTAAACTGCTTCTGGTTTCACTATGAGGAAATAATTTATGCAAAAATATTCAATACTACTTAAAACACAATAATATAATAACATAAATGACGTTAATACCATTGCACCATTTAACATTAACATTTGGGAAAGGAATTAAAAGAAATTCTAAATTCATACTTAATAATATGCATTGCAAATGCAAACTCGGTCACTTTAATGGGCCCAGTGTCTAATGAGCTGAACAGAAGAGGGAGCTACAGTTTCATGAAATGAGTCTTACTCCGTACCGTGGGACTGGAATGTATTTGAGCTTCTTCGAGTTCAGGTCTGTCACTTCCAGGTAAGCAGCCGCCATGGGTGGTGTGACATCTGTTGGTGAATCCATACCATCAGTATCATCATGAGTGAAAATTGCGTTTCTATGTCTATATGATAAGTGCATTTGTCAATGCTTTACCTTTAGGGTAGACCTCAGTCAGGGGGACTTGGGTAGGAGGCAAAGCTCGTACCACTTGATTGGCATCTAACAGACAGACACAGTTCACCCTCTTTGCGGGACCTGTTCGCTTATTTGAACCAAAAAACATATCAGGCCCTCGACCCTCTGTTATGGGCGAAGATCTCTTAAAGCTGTACACCTCGTTTGGGGACTGTGGAAACACAATACAAAGCAGGTTATATAGGAGTCAATGCCACATGAAAGTAAAAATCATAACATTAAGCTTTTAACTAAAAAAAAAATAATAAAAAAAATGTAACCATAAATGTATATATATATATATATATATATATATATATATATATATATTATTTTCATATTTTAAATACAAAGGAAAAACTAAACACAAACTTTGTTTTAGGTATTTATCTGACAAATTAATTTGACAAAAAGGCAAACTACAGTCACTTTTGGCCACTGTGTTATTATTATTATTATAATGTAAAATGTTAATACCATTACACTTAAAACATCCGGATAAATTTTAATTAAAAATGAAAGATTCTACATTAATATGTATTGCCCAAAAAATTTGCAAAATGATCAGTCACAAACTAATTAATAAGGTTTTCTTGTCAAGAAAAACATTTGTTTTTATTTTTATCAAAACAGCTACAATTATGCTCTCCCATCCCCCTAAAAAATATAAAAATCAATTCATAAATTGAAAACCTGCCCATTATAAAAGAAGATATCCATGTTAATGTATGTAACTCATTTTGAATAAATAGATCTGGACGAAAAAAAGTGCATCATGTAATTGATCTAGAATCCAGCTGTGTATTTTACAACAGGGTATGTCACAATTGTCACTCACCATGAGATCTGGGAATCCCACAATAACATTAGCATAGGTGTTTGTGTCACAGAGGATGCGGTTGGGAGAGGCGATCTTCTGCCCCAGGGCAGTGCTGAGGTTCTCATTGGGCAGCTGCTCATTCGACACCTCCTGAGGAGCTGTGCTTTCCATCCCTGAAGCACAAAGACAGACAGTCAGATCATCACTCTAAAATAACTTCCCATCCCATGATCCTCACCACTAATCCCATAAAAAGGTTCAGAGCATTTCTACCATGACTCTACATTTGTCACATCTTTATACCCCAGTTTAATTGCCCATTATTCAGACCTTCTAGAGACATTCTGTCACTCTCGATTTGATTAAGACGCCAATCCTGCTGATGGGAACGGTTGATGTCATCAAAAACATGCTCATTTTTCAGAGCAAACGCTGAAGCGTGTCTATGTCCGATGCCCACTAAGTACAGGCATTACTCTAGCTTTATGACAGAGACATTCATCTCAATAACTCAATGCTATGAGTTATTAAGCGTCTTTCTGCTCTTCATCCTGCAGAAAATGATACGTCGCTGAAGGAGGAATGACTAGGGGTAGGTAATCAGAAGATAGAGCTGTTTTCATGCCTTATAAAAATTTCACCAGCTATTTTAGGCCTTCAAAATCAAACTGGCATTACTTTCTATCAAATGAGGCATGCAGGACTCACTGGCGTCATCCATCAGATCATCCATCAGACCCCGAGAGCATCAGCAATGCAGTAGGATACGTGACTCTGCTTTCAAATTAGCTAAGCCAGGAATACTAAATAATAGGGGTGTAACAATAAATAGTAGAGGTGTAACGAAGCCCCCATGTCATGATTCCATACATATCACGATACTAAACTCAAGATACGATATTATTGTGATACTCCAAGACATATGATAAAAGGTTGACAAAAAATGTACTGTTGATTAAAATGCTAAATGTAAATGAATAGGCTTGGACCTGGTGCTGGAAACCCAATGCACAGGACAATGGTGACACCAGAATAAAAATATTCATGATTCTGAAGCTGAATATACAGAATTATTTTAAACGAATAAGCTTGATCTCTGTCGCTCACAAGATATATTTAAAATAAATTAGGGCTAACTCTACATACATATATATATATATATATATATATATATATATATATATATATCTAATATAATAATATATATATAATTATATATATATATATATATATAAAATTGAATTGTGTAACCATCAATTCAAATAAATTAATACATATTAAATTAAATATATATATATATATATATATATATATATATAATACAGAATTATTTTAAACGAATAAGCTTGATCTCTGTCGCTCACAAGATATATTTAAAATAAATTAGGGCTAACTCTCTCTCTCTCTCTATATATATATATATATATAAATTGAATTGTGTAACCATCAATTCAAATAAATTAATACATATTAAATTAAATATATATATATAAAATACAGAATTATTTTAAACGAATAAGCTTGATCTCTGTCGCTCACAAGATATATGTAAAATATATTAGGGCTGTCAAACGATTAATCGAGATTAATCGCATTCAAAATAAAACTTTGTGTTTACGTAATATATGTGGATGCACTTTGTATAATTATTTCATATATATATATATATATACCGGTAAATACACACACATGCATGTATATTTAAGAAAAAAATATTATTTATATATAAAATATTTATATTTCTATATAATATAAATTATATATAAATCTACATACAGTATATACATGAAAATATTTCTTAAATATATACAAGCATGTGTGTGTGTATATATATATATATATATAATATAATTATACACAGTGCACCCACATATATTACGTAAACACAAACTTTTATTTTGGATGCAATTAATCGCGAATAATCGTTTGACAGCCCTAATATATATATATATATATATATATATATATATATATATATATATATATTTTTTTTTTTTCTGTTTCAAACTCCTAAAACAAACTTTTTTTAGCCTGATTTTGTTTGAAATGAAATCACACCAATTTGTACATCGTACACAAGTACATTTGGGCCTTAACAAATTAACATTAGCATTAACAAATAACTCTGATTAATAAAACTAAGTAAAAATGTGCCCACATGGAGTGCAATGAGCATAAATGAGTAAATATATCTTCTGTGTGAGAACATTTACGATGCAAGCCATTAAATACACCAAGTTTGATCATGTGTTGAAGTCTCGAATCTGACAAGTCAGATTCAAAAATTCCCTGAGGCTTCATGTCAATCACAGCATATGTGAAACAGACGCATTCGCCAAAGCGAGACAGATGGTGACTGACAAGTGTTAAGGGCTCTCAGCGGCCCTGATTGGATGCAACATCGCAGAGTCACTTCTGATTGGGCGTTCTGGCTAACAAGCAATAAGAGTTGTTCACCTGAGCTGGTGCCAAAGCCAGTGTTAACAGCGTCTTCACTGATGGCGTGCAGCTGGCACACTCCCGTGTCCTCTGCACCCATGTGCATGGGCTTTGTCAACAGGAACTTCCTGCACATGATGGGAGCACATTTAGTTGAAGGTTTAGTTGGAGAAAATGCACTTACATAACCTCTAAAAGGAGAACACCCTTTTTAAAGTCTGAGCAACTAAAATATGAAGGAATCTTTGTGATTTCATTGAATGAATTTCATTGCCACCTGTCAGTCTTGCTCTCAACAAGAAGCCAGCGGTCTTCAGCCACCAGGAACACAGCCTTGAGATTGATGGGGAGGGATATGGTGTGAACCTGACCTTCCAGAACATCAACAACATCCAGCTGATTCCTGTCCAAGTAGAGCAGAGTGTAAATCACTGGACCATGCCTGAACAGGACACCAAATCTCTGCTTCAAAACCTAGAGAGCTGCTAGCAGTCTACAGCCTATGCTGTAAAAATTACTATAATTGTAATGGTAAAATACTGTAAAAATACAATGGTATAAAACCCCTTTTAACTGGTTAACGGTTGTATTTTTTATTGAAATATTTTAGTGTCCTATGTTATTATGATGGTGTTTTGTATTTGTGTGAATGACACTTTCATATATTAGCATGTACCTCAGCTTATAGAAAAAACATATCGGTTACCTAACGTAACCTCGGTTCTCTCTAGAAGATTGGGTGTAAGTTAGCTTACGGCTCAATAGGTTTCAGAATAAAATGTAAGCTCGTCACACATAAGATTGAGGGAGAATAGCCTACCCATTTTCTTTGTAGAAGAGAAGCCAGTTCTTGTGGGCAAACTCCTTGCACATTTTGTATCCTGGCTAATGACAACAATACAAAAGTAGAAAACAATTTTAAGACAATGTTAGGGGTGATTTTACACTACACTACAGGAAATGCCACACTAATAAAAGGTCCCCTTATGGAGAACCACTGCTATAGACATATATTTCCACCTGACTCTCTTTGTTGCTCCACCAGTTTGAAGTCTTGCGTTGTGGTTCCTCCTGCTTGTCCTGAGACAGGACCAGTCTCCTCACAGCACCAGTAACCAGGTCCACATGCAGAACTGTGTTGCCCTACAAAAAGGAGACAAGAATATTCACAAATTGTAGTTCAGTTTATAAAACGAGGTCATATCATTGTAGTTTATTCCCTAAGGTACAATGATAACACTAGGTTAATGTCAAGGTTTTGTGGACCAAAAACAGTTATAATTAAGTTTTAAGCAACAATTTTCCAGCCTCTATTCAACCCTGGCCTTTTTACAGCTGTCCCTTTAAAAAAAATGTAAATGTCATTTTAATAATATTCACAATATTATTGATCTGCCTGTATTGACACCATTATATGAGAACTGAACTGAGCTGGATGATGACATCACTGTTTTCTCCAGGGGGGCTGTATAGATAAATTAACTAACTTTTTTACAACAAAAATGAACCATCTGCTTTGAACTGCAAAGCTGCTTTGAAACAATGTATAGTAAAAAAGCGTAATAAATAAAGGTGACTTGACTTTAGTTCTCATATACAACATAAACAAGGCCAGAAATGTACTTTATGTAAGTTTTGTGCCAACGTCCTCTTACAGTCCTTCTTATCTTCAGTTTTCACCTTCATAGGAAAGATTGGAGGCCATCAATTCCTCCTCACCACTGAATCTGCAGGATAATGGCTTCCTTACGCCCTGGCTTTCATATACCGCATGCTGCCTGTGATATTAATAGAAGCCTTGCATCACTTCTGGACAGATGGTGGGTTTGGCTGAGACGGGCCGTTATGGTCACGGGCCGCACCGTTCCATTCAACCTTCCACCAGGAGAGCAATGACCCCTGGATGGCCTCCTGTGATGTCTGGACATCTGTATTTTTAGATTTTTTATACACAAGTAATCATGTTCTCCACACCCCTTTTTTTCCACAGCTAACAGGTTTCCACCAGGCTCGACTCTAATATAAACCAGCTGCACTCTGAATGTAGCCTAAATTCCAATTTGATCTCTTTCTGAGATTTTTTTTTGGTACCTCAACATGTAAATGAAGCAACACGAAGGGTTATTGAATACATCAAGGTACACTATATGATCTCAGAAAACACTACAGCCACATGTGCTTGTTAAACATTAAACTTTAAAACCATAGGCATTAATAGGGACTTCCAACAGTTTCCACTCTTCTGGAAAGTCTTTATTGAAGACTGAATGGATGTTTAATCTGTTAATAATAGAGTGCTGCAGTGATGACGTAGTTTTTGCAGGCCGTAAGGGAAGTCAGCATCACCCTGGTTCCCTCAACAAATAACCAACAGGATTCTTCCATTGACATTGACTTTTGGATAATTGGAGAAAATAAAGCTCTGTGGCCAACAAATGCTTGTGATTCTTACATGCTTTGTTTATAAATGAACACTTTTATTAATTCTGTAGCCTAAATGCAATCGCCAGAGGTAAAAAAGCTAAAGGTAGGCTATAAATGAACTGCACAATCACATAACATTAACTTTGCCACCACTTAAGTATAAACACGAGGCTATAAAAGCAGATTAGTGGGTAGATAAGTTAACCTTTTTAAGAAGTTTCCAACCAATGTCTCTGGTTGTTAGTAATGACATGTTAAAAAGAGCTTGTGTAAATCATAGATCTTAAAGGGATACTCCACTTTTTTTGGAAATAGGCTCATTTTACCACTCTCCCAGAGTTAAACAGTTGAGTTTTACCATTTTCAAATCCATTCAGCCAATTTTCTGATATTTAGAAGAATATCAGTAACCAGACAGTTTCTGGTCTCATTGACTTGCATAGTAGGAAAAAAATATACTATGGAAGTCAATGAGACCAGAAACTGTCTGGTTACTGATATTCTTCTAAATAAATTTCTAAAAAAATTGGCTGAATACATTCGAAAACGGTAAAAACCCAACTTTTTAACTCTGTGGTGGTGGTAAAATGAGCCTATTTCCCAAAAAAGTGGAGTATCCCTTTAACATTTAACACAAAACCCATAAAAAATAAAAAAATTAAAAAAAACTTCAGGACAATGGAACTAGAAGTCAAAAATGTCAAATTGTTGGGTTTGGGTTTTAGGACTCATTCCTGCACAACTGTGTGAGTAGTTAAAATAGCCAGACTTGAGAATTAAAAGGGGGTGTCCATATACTTTTGGACAAATTGGCTTGAACAGATAACAATGGTAGAACATGGAGTTTATCCATGTCAGGGTTCTGTCACTTCTCTCTATTCTTAGCTTGGTGACACTCCTACTGTCTTGCTGTGTGAGTGTGCGGTTCCAAGTTTGCTCTTTCGTTCTCGGGTTAAGCTGTATGTTGAGAGGCTCAAAGGTGCTTGGCTACAGATGTAAAGTTCTTGAGCATCACGAAAGCACATTTGATCTTCTGTTTACCGTATTTGTTGAGCTCAATGTACAGTATTGTGTGTGGATTACTTTTCACACGTGTCTTTATGAACTTTCTGATGCGTCAAAGTTTCTCTGAGGTTCCATTAAAATAAACAAAAGTCTTTTGGAAAGACACAAGGGAGATTTTGTTTTTGGCTAGTTTGTTTTGGGTAAGGTAATCTATGAATAACATCATAAGTGGATTTATGGAAAGAAAATATCCTACAAAAACAGTAGTTTAAATTTTAACTAGGGATAAACAAAGCCTAAAAATAGTGACAATAACATCCAGCAAAGTAATATGCAGGCTTCAGCGTACCTCAATACGCTGTGTAACTTATTTAAAATTCCGAATGGCATTATTGCTCAAACACCACATCTCATCATCTACGGTGAATCTGTTAGCTCACAACTTGTTTTGATCTGTGGCCATTTACTATTTCCATCAACAATTGTTAGACATGGGTTAGGTGGAAAGGATGCATCTATTGATGATCTTCAAGTTTCATGTGTAGAAGGGTGAGTTACAAACCCCCACCCCTCACATACACACACCTGTTCTTCATGAAGAACCACCTGGTCCTGCAATGGGTTGCCCAATGCCGCCACAGAGACAAAGGGCTGCCACACTCCACTGATGGTTCGGGGGAAGATGTCGTAGAGCTCAACGCACTGGACGGAGTCTCCTCTCTCCTTCATAGCATACAGTGATACAGGGTTACATGTTGCCACGTAAATGGAATCTATGAGGTAAAAAAAAAAAATTCAAAATAAAAGTCACAAGACTTTATAATGCCATATTAATTAGGTCAAAGGTTCGTCTCCATGAGTCGTGGCCTACCGTTAGCAGTGGTGACGTCGCAGATGATGTTGACCTCGTTCATGGGGATTTGCCAGTGAGCCTGTTCTTCAGTGAAGCTCATAGATCTGGTCTCATGCCTTTCAAATGGATAACTCTGAACCCGCAGAAACACCGGGCCCTGAGGAAATCCACAGATGTCGAATCAGTGTCTAAAGTGTAATTTGCTACAACAACCAAAATAAATGACAGGTTTATGATACCTTAATGTCTATCCGATGGGACTCTGTTGGACACAGCAGCTTTCGTCGTGTATTACCGTCCCGATTGATGGCCCAGTAACCTGCCATCTTACAGTCTGGCAATGGTAACCTAGGAAAAGGGTATTTAGTAGTTGTTTAAATCGTACATTATGACAACATGTAGGTCATAAAAACACCTAAAACTGTGTTCTTTTATTGGGTTAAGGCAAAACTGACAGGCACATCTATATTTTTGCAATGATTTATGAATGCAATCTGTTTTTTTTTCCAGTGACTGACTGTGTTTACTGTACACAAGAATATAATAAAGTGCACCTAAATCAGAAAATGATTGTTTCGTTCAGCTTTGTCCATGCCCCAGAACTGAAGACAGTCAGCTGTCTCTGTAGTTAAGCACACTGTATTTGTTGTTCATTTTCATTGAAAATCATGAAGGTTGTAGTTACACTATCTGGATATTGCAAAGTTACTTTTTCGTAATGCACTACTCTGAAATTCTAGCAGGTGGGATTACATACTCCAATCAAAATAAAATGTGAGAAACGCAACAGAAATTGATCATTTTCCTTAGCAAGGACACATTAAATTGATCAAAAGTGACAGTAAATACATTTAAAATGTCACAAAATAGATATATTTCAAATAAATGATGCTCTTTTGTCTCCTCACTGAAGAATCCTAAACATAAATATCACGGTTTCCACAAAATATTAAGCAGCACAACTGTTTTCAACATTAATAATATCATCTTAGCAGCCATTTACACCAAGTGCAATTATAGTCCGCTATGTTAGCAGAGGCTGTTAAAGCTAACTCCACCCACCATTATCTAATTGATCCAGACACAATTAAAAAAAAAGAAATCCCACTTACAGAATCAGTGGCAGGGAGAGTAAAGATAGTGCTGTTATCTTTTGACGCAACCAACTAGTTCGAATCAGTCTTTTACCGAACTCATTCTCCTCCATTTTCTCATCACATACCAGCTCAGAGTAGCATTTAATTTAAATAGAAAGTAAGTAAACATTCAAAAAATTGTGGAAATTAAGCACAAGCACTGTCCCAATAAAGCAGCATCCATTTATGATTTGAATCAATATTAACATACACACTGATGTGTTATTATTGCATACGGTTTTGCTTACAATGAGGTGCAAATATCTACTACTATTTCTATTAAGCATAATTTTTAAATACTTAATATTTCACACTATTACTCTACTTTTAATGCACTATTTGTGAGCATGAGAGCTCTTTCAAAAACTTAGAAGTATTATTCAAAAGGAACTATTTGTTTCTTCACCGTGTCATTTTCCAATATTTTGTATAAAACATTATACATTGTGTAAACCAGATGGCAAAACACTCAAAAGCAAGTGAAATAAAGACAAATATGAGACGGAAGAAACAAATAATTTCCTTTATTAAAAGTGTATAATATACAGCACTGAGTCAATGAAATTACCTTTATGGATTGAGACATTATTTGTTGTTATATAACTCAACCTCAGATTCCAAACAGTGGAAGGGCGGACAGCGATGGGACATACACACCACAGGATCGTTCCAGATAAAAGAGACAATTATGTTTTTAATTGCTCCATTTGCCAAGAATCTTCCAAACAACCACATTATGGGACACAACGGTCATGCTCTCTCCAGATTTCCCAATTCAAGTGCTCTGTTTGGAATTTGCCCATAAATCTTCTAAAAGCACTAACCAGACTCTGACAATAAAGTTCTCAGTTTTAGTTCATTCTGAGTCTGAGAAAGTCTTTCACTTTTAAGTATATTAATTCATATCGTTTTGTCTATTGCACCTTCAATGAAATAAGCAGCTTATGAGTTAAATGCATCCATTAAAGGTGAAGTTTGTAATATTTGTGACACTAGAAACAAAATTGCTGCTAATTTGAGCTTAAACAACACTGGCTAAACCAATGGTGTGAGTTTGGCAAGTTTGTCAGAGCAATGCAGATTCAAACTTTATTTGAAACCAGTCATTCATGCATCATTTTGTTTAGAGTCACTGCTGTTGAAGAAAAAAATCACTTCACCTTTAAATGCATTTGTTTAAGTGCATGCTTTGAGGATCATGCAGAACAGATCCTTTCTACACGTAGTCTTATTAGTCCAGGAAAGTGTGTCTGTTAGAGAACTACTCAATATTTGTCTATAAAACTGTATTCACAGACAATAAAAGGGCAATAGGAGCTGAGCTCTTACTCCTTGGCCAGGTATACGCTGGTGGGTTTGGCTCCGATAGGAATGCCGTGCTTGTGCAGAGCTGTGATCAGCACCTCACGCGTGTCCTTGTTATAGGAGTCAAAGTCAAACACATTCCTCACGACGTTGGCCAATCCCTCATCTGGAAATTTCTGGAAAAAGAGGAGAAGGTTAGCCACAAGACAAAAGCGTTTAGTTTTAAGGCATTTTAAGGGCACTATGATTTTACGTTATCAGTCATTGCTGATTAAAAACATTCTTACAGGGGAAATTGATCAAATATGTAAGAATAGTTTCCTTTTCAGCTGATAAGTGTGCATTTAAACTGAACTGGCCACAACACAGGATGTGTGATTGGAATGAGGAATTTACTGAACTGCAATTTAAAAGAAATTCAATGTTGTCTCATGGGAGAGGAATTTCCTTTGACAAAACATGAATAATAAGACTATTAAGCATATAAAGCTTACAATAACATTTGATATGCCAATGATCAATGGTTTGCTGAATAACAATCTACAATAGTTCATGCTTTCTGTAGTCTGATTGACATTTAAAACATTTTAAAGTGAGTAAAAGGCCTTCTAGTATAATTGTGCCCCTTCAGGTTGTGATACATATCTCTTTTTGCATTCAAATCTTTACTGATTGATATGCATATTCTATCTTTACATGCATGTAAGTATTTACTTCTGCTGTTATAAACCTCAATTTTTTTCAGAGTATGAGCACAATATTATGATATCATACTACAGATTTAACATATACTCAACAAAAATACAAATGCAATCTTTTTTTAGATTTTCTTTTTATGTTTTGTTTAAAGCTGAAATTAGATGTCCCAATTAAATTTTCGACTAATAATTTTCACACATTTTTTTTCAACATGGTCAACACAATTAACATTAACCATTAAAACCAATTTTAACTTTAGCAATAAACAACTCTGTTTTCAGATTTGTTGTTTAAAAAGTAATGCTGACATCAAACTTGATTCAAAAACTATTGATGAAACTTGAACGCGTATTAGTGTTTATAATATTAAATAATACATACATTTTTACTAATATTACTCAGTATTTTGTAACTAACCATGTTGTGTGTTTGTTCATGTTTTATGGGTAACTGAAATATTACACATATTATTATTATAAGCTCCTAAGCAAAATTAATTTCTTTTTTTATATTTCTTTCTTTAATTCTTTGTTCAATTCAAATTTGATTCATTTGCTTCCTGACTTCAAGTGAATTGGGATTTTCAATATTTTCAATTCAATTCATTATGTTTCACAACCTGCATATGCTTATGTTCTTCTTTGTCTAGAGATTGTACCTCTGCTAACTATGGACATATTTACACAACTAAATTTAGGATTTGCAAAATGAGACTCTTTTAAACAATTTTTAATTTTTTTTAAAAGAGTCAAGAGTTGACAGGCCAGACACTGCTCCCTGATTTTCCTTTTTTATCTGATCCAATAATAAAAAATAATAATATTTTAAAATAATAATAATAAAAATAATAAAATAATAAATAAATAAATAATAATAAAAAATAATAAAAAAAGCTTAGTTTAGAAAGACAATTTATATTTGTGTACAAAGCTGATTTCAAGCTTTAAAACTAATGTCTTACACGATCCCATGGAAAAAAAAAATCAGTCAAGTTTAACTGCTAGTGTAGACTTCTGATGGCTGCTTGCGGCAGACTAATCTGACAACTGACTCCTCATCCAACGTGACAGATGAATTCCATCCATCTATCTGCACCTCTGTCACTCCTGAGAGCTGAGGCTAGAGTAGGAGGAGGCTGCTACGCTGTGTGTGTGTGTGTGTATGTGTGAGAAGAGTTAAAGCCCAGAGACAGGTGGCCCAGAATGGCAGTGTGGCCTCTATGTGTCAAATCAGTCTGTGAGTGGGCCAAGTGAAGAGACAAGGCCTTTCCTCCCTCACTCTGTGTCTCGTGCGGCACCTTTCATCTCAGACCTAGGGTAACTCACCATCATCTATTAAACATTACAAAGTTCATCACCGGCACAAAGTCTGAATTCTTAAAATGGGGAACATCCTACAAACAAGATATTTGAAGTATTCTGGACATGATCAGTCCCTTTAGATGAGAAGATACCGTCTGATTGTCGTGCAAAACAACCAACCAGTTTTTTTAAGTCCCTGAAATACATTACTGTTCAAAAGTTTGGGGTCAGTAAGGTGTTTTTTATAAAGATTTTTTGAAAGAATTAAAACTTCAACTGAACTTCAACTAAAACTTCAACTTCTAACTGCACAATTTTAATACTTCAAAAAGTTATGAAAAGTCAACGTTTTAGATCAACGCACAAAAAGCCACTGTTATAACTTTTGACTTCTTTCAAAAACATATTTCAAAAAAATCTTACCGACCCCAAACTTTTGAACAGAAGAGTAATTGATATTAAAATAATATCAATTATATATATATATATATATATATATATATATATATATATATGAAGAGTTCAGATGCAAAAGCCTCTAAGCGCCATTTGAAATTTTCTTCTAGAATGATCAAGTAATTTCACTTAAATTGTAATGAGGATTACCTATTAATTGTCATTTAAGTGAAATTACTGGACTTGAATATATAAGCTTGATAAAAATTATCATTTTAGAAGAAAATTTCAAATGGCACTTAGAGGCTTTTGCATCTGAACTCTTCATATATATATATATATATAAATAAATGGACTAACTATAAATATGTCAGATGGACGATAAACGTGAGCCGTCTGAGGCTATAACTACCAGCTAGTTACCTGTAGGTGTTTTACGATGTTGACCACCTCTCGTGTAGAGTAGGGGTAGGTGATTGTTCCTTGGTCAGCCATGGCCCGGAGCTCTCCGAATGCAGCCACCAGTTTCTGGAGAACAGCATCAGGAACGCCAGGCCCGTACTGCTTCAGCATGGCAAACTCTGCCTGAGGTTTGGGGTTGTCCACTGCATGGCAGCTAAATATGTCCCCTGAAAGAGTGATTCATCATATCATATTGAGTATTACAAACAAATATAAAGCCCTTACTTGATATTTGTGTAATTCTCATGATGAAGGTAAATTGAATGGACTGCATTTATATAGCACTTTCACAGACCCAAAGGCCACCAAAGCACTTTACATATTGCCTCACATTCACCCATTCACGCACTCATTCACTGGGAGCAGCTGGGGTTAGGTGTCTTGCTCATAGACAACCAACATGAACCACTGCCGCCCCAAGACATTGAAGACACTCTGTGTTCAAATACTATATAATGGAACTGTCAATGTATATAAGCCTTACCAAGAGCTCCAAAAAAGTCATTTCCCAAAAACGGAAAGCCTGGTCGGTTTGCTAAAACAATCATGCGGAAGTCTGGATGCATGGGAATGGCATTAGGCCTTCCTGCTGCTTCCAACGGGTCTGTAGAAATCAAAGAAAAATTCCAGTTTTAAAGTCTGTCAATGACAAGTCAATGATATGGAACATGTTTGATCCTCTCAGTCCATTTTACCTGACACTATTCGTCTTCCATCTGCCAGGATCATCTCTCCACTTTCCACCAAAGTCTTCAGGATGCACGTGACATTTGTGGGAGCTTTATCAGCTTCATCTATTACCAGGATGTGTCCCATCTTCACAGCTTTAACCTTGAAAACAGCACGTTTTTATTAAATTACTTATTCCATCAAGTCAAGGTTACACTACCAAAGTTTGAGCTAAGTACATTTTTAAAACTTTTACAAAAATTTACAAAAACATTGATGATAAACAGAAATATTACTTGAGCGTCGAATCAGCATATTAGAATTATTTCTGAAGGATCTTACACTGAAGACTGGAGTAATGATGCTGAAAATTCAGCTTTGGAAAATTCAACCCAGATATTAAGATGAGTTTAGTTTACCCCAGGCAATTATCCAAATGGATCAGCCAATTCACCAAATGGACACCAAAATGGATAAACGGCTTGAATTTTCACTCTTTACATGGGTGGGAAATGAATCGCCCCTTTTAACCAAACATCAAACCGTGCCAT
The DNA here is from genome assembly GCA_038021265.1 of Cyprinella venusta. NCBI lineage: Eukaryota > Metazoa > Chordata > Actinopteri > Cypriniformes > Leuciscidae > Cyprinella > Cyprinella venusta. Next base: position 31,253,520 of record CM075867.1, on the reverse strand, counting down.
CAAACATTATTTCAAAGTTTTTCGCAGCAGAATAATAGTAATCCACTGCTATAGTTATGGCTAACAACACATGCCAGAGAAATAGACTATTATAAGGATTAATAGATAGAAATACACTGTTTTGAAGGGAAAAACATGAAAACAAATTACCAGAAGGTACAACTTGGTTTCCATGTTTTCCTTTCACTGACCATATTTGAACTGTTGTGCCGCGTATCCTCTTTACTCCAAAACAGCAAAGAGGAACAGAGTTAACAGGGATCTGAAGATTATAGCCGTGTTTTCATCATCTCTGATATGTACAGCTGACATTAGCGCCTCTTATTTACAACCCAGAGCTGAAAGGTGGTTTGGGGAGAACGAGGGGTGTTTTCTTGATGCTTTTATCTGTTGGACCGGCACAATGAGAGCCCATTTGGAAGCATCGATATCAGATGAGGCGTCAGAAGGGGCTTCAAAGCCTAAAGACTATTTATACCCTGAGATCTGCCGCTGGGTGCTAATTGAGGGGCCAAACTCCCGAGTCACAGCCTGCTTTTCATGTCCATCCACCTTGTTTCGAGCAGAGACATCGTTAAAAGCCTTATGTAGAGAACACCCGCGACCCTGCTTCACAAACAATGTGCCTAAATGGCACCACCACGCAAACAAAACAACAGGCCGACTTCAGAAACGAGCAGCGTGGAGGATTATAACACACTGTCCTCGAGGTCATTCATTCATTTTTAATGCTTTTCCCCTCATCTGTGCTGGGGAGTCCTCCGGGTTTGAGCTGGCAACTTGTTTGTGGTCTGGACCATCTGCTGATAGATGTATAAATATCACTGTGAACCACTGAGGTGATGAATCACATACACAAATACTGATAGAGCTCACTGTAGGTGTGTATACAAATAAAAAAAAAGCAAGTATGGGCTCTGTTACAAAGCCGTGCTGTTCACTACCTACATAGGAAAGTGTCTTTGAGGCAGCATCATAAGTCAAATGAAACAGCATGGGTCATACAAATAAAGCTGCTTGTGTAAAGCATAAAAGATACTGAATTGATTCCAAACAGTTTGGCGTTAAGGTGCGATCACATTAGCTAAAAACAGACAAAAAAGAGTCCATGTTAATAGTGTAGCGATGTACTGTATATCCACAATTCTCACAGAAGTCACTTTAAAACCAAGCAGCTCTCTGTTGGTCAACATGGCAAATTGACGCCAACCCTCATTCACGCAATATACGCAGGAACTTAATAACTGTAATTACTATGCAAACTATACAAATAAACCAACAGACTCTTCGAGTTTTTCAAGAATTCTAGGAAACCGTAGCGAGACGGCCTGTACACAGCCAGCAAGAAACTTTCCGTCTTAAGGGATACTCCACTTTTTTTGGAAATAGGCTCATTTTACCACTCCCCCAGAGTTAAACAGTTGAGTTTTACCGTTTTCGAATCCATTCAGCCGATTTTCCGATATTTAGAAGAATATCAGTAACCAGACAGTTTCTGGTCTCATTGACTTCCATAGTAGGAAAAAAATATACTATGGAAGTCAATGAGACCAGAAACTGTCTAGTTACTCATATTCTTCTAAAGATCAAAAAATCGGCTGAACACATTCGAAAACGGTAAAACCCAACTGTTTAACTCTGGGGGAGTTGTAAAATGAGCCTATTTCCAAAAAAGTGGAGTATCCCTTTAACCACAGCCAGTCGCTGATCCTCTCTGCTGCTTCACAAGTTCTTTACTGCGTGACACAACTCTTGGCCACTGAATCCAATGTCTCTGAGGAACCGGGTTGTAGAGTGTGCCACAAATCCTCGACAACCCACTTCCACTGGATAAACCTGGACACTCCATCCTCGTTATTCTGCTTCAGTGGCCAGATGAGCATACCGCAGTGTGTTATCATCACACTTAATATTTCACTTACTACACACTGAGTTCAGCTTCACCCCTAATTAAAGGCACCTGACCCAGCTAATCATATTTGAGAGACCTTGGAATCAAACAAATCTGCAAAAATACCAGTTTTAGAAGAACGTCGAGAGTAAACCTGTGTCTGTGTAGGCAGTTCTGAAACAGAGCCATGATGTCAGTGGTGAATACTGACCAATGGAGAGTCTTCATAGATGATGACTCCATCTCTCACAGAGGGCTGCAGAGTTAAAGTCTGGACTGTGGTGTCTCTGTTGAGCATAAAAACCGAGCTTTAGACTGTGTTTGTCGTGAAAAATAATAAATCATAGCTAATTTCTCTAGAGGATGAGATGATATGCGGATTCATATTTATGGGTCCTACATAAGTTTAAAGTAAACCGACCTAAATTCAGAGTGATGGACGGAGTGTTCGAGTTCTCGTGCAGGTTTGAAATGTGACACATATCTCTATTGGCTTAGAGGAAGGGAGATTCCCTGAAGTGATTATTTAGACTAATTTAAGATTTCCATAATCGCTAACCAGGCCGTAATGCATGCGAGTTTGACTTTGGTTTAACTTTCAAGAGGAAACTTCCAAGAACCTCTGCACCTAATAGATGGGTTAGGCACAGTGACATCTTATTCAGTATTCCCACAATTTTTTACCCAATGAGCTGTATTTGTCAAAATCCAGCATATTGTAGTATTGCGAAATACTACCACCACTAACCGAGAGCAATCCACAAGTCTTGCCATTTCAGAGATACTCTGACCCAGTTGTCTTGCCATAACAATTTGACCCTTGTCAAAGTCACTCAGATCTTGTTGAGGAATTGTCAAAAGATACTTTTGTGTTTCACAGAAGATAGAAAAAATAATAAGACGGTTGGACTTGGAACAAGGTTAAGTGAAATACAGTATTGTAAAATGTGAACTTCTCCTTTAAAGTTGTACTTTTGCCTTTGAAGAACTACATTTAAAGTTTCCTCTGCCCTGTCGACAGGTGTCCTAATTTATCAGGATTAAAAGCGCTCACTCAAGATCTTTTTATATAAGGCACTCAGTGTGTAAAAAAAGTTTCACCTTCTAACACACATAACAAAATCATAATATGATGCATGTGTCCAGATGTCTGATAAATAAAGGTGTCCTCTTTCTTCTGTTGCATTCATACACAGAGAGGCTACATTACTCAGTTCTTCACTAATGAAGAAAAGCTCCATGTAATGTCATTGAGTGGATGTGGGTCATTCCCGATGTGGCCTCATAACCAGGTTCTAATTGAGTCTAGCGGAGAGTAGTTTCTGATAATAGGTCTTCATCTCTGAGAAGGCTTTATTTGAGAATAACTCAAGGGACTCGTTTTATTTTACCTGTGAAGCTGAAGATATTCTCTCGGTCTGTTCAAGAGATGCAAGAATCGATCAACAATCTTGTTTTTCCCAACACCCTGCGAACATAGTAAGAACATGTTAAAGGAACAGATCACCTATAAATTAAAATTTCATTATCTACCCATCCTCTATTACTTTCTTCCATCTGTCAAGCAGATTTCAGGCAGAATATCAGAGCTTGTGGAAGTGGATGGTGATTTATACTGTGAAGTTATATAAAACAACTAAAAAAGCGCCATTAAAGGTTATAAAAGTACTCTATATGCACAATATTCCAAGTGTTTTGAAGCCAAATAGTTTATTGACCATTACTGAGGCTCTTAAATTTAATTCACACTTATATTTAATAATAAAAAAGGCACCATACCAGCTCTATACATAATTTGCATGTATAGAGCTCACGTCATGTTATCAATAGTGACACGGCAATACTGTTATCCTTAACTGTATGAATTTCCATCCACACTAATTCAATGAAAAACAGAAGCTCAGACAATCTGCAGACAAAACAAAAATTATATATCTATTTTTCCATCTAAAGTATAGAGCAAATCAGTTTTATTATATCAGTTCAGGCAATATTTAATCATTATATATATTTATATCAGTTAAATATATATATATATATATATATATATATATATATAAAATATTTCTATTCAATTAAATTCAGTTCTTTCCAACTTTATATTTATCAAAGAGTTGTGAAAAAAATATATCATGTTTACACAGAAATATTAAGCAGCAAAAACTATTTTTTTTGTTTTTGTTTTTTACATTGATAGTAAAAATCAATGTAAATCATAGAAAACAGTTACTACCATCCATATAGAAAACAATTCAATTTTGAATTGTAATAATATTTTACAATATTGCCGTTTTACTCTATTTTATGATCAAACAAATGCAGCCTTAGTGAGGATAAGAGACTTATTTCAAAAACATAAAACAATGAAATGAATGGTAGTGTATTAAACAGGAAAGCATGTATTCACAGGTCTATTTCATTTTGTGCGTCTAGCACATATATTTATGTGTTCTGTGTGTCAATCAATCTACTTGTCTAAACTCTGAGGTGACAGCAGCAGTCCGGACGCCCACTCTTTTTCCACACCCTCAGGTCTAGAGACAGTAGCAGAGACAGTGGGCGAGTGCCTGGCCGCCGAAGGGCACATCGAGTCCTAGTTCAGCCTGTAGCTGGTGGGCAGATGCTTTACAAACGCAGCTGTGCTTCATGGCATGACGCCATCGCTCTGGGATAGTGTACTGTACATCTGCTATGCTCTCAGTATCAGAGCGGACAGACGTCCTAAAGATGGGAATCCTCAATTACCTGGTTGCCCACAAGAAGAAGGTGTTCCCCCAACAGGAAGTCCTTCAGCATGTCCTGCATGACCATCATGTGCTGTGAACAAACAGACAAAACATGTTTTAGAATGAGACCAATACTAAACACAGTGGGGTCCAAAGCTTTAAATAACAGAAATTCCAGATTTACAAGGTGGTCTGAGACACCAAATCTGGGATTTAGTCATAACAAAGATGAAAAACAACATTGAAATGGACAATCAAGGTACAATATAACTTTTTGTGAAATAATGGTTTAAAGTATTACCAACTTGTACCGCAGGTTTTTTCAAAGCAAAAAGACATGGTGCTGGTATTACGTCAGACCATAGAAATCTAATTCGCTACTGGTTCCATCAAGATTTTCCAATGCGGTTTTATAATGTTTTTTTTTATAACTTGACTATACTTTGACATTTTGTTCTATAACATAAATTACACACTCAAGCAAATGCAAATTTTGACGTGAACGTTTTCAATTAGTCACTAGATAAGACAGCTTGGGGTGTGAATGTGTACACTGAACGTTGAAGAACAAAACATTAAAAGTACAGTGAAATTACATTTACGACAGGCTTTATTTAACAAAACCCCATTATAAAACCCCACAGGAAAATCTCAAAGGAAGCAGCAGTGAGTTACACTTCCTGGTTCTGATGTCATACCTGCACCACTTTAGTAACTTCAATTTGTAATGAAAAATTATCTATTTTCAATAGAGGCCTCAGACTTTTGTGGTCCACCGTATGTCATGTGACCTGATCTATCTCAGACTGCTCCAAACACATGAGAAAATCATCAATTATATCTGAGAAGGTCACCTACATTTTACAGACACACATGAGCTGATTGGATAGATGGGAGCAGAAATGATTTCTGGTCCAGTTATGGCACAATTACTTGAATTTTCAATTTCTGAGGCTGCAAAGGCACAAAGTGCCTTTTCAATACGATAAGGTCACATAAGAATGACGCGTTTACTGCATACACGCATTATACAAGGAGCGATGCGGACGGACACACGAGTTTGCCATATTGGGAGGTGGCCTCAGTGGACTACTGCACTTCTCCTTCTAGTGCTCTAAAGACAAAAAAGCAGGTCACTGAAAAGTGGGACAAGTGTAACTTTTTTTCCTCCACCTCTTTCTGGGCCTCAGAAGGGAAGAGGAGAGGAATATCTAGGTCATCCTCGTTCTCTTCTCACATCACTGAGCAACAGTAGCGCGAAACCAAATGCCACACATGCAGTGTGGCAACAACCGAGTGTTACTATTGGGAACACTTTATATTTTGTTATTATTGCATGATAGAATGCTAAAAGGAGAATTTATGCTACCATTTCCACACCAAATCTGTAATTATTGGATCAAAAATATAGTAAAAACAGTAATATTGTGAAATATTGCTGCAATTTAAAATAACTGTTCTCTATATTAATATAAATGTAGTTTATTTCTGTAATACAAAGGTAAATTTTCAGCATCCTCACTCCTTCAAAAATCATTCTAATATGCTGATTTGCTGCTCAAGAAACTTTTAATTTCTCTATTATAATTATGTTGAAAACAGTTGTGCAGCTTAACATATTTGTGGAAACCGTTAAACATTTTTTTTCAGGATTCTTTGATAAATATAACATTCAAAAGAGCAGCATTTATAACAGCATTTACTAGCAATTTTCCACCAAGTAATATAGTTCATTAGTCTAACTGTAGGTTGTTTTTGTGAGCAATTAAGTATCTTGCTAATTTGTTAATCTAAATAATGCTATCCCCTGTGTCCAATACTTCGAACATTTTTTCATTTTAAGTTATGCACACATTGTGCATTGAATAAATCATTTCAGAATTCTAACCTGTACATTTGATCAGCTAACTTGGCAGGGAATGGTTTGACTGGTGTGTAGAGTTGGTTTGTTTTGACTGAGCAGTGGCAGATGGGGGAGTATTTATATCATTTTTGTTTGGTTTTGCAAATATAAAGTAACTGGTCGCTATCTAGTTGAGCAAATGAGCAGTTGTGCATGAGAAACAGTGTGGTTTGATTGAGCAATAAGAGACTTAACTTTGAATGCTAATCATCCCTCAGTAAGAAGACCTTGAAATCCCTAATAATGAAATATGATTACACCCTGTTTCACTGTGAGCCAGCCGAGATCCCGCTGTACTCGAACGTGCCTGTGTGCTTGGCCAATGTTCTTTTGTGGGTCCTCTCTGAGATCTGACCTTTGAGAAAAAGTCTCCGCTGATTTACAAGGCTTAGACGGATAGATTGAGCTTTCCTCACTGCCAGACCAACTTTGCCTCATTGGCAAGCAACGTTGCATGTTTTTTTTTTAAATACAGAACTTATCTAGTGTTCAGTGCGTGTGTGTGTGTATCTGCTATTCTACAATGGTTTGATATTTCGATTTTTTACAGTACATTTTTGCAATATGCTTTGAATTGCAATAATATATAACTGCAAATGTCACCAAAAACTGTGCACATATATTTTTTTATCGAAAATCAGTTTTTTCATCTTCATACTGTATCTTTCTCACTTCATTCCTTCCTTGTACTTTAGAAATTTTTAGAAATAGAAATTACAGCTGTCAAATGTGTCAAATTCAATGTATTTTTTTTTGTTATAAGCAGAAATTCAATGTATTTTTTTTGTTATAAACAGTTTTACAAAGAAGAACCTTATAAACACCTTGATAAGGTAATAGGTAGATAAGAACCTCACCTGAACGTTCTCATAAAAGAGCACGTCTGGGACCTTCATCTTCTCATCAGGGCTGTACACAGGAGCTGAGATGTTCCCAATGGTCAGAAGTCCATCTTTTACTGTGCCTAACAGGGGAGAGCAGAAATGAAAAGAAAACATTAGAGATTCTGTGGATTCTGTGGATCAAGGTCCAATAAAATGACAATGCTTATGGACTATAATAGTAACTCTGACTTTTGCTTAGCCCTGGTTTGAACTGGTGTTGTACTGTAACTTACAGGTGTAGAGATGGTTCTGTTCTGATGCTGGGTCAGGCTGATCCTCTATTGAACAGTTCATAAGACTCTTCTGAAGAGACGAGCGAGCCAGGCTGGGCAGAAACCTACAAAAATAATTCATTCATTATGCATTTCAAATCATTCATTGTAAACTTTAAAAGCAATGAAGCAGGTGATACAGCTGCATGTTAAAGACAAAGTGTGTAATGCATAGTGTGCCATTCTTTGCATCAAATGTAATACATTTAAATATATATATATATATTTTAAAGCAAGATCCGCGTTTGCTGATGGTTGATAATAGACAGTCAAACTCATGTAAGTCAGCTCTAAAGGCCCATTCACTTCAAGTCTGCATGAGGATTTTACACTTTAATAATGCATCTTTATAAAATCCTTAACAACAATTTGTGAATACAAGAATGCTGGTCATTTCAGCTTTTACATCTGTGTGATTAATTTTGGTGTAGAGTTTGATGTAGTACGGACCTTTGCAAACCACACCTCGAAATGGGCTGATGACAAAATACGGCTGTGCTGTCCTATTTGCCACTTTCAAGGGTCCATAAAAAAGACTGGTACAGTAAAAAGTGCTAAAAATGTTGGCTTTCATTAGGGCAGTATGTCATCTTTCAAGGCCTTATTGGTACAAAAAATTATTTATTAAAAAAAAAAAAAAATCGCATGTTTATATTGTCCCATATAAGCTTATTTGTACAGTAAAAATATTTTACCCTTATCAAACCACTTTGTTGGCACCACTATTTTTTAATTGGCCGTTAAAATTTTATATTGGTCAATATAATATACTGCTCTAACGAAAATTTAAATTTTGAGCATGTTTTACTGTACCAATCTTCTTTTTTTTTTTTTTTTTTTACAAATAATTAAACTTAGCATATAGGACAATGCACACTGAGCCGTATATTGTGCCATCAGCCCATTTTGCAGCATGATTTCTTGGTTGCCACAGAGGATGCTTTAAGCGGACATAAGGCCCCGATATTAAAGGTACTGTGCTAAAGAAAGCCAAATTTGAGCAAACATATCTCTATTAATTCATCCACATCCATGCTCTCGTTTGATTGCAGTGACGCACAAAGGAAATAGCTTCTAGTCAGAGGCGTCTTTTAATGCGGTGCAACATGAATGAGTTTGAGTTTGTCTACCTGGACAGACAGGCTTTGTTAACAGCGTGAGCAACACTCTCCTGTGGATACTGGGAAAGACGCCGACAGATTCTCAGCAGCTGCCTGGTGGACAATGAAGAAGCAAGGGACAGGGCCTGGACATGGCACAAAAACATTTGCACTTCATCTCACAGAAAACACAGAACAAAACCCCTATAATGGGGGAAAAAATATTAACCAAGTCTACTGAAAAAGTAGGACGATCACCATTGTGCTCTAATACAACAAGATATTTAGGGTTTCTGGGACAAAAAACACTAGTAAACAGCAGAGTAAGCAGTTACCAAACAAGAAACCATATGTGGGGTTTTATAACAAACCCTTAACAAATGTGCTGATAAGAACCTCCAGTCTCTCTATATAAGTCTGCTCTCTGACCACTGGAGTCAAGAATTGGGGCACAATCTCTCTTTGCTCAATGTATGTGGTGAAGGAATTAATTCCAGCCTTTGCTTTTGTTAAAGGATTTAGGGACCTAACGTTGGTTCATCGGCTCACCGTTGGATCGTTGGATTTTCTCAGGGTGTGAGTCAGGTGTTGCAGCTGCTCCACTGCTTCTTTGGGAACATTTGGGACCTGTTATAAAAAAGACATAACACAAAACTCAAACCTAGACAGAAAGCGTCAGAACTAAAATTGCATTTGATTCAACAAGTGATGCAGTGCATAAACATGTTGAGCATATTTAATCAAACACCACACTATTGAAATAAGTCTGAAGGTGGTATGACTGACCATGCCCTGGAGAATGGCCGTTTCCTCTGCCTTGGCCAGTGGTTTGATGGTGTGAAAGAGAAACATGGTGAGAATCTCAGGGCCGAGCCACTGCTGAGTGGCGCTCCCGACCTGAGGAGGCTCGGCTAGGGCGATGATCCTGAACGACGGGTGGATTGGGAAGATGGATCTGTGGAGAAGATAGCAGTTATACCTGGTTTCTTATTTACATCAAGCAGTCTCTTTATCAATTCGTAATCCATACTGGAATAGTAATACAAATAATCAACAATTTTAATGCTCAGAGGTTTCTAACACAGCTACCTAAGCAGTAAAGTATTCTAATTCACAAAATGGAAACAAAGAACTAAAAAAGAGTGTATTCAAATCGAATAATGCACAGTTGGCTGTGGATTATCCTGCTTAAACCATGGTCATTTGCCAGCAGTGACAAGTTAACACTGTTATTGATGTTTGCAGAGCAATTTTTGACAGGAAGGATACAAATTATGGTTATTTTAGGCAGTTACGCTATGTAAGATTTAACATTCTGCCTGTTTTGAATCAGACACAGAGATAAAGTAGTGCTGTAAGATTATATTTATTTGAATGAATGAATTACAGCATTCTGAAAAAAATCATTGAAAGAGAGAGCGAGCCTGTGTGAATTACCTACGTCAGTGCATCTGTGTTTATTAAAGGGATACCCCACTTTTTTTGGAAATAGGCTCATTTTACAACTCCCCCAGAGTTAAACAGTTGGGTTTCACCGTTTTCGAATCCATTCAGCCGATTTTCTGATATTTAGAAGAATATCAGTAATAAGACAGTTTCTGGTCTCATTGACTTCCATAGTATATTTTTTTTTCTATGGAAGTCAATGAGACCAGAAACTGTCTGGTTACTGATATTCTTCTAAATATCAGAAAATCGGCTGAATGGTTTCGAAAACGGTGAAACCCAACTGTTTAACTTTGGGGGAGTTGTAAAATGAACCTATTTACAAAAAAGTGGAGTATCCCTTTAACAATGAAGCGTTATGTTTAATTACTTTAAAGAGGAGCCGTTACCCCATTGCTGTTGAGAAATATAATGTAGCGATTCAACAGCGAAGCTTTCTAATGAAGTCGTAGGACAACATTGATACGTTTCTGTTGTTCTTTTGAACTTTCTATTCATCAAAGGCATCAAAAATATATCACGGTTTCCACATAAATATTAGGTACCAATACCGGTTTCATTGTTGATTATAATAAATGTTTCTTGAGCAGCAAATCGCCATATTAGAATGATATCTGAAGGATCTTTTGATACTGAAGACTGGAGTAATTATGTTGAAAACTCATCTTTGCATCACAGGCATAGCATTTTAAAATATATTAAAATAGACAGCAGTTATTTTAAATTGTAATAATATTTCACAATATTACTGTTTTTACTAGATTTCTAAATAAATAAATGCAGCATAGGGACGTCTCTCAAAAACAAAAGATTTCATACGACCCCAACCCTTTTGAATGGTACGATTCAATCATAGGCTACGACCCAAGATAGTATAGAAGAATAAGTCATCAGTATGCGCTAGTGGTAAACAAATAGAGCCAGATGAATCACACTTTGGCAATTGTGGTTATTATGTGAGCTGAAGCAAAAAAGGAGAATATGAACAAGGTCATAAAGGGAAAAGAGGCCAACTTGGCATGCCAATCTGGCAGATGAAGCATGAAATAAGCAGTGTACGTTTTGATCAATACGCAATTTCATGTTGCATTTTTATTGGCTAGTCAATAGACGTAGATCGTAGCAGCAAACACACTGTGAGATGATCATGCTAAACTTCTGACACTGTCGGAAAATTATCGCAGGCTATTTTTGGTCGCAAGACCGTGACAACGGCCAATTTTGAACCTCTCTCACTGTTATTACAAATACAATATAAAGACAATGTAAAGCTGCTTTGAAACAATCTGTATTGTGAAAAGCGGCATATACCACTAGGTGACTTGAATATCAAGCAACGTGACGAGCAGGTGATCTGAAAACTATCATTAGCCACGGTGACTGTCAATCTTTGTTATTACGATTATGATATGTTCAGGGTTTGGCATAACCAAAGGCACCTGATCACTGATGACGATATGAGAAGAACAAGATGAGGTGAAGCCAGTCCATTCATCTGTCAAAGTGAATAGGATATGCCCATGTCAAGATCTGTGCCCTCGCTGATCTCTGGCACACTGATATTGTATCCCTGACAATAGTTTGTGCTCGAGCAGCATCGCCACCTAATCCCACTGGACAGCTCCGTCTATTTATAAACTGTGAAGCACACTGCATGAAATGCAGAGATACACCTACTGACAGCGAGAGTGATCGAGATTCTTCATTATCACACCATTTTAGATCTTCATCAGATCAACTGCCTCCTGTTGCCTAGCAACGCCTTCCTGCCTTCCAAGTCCATGTCCCTGGTTTCAAAGACACCAGCTCCACTTTCTTACATTTACACATCATTACTGAATGTACCACTTGTTAGCAATAATCATACACAGGTGCACTGCTATAATCTTGACTTATAACACTGAATGCGTTACTGAGAAAACTAGAAGAAACACCATTTATCCAAACGAGGCTAAGTGACCAGGGGCTGCCATGTTAAGCTACAAAACAAAAGAGTGAATTCCATGTGACTACATCTACTTGAGCCATATAATAGGTTTGTGTGAGGAAATAACAGACTTAAGTCATTATCCACGTAAAATCTGGTCATTTATGTTCAAATATGGTGCATCAAGACCATTTCGCCAGGTTTGATGTTAATATTACTAGATATTTAGCCCTCAAACCGTATTCACTTTATAGCCCTTAATCCTGTAATTGTGGACAAATGTGGGCACAGAGGACTCAGGTGTGATCCTAATTTTTATTTATTATAAATGTTATATCACTGTCTTCGATAAAGTTTTGTCAATCCATTTATGGTGTTTTTTTTTTATTTTGGGGGTATTTTTGAATTTATTTACTTCAAAAAGTACCATATTTTCTATGTAGATTATGCTTATTTTTATGTTTTATTTTTTTAATTTTTTTTTAACTACATTAAAATATCATTCCAATAAGTTCTTAGAGCTAAAACCAAAAGGTGTCTTATTTTGGCTTATTTTAGAATGCTCTAAATTACAGTTTTCCCCATTCATTTCTATGGGTGCCCATCTTTGACCCAAATACAAGATTAAGGAGTTTTTTTTTTTTTTTTTTTTTTTTTTTTTTTACCAACTTAACATTGTAGAATTGATTAAAAAAAATGTGTGTGTTCAGGAGGTAAACTTAGGAAAAGTAGCCAAGTCTTGTACCGCTCAGATCAAGGGAAGTATTTTTTAAAAATAAATCACAACTATTTTGCCCACATTTGTCCAGAATACAGTTTTAGGGTTAATGATATTTGTACCAGTATAAGTGCAGTTGAGAATGAATTTCTTTAAACAATTTACATGGATAAGAGATGGTTTGTGATGCTGAAACACAAAGAGCCTGAGAGTGAAATGGAAAGACAGACCCAGATACTAAGAATAGCTAATTCTGTGAGAGCCCTATTCAGTGTTGACCTCAGGAGGTCAAAGGCTCCAGCCCTGCCCACGCAGCCAAGCAAAATGTGACTTTCAGAGGCGTCATTAATATGCCTGAGCAGTGAGGAGGGTGTATGTGAGCCTGAGGCTGACAGAAACAGAGGCTCGATAATTAGGAGCAGTATTGGAACCACATGAAGAGACCACAAGTGAAGTCTGAGACATCGACTAGAAACACAGGAAGAGGAAGTGGCTTTATTTCAACCTCAGACGCGCCACCACAAACATCCTTCCTACACGTCTAGGTGGGGCTCCACCAGCAGGACACAAATATACATATAACAGCACTGATTTCTTCACCAACACATTCACAGATGTGTAATTTCACTGACCAGGTGTTGTTTATCTATGGTTATGATCACAATAAAACCATGGCATCTAATGGTCCATCCATGAGAAATTAAGTAAAGATAGAAAATGAAGCCTTAGAAAATATTTCAGGACACTGATGTTATATTAGTATAATTGCGATAATGTATATACAAAGTGCAGGTCAAAATTATTATCCCGCTTGTTAAATATGATCAAAGGCAGCTGTAAAAACATATCTGCATTGTTTATCCTTTTGATATTTCATTTTTTTTTTCATCATTTTTTTTGTTGCAAAAATCTAACCTTTATTGAAGTAAATAATTGAAAGAGGGGGGAAAATAATGTCGCCAAAACTCATTGGGAACAATAATTTGCCCCCTTTTATTCAATACTTTTTGCAAACTCTTTTTCTCCAAGATAACAGCTCTCAGTCTTCTCATATAATGCCTGATAAGTTTGGAGAACAACTGACAAGAGATCAGAGACCATTCCTCCATACATAATCTCTGTTTTGGAGAAAAACATTCATATTTCATATTGTGATTTCACCCCCACTTTCAATTATTTTACTTCAATGAAAGGTTAGATTGTTGTATATATATTTGATATATTATTATTAGTTTTATTTTTACATTTTCTGTTTACATTTTTGCTGGTTGCGATCGAGTCTCTTAAACACCCTCCATTGATTTCCTTAGTCTATGAGGCACAGACTTTCAAATAGTGGGACATGATTCACCCACTCAAAAGTTGATTGCTGATTCTTCTGGACAACCAACAGACAAGAAACGCTGATTGCCGTACTCACTTTCAAGCCGTTTCAAACATATATGATTTTCTTGGAACACAAAAGAAGAAATGCTCAAGACAGCACTGGTCACTCTAAATGGAAACTCAGGCTTTCAAGTGTAAGAAATAATGCAATAGTGCCACAAAGAACTCTGGATTCATAGGATGCATGTGCTATATTTAATGTCTTCCAAACAGGGATGCAAACTCATATGAACACCCTAAAGCAGATCTTTTTTATATAGAAATAGAAAGGAAAATATATATATATTTTTTTAAATATAAAAATAATTATAATAATTATAATAAAAATAATAGTTGTCTCAAGACACATTAACATTGTTGTTTACTATTCAACAACTGCTACTACTATTATTAATAAATACATTTTAATTAAATTATAAAAAAATACAAAAAATGTAACTATAATAATGAGATGATTGTACTGTAAAATAAAAAGTAATAATCATTTTAATGACAATCATTTTACAGAAAAAAATAAAATGTAGAGATCGACCTATGATCGGTTTAACCAATATTTTCCCCGATATTTAAGCATTTTTAAAATCTGATATCGGTTTTGCAATATCGAATTTACCGATAAATGTTGTGGTTTTGAGAACCACACACAAGACATTAAAGCACTGCATCTAAGGGGAAACCAGTCAACAAAGGTGTTTCACAGGTAAAGTAACAAAAAGAAAAAAAGTTAAAAAAGAAAAAAATTGATTGAAAAATCATTTACACACCCTCAAGTTGTTTCAAACCTGTATAAATGTATTTTTCTACTAAACAAAAGATTTTAATGAATGTCGGTTACCAAATGTACATTAAGTACTTGACCTTTTTCCTTCAAAATATCTTTTATGTCGCACAGTCAAAAAGGTTTGGTTCAAAAACAGATCTGAAAAGGCTACAAGAGTGCTAAAACAATACCGTATGCTGTATTTAAAAATAAAAGTCCTACTCAGTGTTATTATCTTATAAAAATAAGACTGGAACTGTAAAATACTTCAGTTTATTACAGTAACAATAAGATGATGCTCCATAGCAACATAATATTGTAGTGCAAAATTTCTCAGCCACTTTAAAAATTACACGTCTGAAGACAAGTAAGGACAGAATGGAATAAACAGAAAGTGTCATGGTGCTAACTGACAAAACCTATAAAATCAGCCCTCGGATTAAATTGAGCTGGACCGTCTGGTGAGCCGTTTCCTGTTATTGCGGTCCTGAGATGAAAGCATCCATTGTCATGGCCTGAAATGCATCTCATCGTAACTCGGTGTTTCTCACAGCCGAGCTGTGGACGAATGGTCTAGACTCGCTGTCACACAAAGCTTGTTGGTCTGTGATAGTGTCTCTCTATAGAGATGATGTCACGGCAAGTTAATCAACACCTCCCATGTGGCTTTTCCGTTAGGTGTGTGTGAGCCATCACAACACTCATTCATTCATGACTGCGGTTGCTTCAGACTAACTGAGACAGAGAACTGGACGTGAAATATTGACTTATTGAGTGATCCGAATTCACACGAAACACGATTTTTACAAATCCGTTTCAAGATACATTCATACGTGGTTTGAAATCCTATTCAAATCTCATTTCTGGAAGTCCATTTCAGTATGATTACTCTGATAGGGTTTGACGTAGCTTTTTTGCTAGTCACTTTTAAAACGCAAACACATCAGATGTCATTGCAGAAACCAAGATTACAGAAAATGATTGTATAATAGAGGCATATCCGTGGTCCACACACGTCTTTGAATTTAAAGACCGGCAGAGACAGCAGCAGGGAATAAAGCCAAGCATGGCAACCTCCTACTGCTCTGCTTCATTAGATGTAGTCCAGCTCCACGGCTACACGTTAGGACCTTTCACACATGCAATCATTACTGGTGAATTCTTAGCTATTAAGCTAATTCCAAATGTATATTAATGGGTGATTTAAACCGATGCCAAATCCTCCTGAACGTGTTCTGCTCCAATTTGATTCTTTAAATCTCACACAGATTATTAGTAAGCCTACTAGGCATGATAGTAAATGTTTAGGAAATGGAGAAGTAATTTTAAATGGATACTCCATTTTTTTTTTGGAAATAGGCTCATTTTACAACTTCCCCCGAGTTAAACAGTTGAGTTTTACCGTTTTCAAATTTAGAAGAATATCAGTAACCAAACAGTTTCTGGTCTCATTGACTTCCATAGTAGGAAAAAAATATACTATGGAAGTCAATGAGACCAGAAACTGTCTGGTTACTGATATTCTTCTAAATATTAAAAAAATCGGCTGAATACATTCGAAAACGGTAAAAGCCAACTGTTTAACTCTGGGGGAGTGGTAAAATGAGCCTACTTCCAAAAAAGTGGAGTTTAACAAATACCCCAGACTGATATCTGATGTTTTCTGTATTGATCATTGCTTTGTAGCATTGTCCGGGAAAAGTATACACACATATAACCTAGTACGATTGGACTGAAACGATCTTTTAAAATTTTTAATGAGCAAGCTTTTTTTTTTTACGTGATTTAGCTGCTATCATTAATACACATGCCCCTCTAAAACCTATTCGCCATTAAAATCGCTCTAGTCCAAGGATAAATAGGTACCTACAACAGAAACATGTTCTTTGGAGTAAATCTGAGACTGAAAAGTCTCTCCTGCCAGGCTGTTGTTGCAAATAAGGACTTTTTCTTAAGTGACTTGCCTGGTTAAATAAAGGTTAATACATGTGAATTACAGTTTAGAGATTGTGTGTCTCTAAACAGTAGAAAAGGAAAGGAAAAGAAAAGGATTACCGGCATGAGCACGTACAGAACGTCAGAATGTTGACTTAAGAAGTTTGCATTGGGCCAATAATAAAGCTCAATTGGAGCCGTTTACAGTAAGCTCCACTGCTTTTAATTGTTTTCCAACGTAAACATGCAGTAGATGGACATTTGTCTGGAAAAATCAATCTGGTAATTTAACTTTACGGTTATTTACCGGGTCATAGAAACCAATGCAGATATTCCGGAAAACAAAAGAGCACAAATCAAAACTGATGCGATGCACTCACTGTGTGGACAGTCATCATTAATTTAGATCGGCTTCCAATCAAATGCACAAATTATTAGATTTGGACTGACAGTTTGAATCTCTTTATATGAGTATTTTTTATGAATGTTTTGATGGTGTTTTTTTTAAGCTCTAATCTTGAACACATTTCAATCACTATGTGATAGACAACGTTTTCTAAACTGAATTGAAATTTATTGGATCTGCCGTCCTCATCTGATTGCTTGGAGACGGTTCTTACAAAGAAAGGTCTACTATGAATGTGCTAAATAATCTCCCCCATGAGTCGCAGTGCACACATACAGGTGTTGATTGGTGTGAGATTTCTATTCTGTTCCATGATTGGGGCACACTGCAGAGCCATAGCACATGTTCCTTTCTGTAAGTGCAGTTGTCACAGCGACGAATGTATAGATGGAAGGATTGTATAGATGAAAGGATTGTATAGATGGAAGGATTGTATAGATGGAAGGCAGCTCTAATGAGAAATGGTACTGATAAGTGCTGGGTTCCCTTTCGAGTCGTATTAAGTAACTATACACTAAGTAGAAAACTAGTCCCATGTAAGTACTTAATTTCTGTCACACTTCTGAAAAGCATTATCTCAGTTGGACATAAAAACGTTTACAAATTAACGAGAGCCTTGTTCCATTCCTAAGACCATTAAGCGTGTATCCAACATCCTATGAATGTGCATTTAAAATGGGTCATTTATGCAGAAGAAATGTGAAATTATTTTTGAATTTGGAGCTTTCTAGACTGAGAAAAGCCAGAAAATATATTTGATAATGAGATTTCATGATGATACATTCTTAGATTTCACAAACAAATCTGAGAATTGCGTCTCTTCAAAACACTTTGATGCAAGCGCTTGATTCATATGGATTGACTTTTTTGAAGCTTGAAAGTTTTGGTTGTTTTTCAATAGATAGACAAAAGTGTTGAGAGAATATTAAATATATATCTTAATATGTGTTTTCCGAAGAGGAACACGAGATGGTGAACTGAAGAAAATGGTGAACTGAACAAACTAACTTTAATAATCTTTACATTTTCTTTTTACCGTGTTTATTTAGACATTCTTGATAATATAAAAATGTTTGGTTCCATAACCAGAAACACTATATGCTATTTACTTTGAATATTCATTAAAAATAACCAGAAGAATATAGAATGTTAGTTATGTGTCATTTTTATGACAATTATGCTTTTTTTGTTGTTGTTGTTGCAACAAGATTATTACCTGTCTTGCAGCTCCTGGTCAGTGAGCTTCAGTTCCTCTTTTAGAGTCTGGTAACGGTCCCACCTCAGCAGTCGAGTCCCGTCATACAGAGCCAGCTCTCGGTCATGCAGTAACCTGAGACAGAAGACAGGCCAGATTAATCACCCAACCAATCAAGAGGTGAGTGAAGATCCGTAATCTGCTCTGAAGTAAAGATCATGAACACAGAAACAGCAGTGTTGGGATTTTCACACAGAGTGTTCTCAGATAAAAAATAAATAAATGAAATTCTACCAAAAATACCATAAACAAAAGTATCAAAAAATATTTAAAAAATATTGTGCAAAAATTAAAAATTCTAGTTGTTTGTCCACCTATTATTATTATTATTAAAAAGAAATAATATTTTACATAAATAAATATAATTATTAATTATAATCTATATTATATTAGTAGTAGTAATAATAAAAGTAGCAGCAGTAGTATTAAATATTATATTAGCAATAATAATAATTATAAATAGTATTTTAATTTTATCAAGACATTAATTTAACTACTAATAATAATTTGTTATGAATATTTGAATTATTTTTATTATTATCATCTGCAGTAATAATTAAAAATAATACTTATTTGAATATAATGAATATTTAAATTAATAACAACAACAATAATAATAACAACAACAACATTATGAATAATAATAATAATAAAAACAACAATAATATTTTGGACCATTCTGGGTGACAGCCAATAAAAACGACTGCATCATTCAGGGTTAGGACATGGTGTAAGCCTCTAAATGGAGGCGGTTGGGGTTGAGACTGACCTGGACAGCACAGCCAGAGTGCCCAGGTTGACCCGATGGATGCCGTCCAGCAGCAGCAGCTTGCCCTCCTGAGCAGCAGTGACCAGCGGGGATGCCCTCCAGGCTGTGTCACCATTAGGCAGGGTGTACCTCTGCTGGAGCAAGTCCCGCGCTGTCATATCCTACCACACACACAGAGGGAGAAAGAGAGAGAGAGAGTGAGAGTGAGGCAACACCTGTCATTTTCAGTATCCTGTAGTGCAGTGACAGAGAGGGTAGGGGTGAAAGAAGGGCAGAAGTGTGTGTGTGGGCTGTGTTTTAACATTTGGATTTGAGTACATTTTCACATGGAGTCACACTGATCGGAGGGCAGCTTTTCAAGGGCTTCACCTCAACTGTACAATAACACATCCATAATGACTCGAGATGAAATCAAAAGGGCCATGATCTCAAGTAGTTTCAGATCAATATATGAGATAATTTTAAATGAATATTGTTTCAAATGAACATTTTTTGTACAAATGATTTTCTGGTTTGTTCCAGTTTTTTCTTCGGTTCATAACTTTTGCGTTTAAGTT
This sequence comes from Cyprinella venusta, assembly GCA_038021265.1. NCBI lineage: Eukaryota > Metazoa > Chordata > Actinopteri > Cypriniformes > Leuciscidae > Cyprinella > Cyprinella venusta. The sequence continues at coordinate 31,233,585 of CM075867.1, read as the reverse complement.
TATTAAATAATTATCTCACATCCTTTGACCATAGTGCCCAATAAAATATATACGCTACCTATATGCACATACTATATCGGTTCTTTTTAAAGAAATTCAGGAAGGTTGCTTTAAATTAAAAAAAGTGAAAGCGAAGACATTTATAATGCTACAAAAGATTTGGTTCTTCTGATCTTTCTATTCACCAAATAATCCTGAAAAAAAAAAACCCTAAATCATGCTTTCCACAAAAAAATTATAGGGGTCATATGATGTGTTTTCATGTTTTCCTTTTTCTTTAGTGTGTCATGTAGCTGTTTGTACATGTATAAAATCTGCAAAGTTACAAAGCTCACACATTTTTTTTTATTCTATCTAAAAGAGAAAAAACACTAGCTAAAACACTTCGATTTAATTCTCCCTCACCAACCTACATCACTAGGTGGAAATATTTGCATAATGTCACCCAAATGCATTGTCACCGCCATGTCATGAGACGCTGTGTGTTTCTATGTGAAAGCAAAAGCAGTACTTTATTTGGCCTATTGAAAGTGGACGTGGATTGAAAGTGATTGGCTCTTCTACTTAGAAGGTGGGATATATTCTGCCATATTGCACGTTGCATTTTCTCCCATTCATAAGTAATGGGAGCGAACCGTCTTTGGGACACAACTAATATTTCATAATAATACTGTTTTTACTGTATTTTTAATATACATGTAGCCATGGTGAGCAGAAGAAAATAGCCTCAACCATGTTCACACATACAATTTTCAACTCCAAATTCACCTATATAAAGTATCAAAGTTCACATTTTATTTTTGTTATTCTACACTGAAGTTAATTTAGAAAGCTTTGAGCGTGGAAATAAAACCAGCTAAAATCAACTTTTTCTCTATTACTGTTTGCCAGGTTGTTTGAGGAAAATTAGCATGAACTTCAAAGGCAAGGAAAACGTTAAAAAGTTATCTAAAGGTGAATCTACACAGGGAGAACAAAACTATCATAACAAGAGGAAACACAAGACGCAAAAACATTGCTCGTGAAAGCGAGTGCCAAGACTTTTTCTGGGCCGTGACATAGTATTTTTTTCCACAACTGAAAACACTATGTCATCGGGGATGAGCCATGGCCCTTACGAGTTCATAAAAGGGCTTCAGTCGGCTAAAAAGATCAAGTGCGCTACAAAATTCCTCTTTTCCCCATACACGATGACCTCCTGCTCTCACCGGGCAAAAATAACTTAAGCATGATGCACAAACAGCTTCCCTTTCCTGCTCTATTCTAACTGAGCCAAAGGAATTCCCGACATTCCAGTACAAACGCACACATGCACGCAACGGTTTACTACCTGCGGGGCTAATGTTTACTCTGCGTTTTAAGCGGCTCTTCAGAGACTGTATGAGTTGCATCAAAACACGAGCATGCTGGGATAAGACCCAGATGCTAACGGGGCCTCTCAGCTGGTGTGAAAAGCACCAGGACGCTGGTCACTCAGCAAGAGCTCCTCACATCATTTCAGATGAAGTCTCAGTGTGCATTGTCGTCTTTTTACTCAAAACAGTAAAGGAAAAGTTCATCCAAAACATCTTTAGGTCTATCCAAACTGTTAAGACTATTGTGGAACCCAAATCAAGCTATTTTTATTTATTTTTATTCAATCCTCAAAATCTTCTGAGCTGCCCTGCTGTCTACATAATTGTATTATCTTTATTGTCCACCAAGGTGGAAATTTGTCTTTGGCTCACCAGCCATTAAAATACAGACCGTAAAAAGACAAAGACATAAAACAGACATATCACAATTCATAAAAAAATGAGAGAGTGTTGCACGACCATTCAATAGTATGACTGGATTTCTAACAATGGAAATCTTAATGCAAATGGGTGGAGTGTCCCTTTAAAGGGATACTCCACTTTTTTTGGAAATAGGCTCATTTTACAACTCCCCCAGAGTTAAACAGTTGGGTTTTACCATTTTCGAATCCATTCAGCCGATAATCTGATATTTAAGAATATCAGTAACCAGACAGTTTCTGGTCTCATTGACTTCCATAGTAGGAAAAAAATATACTATGGAAGTCAATGAGACCAGAAACTGTCTGGTTACTGATATTCTCCAAAATTTCAGAAAATTGGCTGAATGGATTCGAAAACGGTAAAACTCGACTGTTTAACTCTGGGGGAGTTGTAAAATGAGCCTATTTCCAAAAAAACTGGAGTATCCCTTTAAATGATCATACCAGGCTCTGAGATGAAAAGTTAGTACACTCTCTACCATGGATTTGTACACAAGTTCTAAAATATGCTGACTAACTCCAAGGCCACTATGTTGTCTAAGAAGAAATAAACGTTGCGAACACTTTTTAAAAAGGTAGTCTGAATTATCAGCAAAGTTCATGTAAGAATCAAGGATTGCGCCTTGATATTTAAACTTGACCCACAAGTGAAATTGGCTGAATTGAATATACTTTTTGGCAGATAATCAATTATTTTGTCTTTGCCACGTTCGTTTCTAATTGTCTAAGAAGATACCAATTCTCCAGGGCCTTAATGTGAGCCAGATAAGCAGCATCATATGACAAATTAGTTTTGTCCAAAAGGCCCACTAAGGCCATATCATCAGCGTATTTGAACAATCTCTTTAATCGTAAACTTATTAGCAAAGAGAGAGAAGAGCAAAGGGGAAAGGACACAAGTTAGCATTTCAGACACAGTACCTTGAACACAGACCCTCTGTGTATGACAAGAAAGAAAATTTCTAATCTAGCGGACTAAACCTGAATTAACATCCAGATCAACCAGTCTTGTTAAGAGAATATGAATCTTCATTGAATTAAAAGCAGAGCTAAAATCCATGAATAAGAGCTTTGGGATGCATGAGATGTTTTGTAACTGTATTAAACAGTGTCAGTACAGCATCATCTGTAACTCTGATACTCATATGCAAACTGAAGTGAATCTAACCAAGAGGCAACAGTCGAAGTTAGATGATTTGCTAAAACTTGTTCCATAGTTTTACAGAATATAGAAGTTATTGAAATAGGCCGGAAGTCATTTGGCATGCTCGCCCTTGGCTTTTTTGCCACAGGCCTAATTATTGAGTACTTCCATAATTTTGGCACTTTACCTGTGTGCCAATGTAATTGGAACAACATTGCAAAGACTCCTTTTAGTTGAGGAGCAAAATCTTTAAGAAGGCATGCTTTTAAACCATCAGGGCCAGTGGTCTTATTAGGCTTTAATTTACAAAGTCTTGCCATGACATTGGCCTCAGTGATAACTATTAATGTTTCTGCAGGGAGACTATTACATATCTCATTACATCCAGTCTTGCCTTCCACAGGGTCAAATCTACCATAAAAATTATTTAAATCATTAATAAAACTTTTACTTACACAATTATCATCCTTTTTATTTGGCCTACCCGTTAATCTATTTGATCCCTCCCAAGCCTGTCTTAGATCACCAGTTAAGCATTTTCCCTCTCATACTTTTATAATCAATTCTTGCTTTAAAGGGATACTCCACTTTTTTTTGGAAATAGGCTCATTTTACAACTCCCTCAGAGTTAAACAGTTGAGTTTTACCGTTTTCGAATACATTCAGCAGATTTTCTGATATTTAGAAGAATATCAGTAACCAGACCGTTTCTGGTCTCATTGACTTCCATAGTATATGTTTTTCCTACTATGGAAGTCAATGAGACTGGTTACTGATATTCTTCTAAATATCAGAAAATCGGCTGAATACATTCGAAAACGGTAAGACTCAACTGTTTTACTCTGAGGGAGTTGTAAAATGAGCCTATTTCCAAAAAAAGTGGAGTATCCCTTTAATAATAGGCTTTGTTCTCTTCACTACAGTCTAATATTTGGGTAGAAGGGATCTACATACTGCTTTGTGTAGGCATTGGGAATATTACCATAGCAGCGGTCAATAGTCCGGTTTAGAAGGGTGGAACATTTCACACACTGCTGGAGAGTAGAATTACTAATATTCCAATAAATCACATGAATTAAAATCCCCAAGAATTAAAACAGGTTGGTCTGCAGAACAAGTGAGAGAATCATTATAACTTTACGCTATTCTCACCCCTGCTGCCGTGAAATTAGGCCCAGGTACATAGGTGAATATGACTGTAATCTGGCCAAATAGGCCATCATATATATATATATATATATATATATACACACACACACATGCGTGTATATTTAAGAAAAAAATATTATTTATATATAAAATATTTATATGTATATATAATATTAATTATATATAAATCTATATACAGTATATACATGAAAATATTTCTTAAATATATACAAGCATGTGTGTGTATTTGTATATATAAAATAATTATACACAGTGCACCCACATATATTATGTAAACACAAACTTTTATTTTGTATGCGATTGATCGCGATTAATTGCGATTAATCGTTTGACAGCCCTAATTATTTGTTAATTGTAAGTTATTTTTCCATACACCATGAAACCTTGCATCATGAATCAATCGCATCATATGTAATATTACTGTAAAATACTATCATCTCAGTAGATTTTGGAACTGAGCCGTTGTGTTCTGACAGCAGAATAGGGCCAATGCTTTTAATGATAACTGGGGGAGATCAAGGACAGTCCATGACTCTGATCCTAAAATAGAAACAACCCAAGAACATATGGCTATTTAAGGACTGCAGCTCAAAAATGGTTTATGTGGTCTTACAAGAATCACAAATATCAAAAACACCAATGATTGCTGATGGAAACTCTGTGACCCCTGTGGTGCATAACCTCTGGCTCTGTGTGCCGATGCCCAGGACAACACTGAGCTTTTCTTCAACAAACCTCACTTTCCACAGCTGCACACAAGTGCGCAAACACAAAACCGTGCTCATGTGATACGAAAGTAAACTCAAAGACCAAAACAGAAGAGAGGAATATTCTGGGTTAAAGGTACAAGAGTGGTGGTTAATAAAGGCCTTCTGAAGGCAAGCGATGCATGTGTGTAAGAAAAATACCCAAATTTAACGTTACAAAGCAAAATTCTAGCTTGCGGCCTAGTTTTATTAAGTCGTTTTATGATGGATAGATGCACAAACAGAAACAGCCATTCACTGCCATTGTAAAGCTTGGAAGAGCCTGGACATTTTTTTTAATATAACTCCAATTGAATTTGTCTGAAAGAAAAATGTCATATAGACATAGGATGACTTGAGTAAATCATGGGCTAATTTTTCATTTTTGGCTAAACTATCACTTTAAAGTAACATTTTAGGATCAATACAAGTTAAGTTCAACTGACACAATAACCCAGACCATAGATTTTGTCAACAGCTGAGGTACGATTCACAACCCTTTTCTCTTGTAATTGAAAGCATCTGTCGCATAGACCTTAACTTGAAACTTGTATTGACCCCAGAACATATTCCTCTAAACAAATGTTACCAATTTGTCTTATTGGGACTGATTAGTTTTTATTATTTTCTCATGCGTTGACATTACCTGATAAAGCATAATTGGTTCAATGCTGTAGCCCAGCATTTCAGCAAACTCTCTTGCAATCATGGATTTGCCACAACCCTGAAAAAAGAAGACAAAAGTAAACGGCATTAGCCAAACCACAAGGCTACACGAGCATATGATTTACATTGTTCATCTGATCTAATCTTACTCAGAACCTCTTAAATAGGAACACAACCCATGACGCACACACAGATCCCTGATGATCTTCCTGCACTACCTTAACAGGCGGTGTGAATAGTGAGCTATTGTTCTTGTCTCGACACACATCAACTTTCTAGTTCATAGTGCATTTGCTCCAAGAGGGTGGCCACAGGAAGTTGCCTGTGTACCTTGGCTCCGATCAGACACATGTCTTTGACGAGGTGGGATTGCATCATCTCAGCCAGCAGGCGGTCGTGTGTGGGGGTGCCGATGAACGCGGGACTGCTGTCGGGTGGGCGAATCGGCCGCGTCCCAGAAGGAACCTGACGAGAAACCACAGCATTTCCTTTAGAAGGAACAAATGGTTCATCTAATTCACATTTTCAAATAAAGCACTATCTTATAGCACTTAGCTACAGTGACACGTGGTTGACCCTGTGGATGCCAACACTTCTTCGGTACCAAGTCGGTACTGAAATTTTAAAAATGTGACGCCATGAGCGGAATCGTAAACGCCTCTGATTGCCCATTTTACTCACGCACTCATCAAAATATGTCTGTGATTGGCTAGAAAGATGTTGTAAATCTACATCAATGACACTTGCACGGATACACACGGCAGTGTTTGAACGTTGATCATTGTAGCCAATCACGACATATAAACACAATGGCCAATCAGGTGTTTACAATTCCACACAACAGTATCAAGGCGTCAGATTTTTAAAAATTTCAGTGCCGATTTGATACCAAAGTCAGTACTTCTTTACTAAATTTCTGCTATATTTCCCAATAACAGCACTTTACCACCATCGCTGTGTCCTGACCTGAAAGGTGATGTTCTGGTTGGCGATGTTGAGTGTGACGACTGCCTGTTCTCCACTCAAAATCTCAACGTTCACCACTGCAGTCGGAGAAGGCTTTGTGCTCTCATCAGTCAATTCAAACCTCTGAGAAGAGAGTCTCTATTAGTGATAACTGAATACATACAGTATTAAAGCTGTATGTGTGTATACACCAGTTTACAGCTCAGATTTCAAGCTACTAGGCTACACAACTCCATTATTATTATTATTTGGTGTGAAGTAAGAAAGGACCTTACACTGAGCACCCCTTCTACAGCGGTGCGGCCTTCCTTCCCTAGCATGGCCTGGTATGGGTAAAGCCTCTGGACCAGCTGCTGCGCTGACAGCATGGGGAACCGGTTCTGCAATAGATACAAATGACCTTCAACATTATCTACACAATGAATGTGATGTACCTGGTATGTACGGGAATGCTTAAAACCGTTATCGTCAACTGTGACGTTTTGCGACAGAAAGTAGATTGGTGCTTGTATACCTTTTCCACTAGCATAATTAAAGATCCAGAATCCTGCTTCTCTTTGACTCATATGAGACTCCTATGTAATCTGGAACAACTGGAATCATTTTTGCTTCCCAAAGGAACCTTTCAATGAACAGTTCTTAAAAAATTCTTAGTGTGAAGAATACTTTAACAATCTAAAGTAACCATTTTCCACCATAAAGAACCTTTTTTGGCATGGAAAGGTTTTTCATGGAACCAAAGTTTTTTTTGTTTTGTTTTTTATACGTGCATAGTACCGCTACGCATATAAAAATTAGATTTCAGAACAATCACATCACAATAATAATTGTTCTTAATGTCAAACATTTTAAAATTAGCCTTGTTTTCACAATTCCAGTAATTCCAGAAATGTCACACTTCCGCCTTAACTGTTATGTATAATACATGCGATCTGCTACTCACCAGAACTGTGAGGGCTGATGGGAGATTGTCCACAGGGAAATCAGGCAGGTTTAAGCTGGCCGACTCTTGAGAACAAAGAGTAGTGGCGAAAGACAAGAGCTGGGAAACCCTAAGATGGAGGGAAATTGTTTCAACATTCAGATTGCAACATAGCCAATGAAAAATCCATGTCTGAAAAGTGCTGTACCTTTCAGGAGGCACATTTGGTCCAATACTGTACAGATGCTCTAGCTGGTCCTTAAAAAAACAACAACAACCGTAGGACACTTTTGGAAATAAACATATATCCAATGCAGGATTAATTCATAACGCATGTAGCACCTTGAAGGGAAGGTAGTAGATGTCTCTGGCCTGGAAGCGGGAGCGAAGCGGAGGATCCAGTGGATTTCCTTTGTATCGGGGGACCGGCAGGCCGAGAGCAATGACTCGAAAATCTTCACTCACACGAACAATCTTCCATGCCTCCATCTCCTCTTTAGTGTGCTCCTATCAGACCAATACAAGCATAGCAAACAGCAGAGACAGGTAAATAAAATGTTATTTACATTACATTTTTTTGAAAATAAAAAAATTGTATTTTACTATTTTATAATAAAATAAAATAAAATGTAATAATGAAATAATTTTATTATATTTAAAATATATAATTTAAATAATTATAATTTAAATTAAAAATAATTAAAAAAATAATTATAATTAAAAATATATAATTTATAATTTTTATTTTGATAAAATATTATATTTAAAATTATTTAAAAATAATAAATAAATGAAACAAAACAAAGCAAAACATTAAAATAAAATTTTAAACAAATTAATTTATTGGCTAATTAAAACATAAAAAAACAAAATTATATATATATATATATATATATATATATATATATATATATATAATGACAATGCAAATGTTGCAAAGTAAGTTGTAAAGTGTTATCGACATCTCTTTCATGAAGCATCCGTCACAGGACAGATCCCTGACTGGCCGGTCTGTATCCGTGAGCAGAGGAAGGCCTGTCGTACAGCAGGTTTGTCCTCACCTCCAGGAGTTTGTCGTAGCGCTGTGCTGACATGAGGAAGCGTCCATCTTCCAGCTGCATCTCTCGATTCTCCAGCAGGTTATTGAGAACTGGCAACACATTCCTCTCTGCCTTCTCCAGCCCCTCCAACACCAGAATCCGACCCTCGGTAGCAGCTCGGACAGCACACTGACAGAGGCAGAAAGGACAGGAACATGTTGAGGAACCTTGCAGGAAGTGATCCAGGCCTTAGATGACATCAATGTGCAAACAGGGGCATTGACATGAGCTCGGACTAATTCTCTGGTACAACAACCTTCAAGTTACTGTTCCAGAGCACAACACTGTCTAATATGAATGTTTTTGAAAAGTCGGAATATTGTAGCTACTGTAGCTCATACAAATAAATGAACATACATCTAGAGTTCAATGTACAGAATTTTATTAAAACTGCAATGCTAAAATGAAGAATTGTTTTTTTTTAAATATGTTATTTTGGTAATCAAAAATTTGTTTTAAGGGATACAATTATTGACCATTATGATGACAAATTAATTTTTTAGATATTCTAAATTACATTTTTTATAGAAAACAGAACACGGCCAATAGTCTCAGAACACAAATATTTTTCCAGAATATGTTGTCTTTTTTTCATATTTTTGAAATGACTAAAAACAAATTCCATACTACATAGGAACCCTGTTTTAAACAGCAAAGCAAAATGACTTTCTGTGACACTGTTCTGTCTCTAGGAGGAAATCCTATCTGCACAGTTTAAGAAATCACCCACTTCACTGAGCAGTTCACTTCTATTTTAGAAACATACAGTTTTTTTTTAAACATCTTGCCCCATTTGTGGGTTGAATCTCTAAATCTTGTCTGTTATGAAGATGCAACCATGCAAACATATGTGTATAGGAATCAAACGGCATTGACGTCAAAGGCAGGAAATTCTAGGCTACTCCGATGACCACAAAACAAGTCGCCATATAATTAGGTTAACATGTAAATATATGCCTGATTGTGTGGGAACAGGGCCTATAAATATGTAGCCAGATGGTCCAAATTTAGCACAGGACCCATATCCATTCTGGATGCCATAATCACATAATTGCTAGAAATATGTCTGTGACGCAGACTAGAGAGACTAGTTAAAACCACAAACCAGTGCGTTTGTCAATGAGACAGCAAATCATAAATAGCTGTCGAGCTAAGTGCATTTTGACCCGCTTGACCCCAATCAGAGACACAAAATAAAACCAAGCAGGAAAGAGTTCTCGGACCACAAGCAACTTTTCCTTGTCTTCCTACACAATGATGCCCAATTGGTCGGTGCGTGGTTGAATAATGAAGAGCAGAGCATATGGTATGTTGAATGTTTGATTTTGATTGTTTTCTTTTGCAAGATGTATTTCTTTGCCATTTTTGCCTTTATTGGAGTTGGAGAGAGGACAGGAAACAAGTAGATTAGCTAATAGCTAATAGATTAAATCAGACACTCAATCAGATGGATGGAAAAAACCCTCTATGAATAATTGATCATTTAGTCTAAAGCATTTCCCATTCACACATAAAGGCAAGTCAACTGGGATGTGTTTGCCTGACACACAAAGCTTGTTATATAGGTCTGAAAATGAGCGCAAGGCCCAAGAGAGCAGAGCGATGCTCTAGTTAACCACCAGCCCCTACACACGGCCCACCTTATGCCTACTGTCCATCAACCAATCCACATGATGAGACACTATCACACTGGACAAAAGCTATTTAACACACGGCTCAAGGCACAATTCATTATCAACATGCTTTAGAATCATGTGGACTGGGTCTAACAACTCTGATCGCAAAGGTTAAGACTATACCACTTAAAAACGTGCAGAAAGGGTTTCCATGGGAACATATCAGCTTTTCCTCACTGAAACTTGAGGTCTGAGCGAACCTTTCATTAGATATAGGCTATATAAGCAGAACAGAAGAGCTGTGGCTAATGATTTGATGCCTGGGAGCTAGAGCTTCATAAACCATGAGACTGAGTACAACAGAGACCGTTTAAAATATATATACATATATATATATATATAAAATTAATTTACATATATATATATGTATATATAATTTTTAAGTTAAGTTTTAACAATTTTGTTTTTATTTGTTTTTTTTTAAATATATTTCTATTCAGATTTAATTAATTTTTATTTTACTTTTAGTCATTTTAGCACTTCAACTTACTCCTGTTTTAAATGTATGCTAAGGCAACATTTTTATATATATAATAATAAATATACACACGCTCAACCACCACTTTATTAGGTACATGGGTACACCTTTTCAACTGCTTATTGACGCAAAAATATCTAATCAGCCAATCACATGTTAGCAACTCAATGTATCAAGCATGTAGAGATGGTCAAGACAATCTGCTGAAGTTTAAAGGGATACTCCACTTTTTTTTTTTTTTTTTTGGAAATAGGCTCATTTTATATCTCCCCCAAAGTTAAACATTTGAGTTTTACCGTTTTCGAATCCATCCAGCCGATTTTCTTATATTTAGAAGAATGTCAGAAACCAGACAGTTTCTGGTCTCATTGACTTCCATAGTATATTTTTTTTCCTACTATGGAAGTCAATGAGATCAGAAACTGTCTGTTTACTGATATTCTGATCTAAATATCAGAAAATCGGCTGAATGGATTAGAAAACGGTAAAAGTCAAACGTTTAACCCAGAGGGAGTTGTAAAATGAGCCTATTTCCCAAAAAAGTGGAGTATCCATTTAAGTTTGGTTTCTGATAGAAAGACAACAGTGACTCAAATAAACACTTGTTACAACCAAGGTCTGCAGAAGAGCATCTCTGAACACACAACACTTTGAACCTTGAAGCAGAAGAGCTCCAGCAGCAGAAGACATTTGAGTGTCAGCTAAGAACAGGAAACTGAGGCTACAATTCACACGGGCTCACCAAAAACTGGACAATAAAAGATTGGAAAAACATTGCTGGTATGATGACTCTTGATTTCTCCTGCAACATTCAGATGCTAGGGTCAGAATTTGGTGTAAACATGAATCTATTCTGCCTTGTATCAATAGTTCAGGCTGCTGTTGTGTAATTGTGTGCTGGATATTTTCTTAAGACCAATAGAGCATCATTTAAACACCACAGCTGACCTGAGTATTGTAGCTGACCATGTCCATCCCTTTATGACTACAGTGTTTCATCTTCTGTTCTGACGGCTACGATAACGCACGTCCAAACCTCAAATCATCTCAAACATGGCAATGAGTTCACTAAACTCAAATGGGCTCCTCATTTGGGCTCCACACCAGATCTCAATCCAATATGGGATGTGGTGGAACGGGAAATTCATATCATGGATGTTCAGCCCACAAATCTACAGCAAATGCGTGATGCGATCATGTACCAAATACACATGTACCAACATCTCTGAGGAATGTTTCCAGCACCTTGTTGAATCTATGCCACACAGAATTAAGGCAACTCTGGGCATCCAAACCGGGTTTTAGCAAGCTGTACCTAAATGGCTAGTGAGTTTGTGTATAATAATATATATAAAATAAACAATGCTGATGAGTGAAAGGTGAAAGAGATTGACTTGCCTGGTCTATATAAAAGGCAGTTCCTGAGCGGATCTCTCTGCGCTGTTTGAGATCAGTCTCAGTAGTGTCTCTGGACAGGGCAACATATTCAACCTCTCGCTTTGTTAATTCCTAGCAAACAAGGAAAAAAGGGTGAAGACTATAAAGAACATAGTTGTTATGAAATTGACAGAGTGTTTTATTCTTTAGAAATTCAGCATGTATTGGTGGTTGTGTTTGGGAGTGGTAATACTTGATATTACCAGGTACTGCATGGCAATCGAGCGCCGTAGAGGACCAGGAGGACCAATGAGAAACACGTCCTGTCCAAGAAGATCCTTCTGCATTATCCAGCGAAGATGCTGGGTGATCATTTGTGGCAAAGCCTCATTCACTGTCAAATATATATATAATATGTTATTGAAAAATATTTTGTAATGTGTAAAGTTTGGGTAAGAGAGAGAGAAGATAGATAGAGATAGATAGATAGATAGATAGATAGATAGATAGATAGATAGATAGATAGACAGATAGACAGATAGATAGATAGATAGATAGATAGATAGATAGATAGATAGATAGATAGATAGATAGATAGATAGATAGATAGATAGATAGATAGATAGATAGATATTTATGAAGGCTCATGTGACATTAAAGACTGGAGAAATGACTTATGAAAATTCAAGTATTTTATGATTTAAATTTTTTAAAATATATTCAAATAGAAAACCGTCATTTTAAATTGAAAATAAACTTGATGAGCGTAAGAGACTTCTTTCAAAAACATTAAAAATACTGTAGGAATGTTTCCAAACGTTTGATCAGTACTGTATACTGTATGTAAAATGTGTTAATTTATTGGGTATATGTGCACATTTACTTTCAAAACACTCCATACATTCTGGAAAATTAATATTGTTTAATTGTTGTTGAAAGATATCTCAACAGCATGTCAAACCAAAGTGACATCATGTGCATTAAACATTATGCCATTTATGCTATAACATTTTCTTAGACCTAATATGAATTGTATGAGCCATTTTTTTTGCAATGAACTTTAATCAGCTGGTGTTTTGGTGACATTTAATAGACACATGAAGTCAATTCTCTTGAAGTTCACACAGCAGTGTATTACAACTAGCACATACTGTGGTTTACTGGCACAAGTTCTGGATTTCTGGGGGTTTTGAGTCTATATGAAATCTCGCCAATCTTCACAGTGTCACCTGTGGAGACAAAAAAAAATTATTAAATAGAAAACAAAGCAAACTTAACACAAATAGCCAAACATGCATTAAATGAATCATTCTATTTATAAACACTCCTTGTCTACAGAGCAGAAGAGCAGACATTTATTTTTTAAATGTCAATATTTATGGAAACGTTAAAGACGGATGTAAACATATCGGAAGTGTATTCAAAACAGAGTATACAGAGTAAATAGAACTTGGTGGGCTTCTCTTGACATCATCATGTCAGTGAAAAACAATGTAATACTTGAGTGACAGCTTAACCTCAAACCTCTTTAATAACAAACTATAAAGACAAAACGGGTCATGTGGTGCGTAGATAAACAGACTTTGGCTTTGTTGAAATCAGTACCTGATGAGGTGTTGAGGAGTTTGACCTCATGTGCGCTGCAGTTCCAACCTTCTTTTGACATTACGGGTCCCAATATATGGCGTATCCTTCTCGCAGCAACAGCTGCTGCTGTCCCTTTAAATAAAATACGCGAATGCATCCCGACCCTTTACAAAGTGCTGTTAAATTACAAATAAATCGGCTACACTGTTAAATATTCACTGCTATTTCATCATGGTCACTTCATGAGTGTTTACATCAGGTTTACGTCACCGGTGTACGGATCTAGACGGAGGGAATTAGGTGAAGGACAGAAACTGTCCATTTGAATACGTCTTCCGTGTGGAACAGGCTGCTGCATTATGGGTTCCATGGGAAACAAACTTACAAAACTTGTCAAGGAGCGTTGTTTTCTAGGAATAACTCGAATAAATAAATAAATAAATAAATTACTTCGGATTAGCTTGAGGTAACCAATGTCGAAGATCTTACTAATCTATTAGGTTTTACTTGAACTGACTAGGCTCTAATCTAAAATCTACTATAAATGAGCATGAAGATAAGGTGAAAATTTTACTAAAATGAATAAAATGCAATACAATAAAATTCTGTCTTAGGCATGACACTAACATGAAACCAGACTTCATTTGCCCCAACGAAAAGCATATTTACAAACTGTCTGAATCGTTCCTTGTCCCCTATATAGTGAAATGTGCCATTAATCATGCAGAAAAATAGTAAATGAATGAAGAAACAACCGATGTCAGAGTCTGATTAGGCCTGAAGGACGTTTTAGATTCTAGAGCATTTGATTGGACAGAAAATCTGATGAGAAGCTGAAGTGCAGAGTGATGTCATCAAAAATCATTGATCCATATGGAAGGAATGCTTATATCTCCTAAATTCTGATTTTGTCATTGTTTTGGAGCTTCTCAAGTTTATAAATAACAGTAAGACTAGCAATTCACAATAAAAGCCAAAAAAAAAAAAAAAGATTTCATGGGGACTTTAAAAAGTAGGCTACTATGCGAGCTTTGATACAATAAAATATTTGTGATAATATGGGAGAATAGCCTAGAGTTTAAATGAACTTCGAAACCATCACAAAAGCGCTCGGTTTTAAATAAAGTCATGGTCATAGTGAATCTTTAAAAAGTGGGATTATGTGTAAAACGCAGGTTTCGTGACGTCATGGATAGCGCTTCGACTCCTTAATAGGGATTTGACATTTATCACGTGGAAAGAAAGAGGCTCAGCCTCTGGGAGACCCTGATAGAGTAGGCTATAGGGAGGAGTGGAGATGAGAAAGGGAAATAGCCTAACACTCAAACCATATGCTCAAATCCACGAGTGAAAGTCGCGCTTGATTTGTGCGCTGGGACTAGGAGAATAATGGAAGATGAAGACTGCCAATACACTCGCAGCCCTGCCTGGGAAGAGCTGGTCAGTACATTTTCTATTCGGATACAATATGAGATCCTTAATAACCCTACACACATGTATATAGGCAGTGATTAAGGATTTTTGCAGACTCTAGATCTGATCGCGGTGGCTTATCTCGAAGTAAGATCGCTATACGAAGAATTCCGTTCTACATTCCTCTACAAACTGGTGAACTTGTGTACGGCACTGATTTAGACACAAGTTGCAGGGTAGCCTATAATATCAAACTAATCAATGATCACGTATAGTCGATCAACTTATCTTAGTGAGTGACATCGCTATAAGCTCTTTTTTGCCATTCAAAGTGGACTAAGAGGAAATGTGAGAACCGCAATGACCCATTTTTATATAGGCTATAGCCTAGTCTATAGTGGAATTAAACGAGGCTAATTGTTTTTTTTTTTTTGGGTGCTGACTTATTTAGGAGTTTTAAATAAGACACTATTGAAATGCTCTGGCGAAATGTTTTTAAAATGTGACTGCATACAATATAGAGTGATCGATAAAATCAATCAATAGGATTTGTGTGATTTGGTGCCTTTAAACTTAAGAGTAGCCTATAGTTACATTCTCTGCTACACTGATCAGCAGTCTTCATTTATACAAATCTCAATGTCACTTAGCCTACTTCATAATGGCTTTTATTTATTATTATAATGTGTGCTAACGTGGATACATGCAATAATAAGTGACTAAACAAACTATCATTTAATTCAAACTAAATATGTTGAAAAGCTGCCTTCACGTGCTATCGGATAAATGTAGGCTACTTCCCATTTCTGAAGTCATGACAAGCTCATCGCATTCATTTTTTACGTGAGAGGGCGTTGATGTCCAACTTTTTAAAGTGAAAACTAGTATTTAACTACGATAATTCCGGTAGCATGCGAATCTGAGGAGGTTCGCCTCGCGCAAGCGGCGCACAATAATTGGCGCCCATAGCACCTCAACATTTTTTTTCGATATAACCAAACTTTTAATTGATAAAATTTGGACATGAAATGGGTAATAAAGTGACAAATAAAGACAGTAGGCTACAACGTAGCTAGCAAGTGTTTTGTGGGTGTCCAGTTCGCATCCCGACGAAAGAGCTCGAGCCGCCAACTGTTGCTATGGTTACAGTCTCAAGCGATGTATGGACCTAGATTTCTACCGAGGAGGCCAAATGCAATAAACTGTACAAGGGACCCAGTAAACCTACCGAATACACTATATCATCATAAGCATAGGCTATAGGATATTGTATGTTTCTTAAATATGATAATATGGTAGAATCTCGCGATAATGTGCAAACTGCAGTCTATTTGGCAGCTCTCAGTAGGTTTTGAGACTCGGTCTGGATGTGGCTTCGTATAATGTTTCCTGAAGAAACATCTGTTGCTGTATCCTCGCCATAGTTTGTGAGATACCCGTCCGCCGCTAGGGTTTGCTACAGAGATTTCCTCCCGCTCCGAGCGTCTCAGCCCCCCGTCTGCCTTCCTTCATGCAGTCAGGGAACCAGCGCTCGTGTTCAGACACGAAAATGCACACCACCCGGCAAGGAAAGTTTCACTGTTGCTCGTTTAAAAATAACAGCCTCTAAGTGAATCCCTGGTGGCGCGCCGGTTAGGCTGAAAAGCGCAAAAGCATGACGGCCAGGAGAACCGGTTTCCAGCCGCTATTCAGCTCCCGCATCCCGGCGGAGAGGAAGGGAGCGGCTGAACGCGTTCATAACCCGGAGTGCTGTGACTCTTCCCCGCAGGAGCCGGAGAAACCAGCCGCGACCCCTTCAGGGCTGCCCGCCGTGGGGGCCGTCGGGGGACCCGGGCCGGTGGTGGTGGACGAGTCATCCGACAGCGAGGGAGAGCAGGAAGGGCCGCAGAAACTCATCAGGAAAGTGTCAACCTCCGGGCAAATACGAAGCAAGGTAAGACACGTTGTTTCACACCCGAAGCCTGTATTGTGTGTTTTGCTGTTCATGTCCAGGCCAGTAAGCAGACGATGGTGCTACTGTAGTACTGCGCACATGGTAGACGTCTAGCTCATTAAACATTGACATTTTCCAGCGTCAAATATCTGGAATGATTGCAAACTGAACATGAATGTTATAAGGTTATCGCTTGTGCCATAAATCATCTCTCATAGACAGTAAGCATGCGATAAATGCAGCTCAGTCAGCAGTGCTCAACTTACAGTCTTTAACCTGTTGATATGTGTAGTCACTCACGACCACTTGTTGCTCTGTTTTTATGGGCACTCTTTTTTCTTTTCTTTTCTTTTCTTTTCTTTTCTTTTCTTTTCTTTTCTTTTCTTTTCTTTTCTTTTCTTTTCTTTTGGATAATACACCATGAGTATTTTGGTTTCTTCACTCATTTAATCGCATACATACAATTATATTAATTATATTTTGAATTATTAGCCTTATATTATGATTCATTAAATTATGTTGTTATATTAAATAATATATTAGTTCTATAATACAATTATATTAAAAGATAGTAAATTATAGATAATCAAACAGCACTGATGTTTGCTTGATGATGTTGGACCCTAGTTTTAATGAGATTTTCTTGGTTACATTCATGTTTAAGACTACATTGGTAACACTTTACAATAAGGTTCATTAGTTAACTACATTAGTTAACATTAGTTAAGAATGAACAATACTTTTACAGCATTTGTTAATCTTTGTTAATTTTAATTTCAACATTTACTACACTTTAGTAAAATCTTGTTAACATTAGTTAATGCACTGTGGACATGAACAAACAATGAATAGCTGGATTTGTATTAACTAACGGTAACAAAGATTAACAAAAACAGTAACAAATGTATTGATCATGGTTAGTTCATGTTAGTTAATACATTCATTAATGTTTAATAAATGAACCTTATTGTAAAGTGTTACCACTACATTTTTGTCTTATATAATCATCATTAGGTCATTCACGTGTGACATTCAGAAATAAGTTATTATATCCCTGGTTAAATTCATCCTCTTTGAATAATAAATAAAATGAATAAAACTAGTTTTTTGCTTTTTAAAAATCTTCGCTGTATTTAGTGTGGGATGATTTTCTCACCTTTTTACTTTACACACAATAATCATATTGTAGGCTCTTGAGTGTCTAAATCTGGACAGATCTGGGGTCATTTAATACATTTACATAATTAATCCCCCATAAACCCATTTAAACGTGGGCTTTGATGCGTACATTAATGAATAGTAATCGAAGCCTCTTGATTCTGCTCTCCTGCTTGGCAAGATGACACCTCAGCCATCTTGCCCCACTTTAACTGTGACACAATAAAAAGTTCCTCTTTTTCTGACCAGAACAAATCCACTTAATTATTGAGTGCTGCTCTCCACCCCTTCTACATTATTAAAGAGGGCTATATTTAGATACGGGCTGCTCGGGATGCAGGGCTGTCCTTTAGTGATGATAATGAGCTGTCAGTTTAAAACACACCACATGTGTAAATAAAGCCTCATTCAACAAGGTTCATTCAGAAACCTCATCTCGTCTCATCAGTCAATATCAGTAGATGAATGCAACTCCACACACACACACATACACAAAAAAAAACATTAAGTAAAATGTATTTTACCAACTTTTGCACGCATATTTTTTAAGTAAATTTCAGGTATGAAATTAAGTAAACTCTACTTAATTAAGTTCAGTGAAAGTAACAAAGAAAATAAGTAATTTTAACGGTAACGCTTCCTTTTACAGTCCAGTTACCCATGTAAATACTATTTACTTATTTTAGTAACTACAATTACTGGGTAATAATAACTAGTACTAACCCTGAACCTACCCCTAAACCTACCCCTGTTCCATGTACTTACCTTATATTACCCAGTACTTTCTTACTGTAAGTACTGTACTGTAAAAGGAAGCGTTACCATTTTAACTTGGCTAGTAAGAGACATCTTTTAACCGTATAAATATTGGGAACTATATTCTCAGAAGGCGAAGCACTACTACTTGGGCGGAGTGATTACCGCAGCACCTGAGACGCACCGTGGTGAGCAGCAGAGAGTTCGTTCAGAGTTGGAGTAAAAGGGTCAGAAATTACAGAGTGAACAGCAATGGTCCAAGTACTGAGCCTTGTGGTACACCATACTGAACTTGTCATCGATAAGACTCTTTGTTTACTGCTTCAAACTGATAATTTTCAGCATCAATACTCCAGTCTTAAGTGTCACATGATCCTTCAGAGATCATTCTAATATGCTGATTTATTGCTTCTTATTCTCCTGCTTCTTCTTCTGCTTCTTCTTTTTCTTTTTTGTTTATGTCGCTTTGCCCTGGTAACTCTGTGGAGAGCAGCTAATGTCCAGGCCATCTGTGTTCTCAACGGGAATCTCAGTGTGTTACACGAGTTACAGGAGGGTGAGAGCGAGAGCTAGTTAGCTGGCTGATAATGGTAGGTGTTGTGTTGTTCTGTTGGCCAGTGGGCTGTGATGTGTGCAGATCAGTGCTAATGGAGCTTGTAGGCTCTCGCCGCTGTCCCATCTCATTGTTTGCTTAACATGGGCTCTTCACAGACTATCCCATGTGTCCTGGTTGCACTGTGGCCACTCTCTGTCACAGATCACTCCATATGCTGGGGATGATCAGGGATCTTCTACCGTTGGAGTGCACTGACATTTTTCAAACCCAGGTTAGCTGATGCCATAGTAACTACCCACTCTATCTTCATTACGCTAATTGAGGGAGCGGGGAGTGCTGTGTAAAGGTTTGATTTTGAGGAACACTTCGGGGCATGATGACATCAAAATAAATGTGTAGATCCTTAACAAAAGCAAGGAAAAAAGTCTGTGCTAGATGTGCTATTTTGTGTCTTGCTCATTCCCAGGCTTAGTTTCTGTTACGACATCAATCCAATTTTTTAAAAATAAATTCTAATAAAAAAATAAAAATATGTAGGTATAACTGATTTTAGGAATTATGCAACAAGAAAAAGAAAAAAGAATATTAATATAATATAATATCTAATGATGCGCTGAATCAGTGTTATTTTAGTATCAATTTTATACTTTTTTGTTAATATTTAGAATGAGATTTTTTTATATTTTAATTTTATTATTATATTATTTATTTATTAGTTTTATTATATTTTAATTTGAGTTCAAATGTTAGTTTTTTTAAATACTTGCTTTGTAGTTTTTTAATTTAGTTTATTTAGTTTGAGTAATGTTAGTATTTAAAGTAAAACTAAATTAATATGAATATTTATTGTTTCAAGTAATGTTTTTGTTTATGGATTTAGTTTTAGTTTTTAATCAATGCTAATAACCCTAATAACCCTGATCTTAATTTATATTCATGGTCAGACATATGTCAATCATAGGTCATATATCAATTTCACAAAGCAATATTTAGATTGCCACCTTAAAAAAAGAAAAGAAAATTTGAGACTAGCTGAGATTATTTTTTACAATTTGTGAATAATATATAATATAGTATAATACGCGTTGCCGTTGGAACTACTTTAAAAAATGGTTGAAAACATAGGGTTTTAAACATGTTAGAGCTGTGAACGATTACAATACACAATGCAATGATACGATGTGAACACAGCTGGGGTCTCAGTGAATCTCTGTGGGCTGATGCCTTGTAATTTAGTGGGAGAGCTCAAGTGTAGCAGAGCATCTGATCCTCTCGTCCCCCACAGACATCAATAGAGAGGTAATACTCTCATATCCACACACACACACACACACACACACACACTGTTTTTTCTGCTGAACACAAAGGAAGATATTTTAAAGAATGTTTCTTTCCAAACAATTGTGAGGCACCATTTACTAATATATATATATATATATATATATATATATATATATATATTTCGCAAATAAATTTAAGTCCCATAAAACATAAAAGGTTGCCAGTGCCACCTTATTTTTTACTGTAAAATATAACCACAGCTGCCGGTATTTTACCATAAATATCACAGTTTTTTTTAACAGCGTATGTTTTCAAATACAACAACTTGTAATGTAAATTTTGACAGAATTGTAATTTTTGGGTGAACTATCCATTTAAACGACCCACTTTACCTGCATTCACCCTGTACAGAAGGATTATATTTAAAGTAACACCATTTGGCATACTGTTGCAATAACTGATCTGTAAATTTCCTGGTGTCTATCAAGTACGTTTGTTTCACATGCTGCTTAAATTGAGCAAATACATTCCACAAATTTTAGACACTTGTTCCGTTCACAGCATTTATGTGAACTCGTCTTAATTCTCCTGTTTTTCTATACTAGACTGCATTACTGTATGTCTAAATGCATCTGTCTTCCTGGCTTATCTGGGCTGATGTAATTGATGATAATTAGATGAATTTAATAGCGCAGTTAGAAGAATTGAGCAGAAATTGTGTTTAGAGTTCAAGTGATGCGTAGGCAGACAATGACCTTTACATCCATCACAACTTTGTCATACAGTGAAATTATGAAAAATCTGAATAAAGAACAAGTATTTTTGGTAAATAGTTTTTTTTAATAAAGATGTACATTTATATATCAATAAAACTCAACAGAATTGAGAACTCGAGTTATTGGTTGAAATTGGATTCGAACCAGTTGAACCGGTTGGACTTATAAAAAAAGGTCATTGTTCTCATTGTTTGTTTATTAAACAGAAAATTGTAATAAATACACATACCTGAGTTTTGCTTAAATAAATAATATTGAATTAAAATGCAATAGAATGAAAATAATCAAGATGTTGTAAGAAGTTATGCGAAACAAAACAAAAGGTTTACAATAAAAAAACAAATAGTATTTAAACGATTTTTCAAGTTATATTGAAAACACAAATTAATAAAAAAAAACACAAATACAAAATGTTTAATTTAAATGATTTCCTCTATAAACCTAAATCCTTTTTTTCAACATTTGTTAACAGAGAAATGCTCAAAGGACCAAATCTGACAATATTAGGGCTCCTGATTCAGATATTGAACACAAGGAAGATGAGATCCAGGTGCACAGATAGACGAGGGGAAATCCACGATAGCATCAGCAACGAAAATCTGTCCTGTTGTCTCACAAGTTCTCTTATTAAGTTAAGAGAGTCTGCTGAGTTCTGTATCCTGTGTCCTGTGCACTAATGCATGAATGAGAGGCTCTGCTGATTCAATTGTGGAGCTGCAGGATGGGATTCGCCACAGGCATGAAACATACACTCGTACACCTCATGGTGAATCCCACGCTCGCGTTCTCTTAAACGGTGTACCTGGACTGTGGGTGGCCATGAATATCTGTCACATTAAACGGGTCAAATAATGAGTATTATTTGAGTATTTGAGTATTATTTGAGTATTATTTATAAATAATGAGTAGGGTGGAAAATGGTGAAGAAAAAAATAACACATTTTAAAAATTGAAAGCATTAAAGACATGATGGTTTGCTGACATTGAGTTCACTGGCCTTTTATTTGGAGATTTGTGGAAACTTTGTTGAAATTAGGAAGATTTCAAAAGTTGAGCATTTGAAATTGAATATAGCACGCTTTGGCTGTAGAGATGCACATGACAAAAGGAGTGTCCAAAATAAACAGTCTTTTTTAATCCACAAAAGAAAACACAGGAGATTATCTGGAATGTAATGCAACCACATAAGCTAGATGATACCAGGTCAACAGACACAGTAAACTCTGGGCTTAAAATACACAAAGGATGACTGACTAAAACAGAACAGGTGTTAACTAAGTACCAGGGAGTCTAAGGCCTTGTCCAAACGAATACGTTTTTGCATCTTCTTCTCTCCATTTTGGCCTTCCACACCGAGATAGTGTTTTTATTAATGAAAACAATGCTATCCAACATGGAAAAATGTGAAAATGCTGTTTTTGCATAGTGTGAACTGTCAAACAGGTATTTAAAAACGATGAGACAAGTTTAGTCGCCATATTGTACAGATAGATATTCATGTTTATACGGATATTGTGCCTTAAAGGACAACTCCGGCGCAAAATGAACCTTTGGTCTAATTACACATTGGTACCTAGTCGACCGTTCTCTGAGATTTGTTTTCATGATAATCGAATAAGAGTTTTATCTCTAAAAACTGTTTAGCGTATATGTTAGTATATGGGGGCATTTAATAAGTAAAAAGAAATCGCTAGTTAATACCACTAACAAGGCTCAAAATAGCCCCACACTAACACAGTAAAATAATGAGGGTCCATACATGCAAACCGAAGCATTGAGAACTTTGTGAGTGCACATACCGTTTAAAGCGATACTCCACTTTTTTTTGGAAATAGGCTCATTTTACAACTCCCCCAGAGTTAAACAGTTGGGTTTCACCGTTTTCGAGTCCATTCAGACGATTTTCTGTTATTTAGAAAAATATCAGTAACCAGACAGTTTCTGGTCTCATTGACTTCCATTGTATATATTTTTTTCCTACTATGGAAGTCAATGGGACCAGAAATTGTCTGGTTACTGATATTCTGCTAAATATCAGACAATCGGCTGAATGGATTCAAAAACGGTGAAACTCAACTGTTTAACTCTCGGGGAGTTGTAAAATGAGCCTATTTCCAAAAAAAGTGGAGTATCCCTTTAATAAGAAGATATTTTATAAAGACAGTACACTTCGTGTATACAGGCAGAAGCGATCTTGGAAAACAGTCTTGACTAGTCGAACCACAAACAGGTCGATGAATGATTGGAACGTTTGGATTTCCTGACAAACATACAAAAGGACCAGCCGTGTCGACAATCTGTCCGAGTTTTTTTTTTTTTTTTCGGCGACTGACTAATTCAAATTTAGACGACTAAGTCTCTTCTCAGTGATTAGCGTTTAATCGACAATTAAGGTATCCCTTGTGAATACCAAAAATCCTTATACAGTACTTGCAGGTCACATTCAATCTTATTTCTATTTCACAGTTGCTATTCTGGCTTATTTTGGATGAGCAAGTCACTTATTTTGGGCTTGTTTTGTCAAATGTTTGTAGTGAGATTTGGCAACACTCTGGAGGGAACAGCTAAGGTGAAGAGAGACAGACTTGCCAAAATGTGCGAATGAGTCATTTTTAAAGTAGATTGTTTTGGGTTGCCAAAGCACAACTGAAATAACGATTCGTACATCCTTATAAATGTGAAATAATTGTATTAGGTTTGCTTTTCTTTGCTTAATTTGTTTGCTTCCTTTTAAGTATTGTATTCAATTATTTGAAACAAGAAGGTGCTAAAGATAATAGTAAATAGTACACTAAAACATTAGCATATTCTTCCGAAAATTGTCAATTAAGTAAACATCGCTTGAAATAAATAAATTAAAAATCAAAAACTCAGAATAAACACACTATTGACACTATTCACCACTGAAAGGTTATCCCATTTCTCTGTGAATTTAAATATCTGCAGTAATTTAAATATTTGCACAATATTGTGCCATATTGGAAAAGTCATGTTTTTACTGTGAGTGACGACAGCAGAAAAGTTGACTTTTCCAAGATGGCGGACACGTTAACATGTCTGGAGTGGTTGAATGTGGCATCTACGTATACATATCTATGGTCATAAATTGTCAAACTGTGCATATACACAACAGTTGCGGAATGAAAGCAAAATCCATATGTGAATGCGGCCAAAAGTTGAATTCTGGCTTGGACCGCAAACCAAACGGCCCCGAACACTATTGTACATTGACGGACAAAGGCTCTTGTTTGGCATTGACATTCCATACATATGTATCATTCCTTTTTCCACAAGACCTCTATGAGTGAAGAATTGTGAATCAATAACCCTCGGAGGAGACTAAAGACAGGCATATTCTTCAGCTCATTAAGCCCTAATCCGTATTCTCGTTGTAATTGGCTCTTGTTTTGTGTATTTCCCGTCTCAGATGACCTTGATTAACAGAGACTGATTGACTGGTTTGTTTTCTCAATGACCCACTCACTCGGCCCATCATACCCAGCATTCATTCTTTCAATAGACACTCATAATGGGGCTACTTGTAGACTGAATGCAAAATGCACATCGGCCCACGGAGACTCAAAAGCCGTGGGTTCGGAGGAAACGGGGCGGCATTCGCGATTATTAGCTGTCTCTAAAGATGGCAGTGTGTGTGTGTGTGGGGGCTGTGGGGGGGTCTGGACAGCTTTTGAAAATGGGTTTTAATGATGGTCCCCTCCTCCCCCTCTCCTGCTGACTGTATGGCAGCGATTCACTGTCTGTCAGCCGCTTCCCCTCCCTGCGCCTGACCATCCTGACCAGTGTAATTGTTACCTTGTGCTCTGCCTCCTCTGTACACAATGACTCCGCGTCGTTAGAGATGAGAAAATTATGTGCCAACAACTGACAAGGTGTAATTGCTAGGCCAGTTTAAGCTGTGCTGCAAAGTTTCTGTGAAAGTGGTATTTTTAACTTTTGCGAAATGGAGCGCCATGTTCGTGATTCCTGAGTGTGCTATTTGTGCTTTCTGAAGAGTCACAGAGGTCTTCAGTACCAAGGATTCTTGTGGGTTTTAATCATTAGGCCTCAAATACAGTATTTTGGATTAGATTTTTTTTGTATTGGCCACATTTTCTGGATAGATAAATCTCAGATTTGCCTTGTTTTGTTGTGAAAATGTACTCCTTTTGTCACTATTATTGATAGTTCACCAAAAAAAAAAAACAAAATTTGCATTATTTGGTCAAGAATCTTTATTTCATTATTTGTTCAACTTTTGAAGAATCATCAGGCAGTTACCACGTCTGTCAATTTGAAATACGCTGAAAAAAACCAGCAAACATTGGTGTACGATTTACTTTGAAATCATTTTCACTCAGAAATCGCTAGTAGATTTCACAAATAATAAGAGAAAGGCATTCTTTTGACATTCTGACAAAAAAGTGCGATGCCTAGTTGAGCTGCATTAGAGACAGTGTTGTCGTTTGTTTGACCTTCCTAAGGCTAATGAACTAAGTGGTTAAAATTTATTTTAAACACTGTTGCTGAACATTATAACACAGTTAACAGCTTGTTTATGTTGCTTTGTTAGCTCTCGGATTTGTAAGATGGTTCACCACTCTTTAGGAAAATTAGCCATGGTTCTGTGATCAATTGCTGTTTGTATTACCTTAGTTTTCTGACATAGGTCATGATTAAATGATGGATAACATTGTATCTATAATGTATAAGAAAATTACTTAAAGGGATACTCCACTTTTTTTTGGAAATAGACTCATTTTACAACTCCCCCAGAGTTAAACATTTGAGTTTTACAGTTTTCGAATCCAGTCAGCCGATTTTCAGATATTTAGAAGAATATCAGTAACCAGACAGTTTCTGGTCTCATTGACTTCCATTGTAGGAAAAAAAAATACTATGGAAGTCAATGAGACCAGAAACTGTCTGGTTACTCATATTCTTCTAAATATCAGAAAATCGGCTGAATGGAAAACTGTAAAACTCAACTGTTTAACTCTGGGGGAGTGGTAAAATGAGCCTATTTCCAAAAAAAGTGGAGTATCCCTTTAAAACATGACACTCTGAAACACCCTGTAAAATCTGTCCTTGCAAAGTCTGTGTATGAAATACGTTCTACACGATGCTCTTTTTTTTAAACATTGTCAGGGTCTGAATTGGGCTCTAATTGGTTTGAAATTGACGCCAATCATTAATACTTACACTAGAAAAGAACTCAAAATTTTGGAGGGGCAGGACATTTACACTGGAGCGGCGCTGCCAATCACAACACAATGGGCCAGCTAACCAATCACAGCAGACTTTGTATTTCGGTAAGAGGGGCTTCATCAAAATTGGCGTGTTCGAGCCAAACTGGGGAGAGAAATAATGCGTTTTTTGTCATGAAAACATATTCTAGTACACCATAAAAACAAAATCAAGATTGTGAAAAAGGCATAACAGGAGTCCTTTTTGAAAATTACAGAATTTCTTTTTTACAGTGTTGTTATTTATCCATATTTAGTTTTTTTTTTTATCAGATTTTTAGATTAACAATAAACCAAATATCCTCAATTTGTCCATATCTTCAACTTAGACCACAGAGCATTTGTTGTCTCACTAGATTGATAATGGAAGCATTTTCAGTCTTTCTTCTGGGTTTGATGCATTGGCCATTAGAAGATGCCTAAGGGAAGCAGTAAAAAGCTGTGCCCATCCAAGGCCAACTTCCTGGCACATTTGGGCATGTGGTGACTTTGCCACAAAAGCCTTTTGTGTTCTGTCTAGAGAAATGATAAATCTCACCACAGATGCTATAGCCTGAATCATTCATGAAATCAAAGAGACTGTGGTGCTGTTTCCACCACACCACTTTCAACTAAAAACTGAAAACTTTGTATGTGTTTTCAGGCCCCCAAAACAATGCCGTTTTGGGGGCCTGAAAATGCTTTAACGTTTTTAAACGGGTTACAAAGTGCAAGTTTTCGAAAATGATACCGTTGCTGTCTCCGTGTAAACTACAAAAAAGTGAATTTGTGAAAATGGTGACGTCATGCGAATTACGTGTTCAGTCATAGGCGCATAGTGTTTCTTTAAAAAGCACCATCTACTGGCCTGGCGTGCATAATACAGTGCTTTTTGTCGGATCCGTGTGTACCGGGATCGTTTTGATAATGCTGCTGTCTTTACGTGGAAAACTCAAAGGAAAATATTTTCCATGTTTATGCCTAGGCTATTTCAGAATCACTGTATCTTGATACCATCGATATGATGGACAAAATTGTATTGTAGTTGCGAGTACACCAGAGTCTATGCCTCACTAAATGCCGCAAAGTGTCCTCCTTTTTGGTGTTATGGAAATGGCCACCCTAATGTTAACTTGCATCATAGCCTACGATTCAATAGGTGTCATCATCGTACAGTCTATACATGTCATGTTTATTAGATCAATGGGATTTGTAATGTTCTTATAAGATTGTTGAAATCGCAGTCTGTAGCAGGCATTACAAAATAACATTTACTATGCTGACACGTTTCATATAAACTAACACTCAGTCGCACTTTGTATGTAACTGTAATTGTGGACTGAACTACTTTGTACTGTGGTAACTATAAAAATGGTCCACAGTTAGAGAGTGATGATTATTTTAAGAGCAGTTGTTTTATTGTTCCTGGCACAGCGCTTAGGGATCTTACATCGTAGTCTCTAGTGTCTTAGATTTAGCTTACATCTGAAACATCTGTCATGTTTTCATGTCATTTTTCAATCATTAAATATCACATTTATTAAAAAAGAATTCCTCTTAGAGATGAACATTGTTTTGCCCCACAACCATTATGTCTTATTGGCCTTTAAAGAGATGCTGAAGAAGGCAACTTGTTTTGTGGCATTAAATTATTCTACTTGTAGGATGTTTGGAGGGGTTAGTCAGTTCATTTGAAGGAACACATGTTGCTGAAAGCATATTTTTACAAGGTCAAAGCACCCTGCAAGAGAGGTCAAGTGTTTCTGCTCCAACACTAGCCCAGATGGACTTTCAGAGTCAAAAAACAAAATGGCATTGTTAAACCACATTACATGCATCTTTTATGATGTGAATATAGTGTTTTTGTTAAATCTTTTATTATGACCTTAAAGTAGCTTTAGCTAAATCAATAATTGGATGTTTCTTCAACGGTATTGCATTGCTTTGTATTATCGTTAACTAAAACTAATACTATAAAAAACATTTCTGTTGAAGTTGAAATAAAGCTGAAATAACATTGGAAATAACATTGGAGCTTTGGAAATAACCTGAAATAGGTTTAAGTAGAAGCACTGAAATTATTAACTGGAAATAAATAAATCTAAAATTGAAGTAGCAATATTAAAATTGAAATTGCTAAAAAAATTAAAAATAAGCATAACTATAACTATATAAAACTATATAATATATATAACTATATAAAACATAACTTTAAAAAACTATACAAATAAAAGCTAATTCAAAAAAAATTATAAAACTAAAATAAAACCTAAAATACCACTGGTTTGTTCAAATTTAAATGATTTCAACTTTTTTTGGTCAGTTTTCAAACTGTCTTGGAAATGTGTTTCCTTCAATATTTATTTGTGCCTTTTATTTGGTCACAGACTTACATAAACTTACTTAAACATATTTCTAAAAACTAAGAAAATCCATCCTACAAGTATTATTCTAAAAAAAAAATAGATACATACAGAGAGTGAAGTACACAAACTATTTCAATATATTTATTGTGTAAAAAAATACCTTTAAAAAAATACAACAGTTGTGATGTTATTTCCACCACAACCAACAAAAGCTTTTTTTCCCTGTTAGTGTAGTTTACCAAAAGACAAAAGGCTCAGATGACATATTAAACATGATGTGTTAAGAAAATAAGAATAAAATTAAGATAAATATCACAAAACAGTATGTTTTTATTGTGCATCATTTTCAGTCAAGCTGTAATTAGTTTATATGAAATTATGTTAGATGTGTGAAAATATAATTTAATTGTTTGTGGGTTTAAGATACATGAAATAACTCAAATCTTTTAGGTTATCGCTCTGTGTGCAAACTGGCCTTAACTATTAAAATCATCGTTCATTGAAATACAGCTTAAATATAATAAAATATAATTCATAGATGAAAAACACAATATATATACATATATAAATGTTGTAACAAACTGAAATTAAATAAGTTTAAATTAAAGGTATAAAAATATGCTAAAATTATTTCAACTTAAACTGAAATACATATAAATTAAAGTATAATATAACTATATATAATATGTCAGCGGCTGACCAAATATAACTAAATATATCAACATATATTTAAATACACATACAGTATGTAAATAATACAAAAATAACTTAAATAAAGAAACATTTCCAGGCTATTTTCGAGCTTATGCCATTTCTGGAGCTTGTAGATAATCCGCTTATGTGTGTGAGAGTGTGTGTGTGTTTGTTGCGGGTTCAAACACTGCAGACATGTGTCCGAGAGCAAGGCACTGAGGCTGGATATCCTCACTCACAGGATGTCCGTCTGTTATATCACTCACTTTCAGAAGAAACGTTACTCGTGTCCTCAGAAGAGAAGCTTCTGTTGCGTGTGTGTGGTGTGTGGTTACAGTGAGTCGTGGTTGAGTTGCTCATCGGTGTCTGGTGTAACCGTGTGTGTGTGATGTTGAGAGAGGTGTGGGTGTACAGTGCAGCGCAGTGGGGTTAGTCATGTATGTCTGGCACTGAGCCGTTCTCCCTCTTACAGTTTCGTGAAGAAACAGTCTATTAATAGATCACTTCTTATCCCACTTGGCAACAGGAAGGGAACTGAAGACAAGAAAAAAGGGAACCAAGTGGCCGAAAGACACAAACAAAAGAGGAACGTTAAAGTAAAGCGTTACATTTTCATTTAACGAAGCCACAAACGGACAGTACTAGATTTTTTTTTTATGTTTTTGAAAGAAGTCCTTGATGCTCACCAAGGCTTCATTTATTTAACAAAAATATAGTTGATATTGTGGAATATTATTTAAAATAACTGTTTTCTATTTTAACATATTTAAATAAAATATTTAAATATATTGACGCGAATACGCGTCATTCGCGTGTCAATTTCACGATTTTTGTGTCAATTTGGTGTCAATTTTTGTGTTAACCAATCAGGAGCCTAGCTGCTTGCTGCTGTCACGTGGTGAAGTATCTGGATGCTTCAATAAATTATTTTGTAATATGACTAAATGCCTGGTGTGGTTCTAATGCACAACAAAGCAAATATTCTATCACTTAAAATTTTATTTCAATATATGAGACATGTTTATTTTGTATTGAATGTTATTTATTCCATATCTAGATTATTCCATATCTCATTTATTTGACCAAAAATATGGTTGATATTGTGGAATATTATTAAAAATAACTGTTTTCTATTTAAATATATTTAAATAGAATATTTAAATATATTGACGCGAATACGCGTCATTCGCGTGTCAATTTCGCATGATTGGCACGAATTAAGTGTTTTGCGCGTTAGACGCAAACGATTTAGTTAGTGCTACTTGTGCATTCACGCGTTTGACGCAAATTCGCGCCTGCCACCCGAGTTGAAAAATCTGAACTTTGGCGTCAATTCGCGCCGCGTTAACCAATCAGGAGCCTAGCTGCTTGCTGTTGTCACGTGGTGAAGTATCTGGATGCTTCAATAAATTATTTTGTAATATGACTAAATGCCTGGTGTGGTTCTAATGCACAACAAAGCAAATATTTTATCACTTAAAACTATATTTCAATATATGAGACATGTTTATTTTGTACTGAATGTTATTTATTCCATATCTAGATTATATTAAATATTTTTATAATGTAAGACAACCAACATACATGTGCTTAAGTTTGTGTCTGGATATGAGAGAGAAAAAATCACAGGACAGGTTAATAACTTTTGGAGGCTGGCTCTATTTATCATCAAAACAAAAATAAATGACAGATTAGGTGGATGACAACAGGTCGCGGGACAGGCAGAAGCGGCCGTCATCCAGGCGCAGCTCCATGAGCGAGCAAATGGTGAAACTCGCCAAACTGGATTCGCCTCCGAAGGGTCCGGTGGACACAAATACAGCGACGATGATCCCTACGCCGCTGTTCTGCTCTCCAGAGCAAATATAGAGTGGTGACTCTCTCGATGAATGCTCGATCAACACAATAAAGATGGCCGCCAACGGTTTTCGATTCCGACGCACATAAATTCCGCTTCAAACTTTTGTGTTTACGCGCGTCAGTTTCACTCTTGATGCGCGAATTACACAAAGTGGTCAAGCGTCAAACTAGACGTGGTAGACGCGAATTTGACGCACAGTTGAGACCCCACAGAAGTTAGTTTTTCGCTGTTGCACATTAACTGTCTCGCAGGTGAAGGTAGAGTGTTTTGTAACCGAGCTGTTTTAACAGACGCGTGGTGTCACCGAGTGCGCTTGCGGATGGATTCGCTGTTTAAGTTGACACAGCTGTGCACCAGGATGTCAGATCGAACCCTGCGTCTCTGTTTGTAATTCTCCCCTCAGAGAGCATATTTCCTCTGCTATAAATAGCCGTCCTCCCATATATGCCTGTGGATTTGTGTTTGTTTGTTTTGTTTTTTTTTTCTTCCATGTTCCTGCTATATTTGTAGATGAATGAACAGGAAGGAGCATGAGTGCTTGCAGGTCTATGGGCCTTGTTTATTGTCGATTGGGTCTGGGATGATGTGAAATGACAGTGTGGCCAAGGCGACATGGCTGACGGGATGACCCTCAGCGTTGGCCCCCATCTCTCTCCGACTGCCGTGTCAAAGACCTCCGGCCCATGCGGGGACGAAACCGCATGCGCTGCCTTTGAAAACTGCATCGGGCCGTCTGGAATGTCACTTTCACAGCAGACTTGAGTCGCTTATCCGGCTTTGCAAAATTGATGATCTTGAGGAAAGTTTTGGTTGGAGGGTTTAAAGATGTAGATCTCAGGTTTGATTGCTTTCGTTGCTTTCGGGAGTTTGGTGTCACTCTGCAGGACAGGATCTTTTTGAGTAATGGGTTTCCTTTCTTGCATGCCCCTTTGCCTTGTCTTTCCCCTCCCAAGCATGAAATTGGTGTTGAGGCGCACTTGATCTTGGCAGGGCTTCCTGTTCCTTCCTCTGGCAGTGGCAATGTGCACATGTCCCCGTGGACGTCCAGAGCTGATATCGTGTTTCAAATTCTGCTTCCTTTACGCTTATGTTAAGTCTCAAATGCCGCCGCTTTGTTTGGTACGTTATAACATTGTTTACATAGCTGGGATGTAACTGGATGGTTTGTGTGTAGGAAAAGCTCATATTTTTGGTTATAATTTAGCTTACTTGACCAGCTGGTTAGACAGAGGACTGTTTTATTGCCCTGTCTGTTTCATTTCACTCAGTCAGCTCTGGTAACTTGGAATATATCCACAGGAAATGGGGAAAAAATGTGAAAACTTTTCCATTTGACAAAAGAGAAGCATGGCAAACGTTTGTCAAACCAAATCATTTAGGATCCAGATCCATCTCCTCCCACCTTACATTTACCTAAACCAACCCAGCTCCACCCCCTGATATCTAAACCCACCCCTAAACCTACCCAACTCCACCCCTCAGATCTGGATCCAACTCCGCCCCCTGGATCTTGTGTACTGCAGTGAGGTGCTACTGTGTCAAAATGTCAATTTTTGCTAGTATCCTCATGAATACATTCATTTATGTCTTAAGTGAAGTAGTGAACATAAACAGTTGTGAAAGAAAACGCATGTGTAACAGTTTATTGGATCCTTACATTCATTCTTAAAGTGACGGCAGCCTAATAAACCTGCGGCTGTCTGTCATTAATGTTTATCAATCAACAAAAGAGAGAACATCTCTCACTGTTTTTGACTGATAAGAATATATATATATATATATATATATATATATATATATATATATATGAAGAGTTCAGATGCAAAAGCCTCTAAATGCCATTTGAAATTTTCTTCTAAAATGATCATTTTTATCAAACTTGTATATTGAAGTTCAGAAATTTCAATTAAATGACAATTAATAGGTAATCTTCATTGCCATTTAAGTGAAATTAATGAACTTAAATATACAAGTTTGATAAAAATGGTCATTTTAGAAGAAAATTTCAAATGGCACTTAGAGGCTTTTGCATCTGAACTCTTCATATATATATATATATATATATATATTAGGGCTGTCAAACGATTAATCGCGATTAATCACATCCAAAATAAAAGTCTGTGTTTACATAATATATGTGGGTGCACTGTACATAATTATTATATATATATATATAAATACACACACATGCTTGTATATATTTAAGAAATATTTTCATGGATATACTGTACAGTATATTGATTTATATCTAATTGTTATGATATGTAAATATAAATATTTTATATATAAATAATACTTTTTTCCTAAATATACATGCATGTGTGTATATTTATATATATACAAAATAATTTTACACAGTGCACTCACATATATAATGTAAACAAAAACTTTTATTTTGGATGCGATTAATCGCTATTAATCGTTTGACAGCCCTAATATATATATAATAAGAATAAATGTAAATTTAATTTACACAGTGAAGATCACGCAGATGTTTTTTTTTACATTTGATTATTAAATACAATTTATGTAGTATTTATTATTTCTAGTTTTTGACGTTTTTTAGGTTGGTTTATTTCATTAGGTAGGTTTATTTCACAAATTTCAATAGTATCAAAAGTCATTAAATAATTTTTTTAAAGCAAAAATAACTCTATCGTGAAATAAAATAACTCATATCGTGATATAAGATTCACCCACCCCTACGTGATTGTGCTGTGTGCAGATGTTTAAACAGTTTCTGACTATTTATTAACCATCTCTTTCTTTCTGCAGACGAGTGTGAAGGAAGGGCTGCTTCTGAAACAGACGAGCTCATTCCAGCGTTGGAAAAAACGTTATTTCAAATTGCGGGGACGTACACTCTACTATGCCAAGGACGCCAAGGTGAGTTTATCACCACACAGAACTAGTGTTCGTTCCTGATACTGATTCTTCCACACTCACAACACTGAAAAAAAAAAAAAAACTTGAATACTCCCTTAAAAACAGTAAACCCATAGCACTTTTTAATTGTGTTTAATTTCCGATGAAGAAAATCCAGTTGTCAAAAACGTTTCCATGACGATGATAACATTTTTTACAGTGAAAGCCTTCTGTAAGCCCTACAGTGATCTAAGGTAAGGGCGTAGTAAATCTGAACCTCTGTTACTGGGCATGCCTGTGCTGAGAGGGGCTGAAGAGCTACACATGGGCACTTGCATTGCACCTTCTGCCATGCCTTTAATGTCACTGTGTGTGTGTGTGTGTGTGTGTGTGTGTGGTTGCACTATGGCAGGCGGGTGGCGTTTTGGCCCGCTGGCAGTATCGAGTCTCTCGTAGCCGCGTGTGCTGGAGGGTGCTTTCCGTCTGCTGGACCGGTGCCCGCCATCCGCCGCCCACTCTTGGCCCCAGTGGATCGGAGGAAGGCTTGATGGCGATTCGGGTCAGAAACAACAGAGACCCCCTCTTAATATATCTATCCTTCATCAATGACATTGCCGACCGCCCATCACCCTGCCTGACGTTGTTCGGGAGGCCTGTTCTCCTCATTGGACGAGAACAGTTTAGCTGTGGAACAGCTAAAGCGACATCACGTCATTTACGCGTCTGCTTGTCCGCTTAGGCTTCTGAAGAGGAGAGTCCCGGAGACGTGCCTTGTATGTCATTGTCCTGAGGGGAGACGTTTTACCCCTCTAGTGTGTCTCTGTGCCTCCACCATGAAGACGCTTAAAGCAAGCCTTGCATTGAGTGTGTCTGCCTTCATTCGTTTGTTCTCTGCTCAATCAGCTGCATTTCCTGTGGTTATGGATGTAGGGCACTGCGAAATTCGGTTTATTTTTTTCACAAATTCCATTTTATTTTCCTCAAAATTATTTTGTTAATTAATAGTTAATTAATAGTTTAGTTTATTTTTTTTCAGATTAATAATGAAAATAATATCTAATTAATTGATATAATGAAACAATTTAACAGCATTTTTTTTTATTTAAATTTGAAATTTAAATACATTTTAATAATCAAAAAGTATGTCTAATCAATTGAATTCATAAAAAAATTCCAATTTATAAATTTATCAACAAGAAGGTCCTATGAAATGTTTTACATTTTCAAAAATTCTGTTTACTGTGAAAGTGAAAATGGAAGAAAAATGCTGATATTCCTTAGAAAAATAATGTTTTAATAATGTATTATTTATAAGTAAATTCTACTGAACGGTAGTAATATATTTCTGTCACAATTTCTTCAAAAGCAAACTTTTTTCATGGGTTGTCATAACCTCGGATACATGATATGACGATAGTTTAAATCAAATGAAATGGTGAAACACCACAAGCGTTGCACATGTTTGACTATGTGACGAAAGCGCGTCGTTCATTTACACAGAAACACGCAGGAGATGCATTCTTCATATTTTTTTCACTATTTTTGCACTTTAATATTCACAGACGTTAGTCCATATTGCGATTTGATTGAGTGTTGATGCATTCTTCCAAAAATTTCCATGACATCCCGCGTTAAATTTAAAATGAATTTTTTGTGTCTGGCTTCCGCGATGACGTCCACGGAAATCAAAGGGCCCTGTGGGTGTCATTCAGGCGTTTCGACTGTGATCTGATCCTGAGAGAAAGAGTGAGTGCTTAAAATTCAGCCCAAAAATCGCCACCCATGCAGCTGTTACGCAACTAGCATGCTAGCACTTCCTGCTTAGCTCCTGAATGACATGGAGTGGCACCAGCACATGGTGACAGAGAGCTGGGAGTTACGCCACAGACCTCACAGGCAGAGACGAGGTGGCCGATCACACTGCTGCGCTCAGACAAGGGGCTTTTGTTTGTATTGGCATGGCACTCGGGTCTGTGACAGACTCTGCAAAGCCAACACGGAGGCCTGCACTTCATGCTGTAGAGCGGCCAAGCCCACATATCATAAAGAGGATGTCACACTGTATACATCGCCTGAGTATACACCCATCATTTACTCAAATATCTGCCAATCACCAAAACAAACATTCACTGATTCTATTGAAACTTGATGGAAAGGACTTTTAGAAACATTTTATCCTACGTGAACTTGATTATACAGGGCTGGGTGGTATGATGGTATATATCGTATCACTACAGTAGACATGTGTCAGCTGTTTGATATCTGGTCACTGGTGTAGCCTATATATGTTTATGACATGATGTTCATTTTATTTTTATTTTTTTTATCTGAATTACAAAAAAAACATTGTTAAAAAAATACCTTGCAAAATATTATGTGCATTACTGTTCAAAACTTTGAGATCAGTATGATTTAAATAGAACAAAACTGACCAAATGTTTTATCACAGCTTCCACAAAAAATGTTATGTAGCACATAACAATCTAATTGTTTTTAACATTGATAAGCAGATCATCATATTAGAATGATTTTCTAAGGATCATGTGACACTTAAGACTGGAGGAATGATGCTAAAAAAATTAAGCTTTGTATCACAGGAATTTATTTATTATTTATTTATTTATGTATTTATTTATTTATTTATTTATTTCGAGCAATATGTAGTTACACATGACAAGGCAATAAGAAGCATTTTGGTTAGTCTGTACAAGCCTTTAAATTCATCATATTTACATCAACTTTAACAAAACCTCAATCTATTGCTCGAAACGGAGTGGATAGAAGTCAAACTTAATAAATTATATTAAGAAATAAATATATATTTGAAAATATAAATTATATTTGAATATAATTATATTTAAATTATATAATAAATTATATTTGAAAATATATTCACATAGAAATTTGTTATTTAAAATTGTAATAATATTTCACAATTTTTACTGTATTTTGATTAAATAAATGCAGCCTCGCTGAGCGAAAAAGCACTGAATAATCTGATCTTTTTGTTTGTGTCCATCAAGTTGCAAAAAATAAAATAAATAGTAGATTAAATTATATCAATAAAAATAAATTAAATTGAATTAAGTTCGATTATCAGAGATACCATTTCCGTGACAAAAATTGCCAATATAATACAATATGTTTGCTCCCCAGTCCTAATTATGACTGTAGAAAATGACAAATGTTTTGTTAGCACTGTTTCTCTAACATCCTGGCTCTCACTGAAAGTGGTGTATGGTATCATATCTCAGGCTTATCTCGATCCATCTTAAACTCATATAGCATACAGTATACGCATGTCAGCGCATAGGATAAGGCAGGGACGGGCAGCGTCGGTCCTGGAGAGCCGTTGTCCTGCAGAGTTTAGCTACAACCCTGAAAGAAAAAACTCACCTGCCTGTAGCCTTGGTAATCCTGAAGACATTGTGCTTGTTCAGGCGTGTTTAATTAGGGTTGGATCTGAACACTCCAGGACCGACGTTGCCCATCCCTGGGATAAGCAATATTTCAGTAAACTCATTTTTGTTTCATTTCAATAGAACAGTATCAATGTGCATAAGATTTTTGCTTTCTTAGAGATTGTCAGACAGCTAATGCTGTTGATCGTCCATGTTTACTGATCTCCTCTTTCTCCTCCTGTTCACAGTCTCTTATTTTCGACGAAGTGGATCTTTCAGATGCAAGTGTTGCTGAATCAAGCACAAAGAATGTCAACAACAGTTTCACGGTAAGAGCAGATATATCTATAATTGTGCTGTCAGATCGATTAATCGCATCTAACATAAAAGTTTATTATATATATACTGTATATACACTGTACATTTATATAAGTTGCGATGAATCGAATTAATAACAATCTAAACATAAAAATTAGATTACATTATATTATATTAGTTATATTATGTTGTATTATAATTATTCAGTGTCATTGTTAGCTATATTCATTGAGCGATAGTATATAAATATCCAAACCTGTTTAATATGAATTATATATTTAATATGAATTATATATTTAAAACCTGTTTAATATGAACTATATATATTATAATTAGGGATGGGCAACGATTAATCGCTATTAATCATTTGCTAAATAAAAGTTTGTGTTTACATAATATATGTGTATGTAGTGTTTATAATTAATTTGTATATATAAATACACACACATGCATGTATATATTTAAGAAATATTTGCATGTATATACTTTATATATATTTATACATAATTAATATTATATATAAATATAAATATCTGACATATTAATAACACATTTTTCTTAAATATATACATGCATGTGTGGGTATTTATATATACAAATTAATTATACACACTACACACACATATATTATGTAAACACAAACTTTTATTTTGCTAGCGATTAATCGCGATTAATCGTTGCCCATCCCTAATTATAATTATATATTAATATGCATTAATACTGTTTTTTAACATTGTAATTATATATATATATATATATAAATAAATCAATATCATAAATGTTAAAAAATTAATATTACACACTAAAAAATGCTGGGTTGTTTCAACCTAAATTTGGGTCAAATACGGACAAACCCAAATGTTGGGTTAAAAATGAAATAAAAAAATTCACAGTTGAAATTTTCAACCCAACATTTGAGTTTGTCCATATTTGACCCAAATTTGGGTTAAAACAACCCAGCATTGTTTGTATACTTTTTTTTATCATATTGGATTTAAATAAAAAAAATCTTAACTTTAGAGAGTAAGAGAAACACCAAGAGAGTGTTTGTAAAACATCAGAGGGAGTGACAGAAATGTTGGCCTCTTTCTCGCTTCACCCTAGCAACCATTTAACTCAGCCTAGCAACTGAATAGGAACACGAAAAGCCATATCTCAGCACCAGAACATTGTAGTAATTTAGGGTTGGCCTCTGTTGACTTAGAGGCCGTGTAGTCTTATCATAGCAACTCCCTAGCAACTACCTATGAAACTTAGCAACCACCTAGCAACCACCCAGAACACCTTTCCCACATTATAGTGGATTTTTCTTTTGCTATAGAATCAATTGGGAATGCAGACAATTATGTAGACACTCATTCATCACTATATAACTTTAGCCAATGACTTCAGTTTCTAAGAACCTGGAAAGGTGAAAAGAAAATATTATCAATAAAGGTTACTTATTTTCTAGACAGTGAAAAGAGCAAATGCTGCCTAAGGGAAGACTTGTCGTGATTTTCCATGCTCTGGCATCTGTGTGTGTTTGTGAGCAAGTAAACATGTGTCATCAGCTGAGATCAAACGGGACGAGGAGCAGCGACTGTGGTCATGTCCTTCTAAAAACGGCAGGCCAGCTCCCCAGGCACGGCTATAAAAAGAAACAGCGGAGGACTAAGAAAGCTCAGCGGAGGACGAGGGGTTATTTTTAGCAACAGAGATGTTAGTGCTCCACTGAGCATGCTTTGGATGATTTGATCGCTGGCATATATTGTTTAACAGAGGGCCGTGTGGACGCGTGTGCGGCGCACGTGCTCTGAGGTAGTTGCTGTGCACCGCCTCGTTTAACAAATGCTTTTTCCCCCTCAGAAAAAAAAGAAATCGCCCACTGCCAGGAAAAACAACAGATGCTCATTATACTTATAAATTATTGAGAGGCCCATGCTGAGGCTTTTTCTTTTAGATATAAAGTGCATGTTCTTGTTCTGCTGATTTTAGAAGTACATTACACTCTTCTGAGCATCTGAAACCCACTCGAAAACCTGTTTGAAAACATTGTTATTCTGACACTGGGCTGCAGAAATGACACAATTGTCTTTTGGGAGAATTTGCTCTGTGGTGGTTGATTGTCCTCCCGAGGCTCTTGAAGGTTATATTGCTCTTTCATGTCTCTGGAGACTTAATTGAGTCCTCTGTAATGTTTTGATGAAGTGGCAACAGATGCGTCTCCTAAAATTCTGTGGGAGCGGAATAAAAATAGTCTCAAATGAAACAGTTGTTGATAACAGTAACAGTTTGCTATAAAATTGATATGTATAGCATTGCTCGGATCATTTGGCCTTGGAATAATATGACGAGAA
This sequence comes from Cyprinella venusta, assembly GCA_038021265.1. Taxonomy (NCBI): domain Eukaryota; kingdom Metazoa; phylum Chordata; class Actinopteri; order Cypriniformes; family Leuciscidae; genus Cyprinella; species Cyprinella venusta. The sequence goes on along the minus strand of CM075867.1, from coordinate 31,193,038 downwards.
AGACTTTTGATTGCAGAATTCTTGTAATACAATATCATGAGCACAAATCTGAGTGCACCAATAATGCGATTATTTCTAATAATCAGAGTATAACATACGGCATACGGTATGCATGTTATTATTATTATTATTATTAGACTTTATTGTCCACCTTAGTGGAAATTTGTCTTCGACTTCTCCGAACAGAAATACATCAATGACACCACATTTAAATTTGCATTAAAATACATACAATTAAGAGCACAATACTACCACCATCAACATATAACAACAGAAAAATGGAAAAATGGTTATCGTCCATTGTTTGAATCTACTCATATCAAATTCAAAATACATTTTTATGGACGAACTGGATGTTACTCAGAGCTGTAATAATACGATTAATGTGTTTGCATGCCTGTTTATTGCGATTAAGATCGCTGCATACCACATAGTTTATGGTTACTATATGGTTACTCGTAACTATAACTATAACCATATTCGTAACTATATGGTTACGAATATGGTTACTACGATTAAGCTTAATCATTTCATTTCATTTCATTTTATTTCATTTTATTTCATTTTATTTTATTTTATTTTATTTTATTTCATTTCATTTTATTTTACTTTATTTTATTTTATTTTATTTTAGTGCTGGGCAAAATTGCGATTAATCGCATCCAAAATAAAAGTTTGTGTTTTCATAATATATGTGTCTGTAGTGACTATAATTATTTTGTATACATATAAATACACACACATGCAAATATATATATATATATATATATATATATATATATAAGAAACATTTGCATGCATATACTGTATATATATTTATACATAATTTATATTAAATATAAATATTAATATTTTTATATATTAACACATTTTTCTTAAATATATACATGCATGTGTGTGAATTTTTATATACAAAATAATTATACACAGTAAACACACATATATTATGGAAACATTGCATTAATTATGCGATTAATCGCGATTAATCGTTGCCCAGCCCTATATTATGCAAATACTTAAGAGTCTATGACTGCATCATTATGTTCAAGATGGAGTGTGTAGCTTTTCATTTCTTAAACAATCATGTAGGAAGACAGATCATGGCCATATTCCAGGGTGATAATGATATTAATGTTTGCTGAAGATCTTCTATTGACAATGCAAGAGTCAAGCACTAAAAATAGTCACTAAGGAGGAGACAGTTATTGACAAAGTAAGAGTATAATCTATACGGTTAATGTATAGCATTGCTTGGATCATTTGGCCTCGGGATCATTTGATGAGAGCCGTTTTGAGAAGTCTTGATTGCAGACTTCATTATTGTTTGTGACATTATTGAGATGTCACTGGGTCTTATTCTCAGAAGAAAACCCGAAAAGCAGTAGACATAAGCTAAAGTCTCCATTTGCACTTTATCTTGTTGCTCTCTAGGAGACAAAATGGGTTTCCTTTTTGAGTTTCGTTCCCACAGCAGGCACCTTTTCATAATAGCCACTTTTGGCTTCATTTTTTTTTTCTCAGTGTACTAACCAACTGCTTTGTAGTCTTGCTGTGTTTTTTCTGTTGCTAAAAATAGCTCACAGCCCTGTGAAGAGAGAGGGAGAGAAAGAGAGAGGGAGAAAGAGAGGGAGAGAGAGAAGTGATCTGTCTGCGGAACAAAAGGAAATCCTCAGAGTGATGTCACTCAATAACACCTCCCGGTGAAGGGATGCAGTCGGAGCGGGGGGGAGTGAAAGACACAGAGGACACAGGCACAGCGAGTGATGGGAAGAGGTGAACGCTAGCTTGCTCTCTTTAGCGACTCGCTTCTGCTTGACTTGGCAAGCGCTCCGGGGATTGCTCAGTTGCAATGGAGAACAGCGCTCAGCCTGGAAACAAATGCACGCGACTTCTTTAGGACAGCCTCTTGGTATGCAGGAATTGTTCTTTATCCGTACATCGAAATTTGTGCTTGTGCGCGTGTGTTTGGCCATGTGGAAGTGTTCAGTGTGGCGGTACATGTGACATCGTCGCATGTGTCTCCGGTGGGCTGTTCCTTGAGTGGTGGAGGGTTCTGCAGAGGTTGGGGAGGGTGAGGGATCCTGAGAATCCAGGCTCAACACACACACACACAGGCATCACCTCACGATTACAGAAGCACAGTGCAGTTGAGAGTGGATCGCTGGTGAGTGCGTTACACACACACGGCTTATGCATGAACACCGTATCCCGATGAGTGTGTGTCTAACAGTGTCGCTTGACATCTGGGTTCTGCTCGCTAGCGGAATGGAAACTCTTTGTGAGCCATTTTTCTTAACGCTGACATTGTCTGCTTTGGTTTCCGAGCATGTAAGAGGAAAGATCTTGATGTACGTGAGCGAGGCAAACCTTCCAGCAGCAAGTGCTTTTTATCGCTTGTTTTCGAGAGCAAGATTCCATTATACTAAGTTGGCACCGGCTAGAGCTTTAAAGGGGCTGCGCACAAATGGATTTGCAATTTTGTATTGATGCTACCAAGTTTTAATGGCGCAGGCTGATGCATATCTTATCGTGAGCTGGAACGCATTTGCGAGAGACGTACAGCAGGTTCAGTGCAGCATTAAAATGAGGGAATGTTCCATGTGTGTCCATGTTGGTACTTGATGCAAAACGTATCCATGGACTTTTTTATTTATTTTTTTTTTAAATTAGATTTTAGATTGAAACTTGCATTAATGTATAAGGGAGTGTATTGGTCACCATTTAAAAAATGGTAATAATAATAATTCTCTATATTTACATGCTTTTTCCCTTTAGTAGTTCGTTTTACATGGTCGTGACATTTAAGTTTTAATTATTTTTATTTTTAATTATTTTACATTTTTTAAAGTATCTTCCTTGTGGATTTTCTATAACTGTTCACGTGTCCGTATTATTCTATGTCGCCTTTATAATTATTATGATACAAATAAAAGTGTTTAAAATAGTTCTAGGTGGAAATTATTTTTTCAAACTGCGTGACATTTAGCTGTTTTAAAAGGACAAAGCCGAATTCGATGTCATTTCTCTTGTAAACAGATAAATCAGTGTGAGACGGCAATGTGGTATTGCTTTATCCGTGATGTTCTACATTGTCCTGACTAATGGAGCTCATTTAATGATGAATTATATTATAAGGTGAGGCACACCAGATCAATGCAGGAACAATGATAATGAAATATACATGATAAAACCAGACCGATATTTGAAATATTATTATAAAATGACTGTTGATACGGCCCTAACGATCCTCCGCAAGAAAAACGAGCCTGACACGCCTGAGATTAAAAGTCCATAAATAGACTGAGCTAGATCTAATGAAATAATAATCAATTTTGTCCAGGGGGAATCCGCTGGCTCACTAATGTGAAGTAATGTAGACTTCAAGAGGTACGTATAGAGAGAGTGCTTTAATTAAATGCAGGATCTCTTTCATGCGCTACGAAAACACTGTGTACCGGTGCAAACACACAGAGATGATGAATTCTGTATCGGGTGTACTTAACCTTGATGGAGAAGGCATTTTAACATGCAACAGGGGTCAGACAGTGAAATATTAAGCCTATATATATATATATATATATATATATATATATATATATATATATATATATGTAGTATAGATGTATATTTCTGTTCAAACGTTTGGGAACCGTAATCATTTTTCTAAGAAGTCGCTTAAAATGTTCACATGGCTGCATTTATTTGATGAAAAATAGGCCTACTGTTGTTGAAATGCTATTACAATTTAAAATAAGTGTTTTTATTTTAATATATTCCACTGATGGTAAAGCTGAATTTTCATCATTCATTACTGAATTACGATTTACATTTACGAATTTTACATTTACGAAATTATTATTATTTTTATGAAGTCTTTACCGTAAATCTAGTGAACAATCTAATGGGCCTTTGCTGAATAAAAAGTGTTCATTTGTTTTCAAATAAAATTTTACTGATTATAGAAAGTGGGAATTTCAACTTATACAGTAAGATATTCCAGTAGGATTCTCAATAGATCCTTGTTACCTTAAAGTCGTTATCTTAAAGAGATATATACCAGGTTACCTGGTTAGGTTACCTGACAAAAAAAATATGATAATAAATAAATGTATTATAATAATAATGATGCATCCTTTATTAATTTAGGACTAGATTTTGTGGTTTTGTGGTTCTTTGTATAACACCAACATTGATATCTTACTGAATCTGAGGTGCTGTCCAAACAGTTTCGTCAAATGGTGTTGGCGACTTTCAAATGGCGTTTTCTCACAGACCTTCATTAAAGGTTTAATCTGTTGACTCTAGAATGTTCTATCATTGATTAGGCCAGACTCATTCCTGCGTTAAATAAAGCGGCATTCGTCTCACACGGGTGCTCTCTTCGAACCCTCTCCGTCTCCACTGCCCTTTCCTGAGTATTGAACTGGAACGGTTTCACTTTCTCCAGACAACAATCAGCCTCCTCAGTTAATGACAGTTTCATTGGTCTGAGAGCTGTGAGATTTGAGCGATTCCTTCTGCACCACACACTGCTGCTCTTTTAAATATCACTTCTTTCACTAGTTTCTTATCTTTCTGACTGGTTTTGGTTCTCATTTTGGTGTTTTTTGCTGGTTCTTAGGCCTGCATTTCAATTGACTCTAAACCAATTGATGACAAAAAGAGACAGACTTAAATACATAAACACACAGAGTAGCGATGATGTACAGCTTACACATTTTCTTAATCTTGCTGGGAGGGTGGATGAACTATATCTCTTTTTAACTGCAAGCCTCATATAATTAAGTTGGTTTTGGGTTTTTTTCTAGACCCTGATCCTGAACAGATTAAGCAGGTCCCGAGAGGGGTATCAAACTTCTGCATGATACATTTATGTACAGTAAAGTTAAGAAATTTCTCAATTTGACTGCTTAAATAATGTAATAATTATTCATATTTTAAATTGAATGTATTTATTTTGATACCATTTAAGTAAAAATATAATATAATATAATATAATAATATAATCTGTTATGTCAATGAGAAAAAATCTCAGAAAAGAGTGAGTGAACTCCATTGTGTGAGAACAATTGAAAAAAGCTTTTTTCCTAGCCTTAGAAATGTATGCATGTTCAAAATGGCAGGGCATGTAAGCATTTTCCCATTGCTATAGAAACATAGAAAAAAAAAGCTTAAGGTTTGTGTCAGCTTACTGGTGCCATTTTGTTTGACTTTAGTAAACGACGGCAGTGTTATTTCAGTATTATTGACAAACTATTATAGTTTTATTAATATTTTGTAATTTAGAATTTTTGTATTATATTTTCTATTTTCGTTTAAATTTGAGTTAATGTTTCAAGTAAACTGTGGCAGTTAATATTATATGTTTTCCCAATAAAACTACACTCTAAAAAATGCTGGGTTGTTTTAACCCAACTTTGGGTCAAATATGGACTAACCCAGCCGTTGGGTTAAATTTTTACATTACATTTTTAACCCAACATTTCGGGTTTGTCCATATTTGACCCAAAATTGGGTTAAAACAACCCAGCATTTTTTAGAGTGTATTGTTCTGGTATTAGCTACTGTTATGCTTAGCTTTTACCCACATTGAATAACAATTTAGCTTTATTTGATTGTTTTTACAAACAATGCAGTTCTACCACACTGAATCGCTGAGGTTTAAAAACCAAAAAAATCCAAGAAAACAGGTTGGATGATTATTCGATCAATGTAACCCATCCCAATTCATCCGGCTCAGAACTGGTTTCAGATTGGGAGCCAACACTGGCACCCACTCATTGTAAAAATAGACTTTAACGCAATCCTTAGTTCGTCTAAATTCCATTTGAATGTAATCAAGAACTGCAGTGGCGGAGCACAAGAGAAATCACTCAGTGAAGTTGCCGTGTCCTCGGCGCAAACGGTTGAAGAGGCTTTTAGAGTAAGTGGCTGGCAGGGATGTGCTGGGAGTTGCCCGTGTTTGATTGTGTAAGGGAGAAAGATGAATGCTAATGTGATTACTGCATCACGGCCGGGCATGAAAATCGATATGTTTTTTTTTGGCAACAAAAATGAATCAGGTATCTCTATAAGTAATGAAATAATACGCCTGGAAAATTCCAACAGCTCTTTCTGCAGTTGACAGCGCAGCCTGGACAGTGTGACTTCTTTATTTGTTTTCGTAGAAGATACGCAGCCTCTCATGCTTGTGGTTTAGATCTGCAGTATCTATGGTGAACATGTAAATAAACATGAAGCTTTGCGTCGCAGCTCTCAGACTGAACTGCCCTTCACAGATCCGGGGCTGTGCTGCTAAACATGCCTCGCAGAACGCTTGTCATTTACAAGCTATAAAGGACAACCGGAGCCTTACATAGCAGCTGCACGGTGAACTGGCACGAGGTGGTATTTACGAAGGAGGCTTCCAATGTCTTCCTGTGAAGAGATGCTACTCTCAGATGACTGGCCATCTGCCAGAGACAATCTATGCTCCAAATGACCTTATCTGGTTGAAATTAAGAGTCACCTTTAAAGAGATTGTTTCGTGAAATCCTGAAGGTTGATAGAGAGACGACTGCAAATGCTTGTTCTCATTTAGCATTTATACAATGTTTTTTTTATCATTTAATTGAATATTTTGGGTTCAGTACAAGTAAACATCTACAGCATATATGGTGAAATGTTGACACTCAGAATTTGTTTTTAATTATTTTAATAATTCATTCAATATTCCATATTTTCGTGCCGTATCAGCAGTGGAAAAGCGCCATTAGTCTCCTAAAAAATACAATAATTTGTCCTTTTTATGACATGGAAAGTTTAGCTCTGGTTGTACACCCCAAAACCTTAACTTGAATGATCTTTATGAATATATGTTTTTATCTGATTTGGGCATGTGTGTTAACGATATTTTCAAAAGATACTTTTTTTCTTTAATGTGAACAGAAAATAATTTACAGGTACACCGTATTGCATTTATAATGGAAGTATTATAAAATTACCATTTAAATAACAGTGTCATTTTTTATATATCACCATTCAAAATAAGATGAGTTTACCCCCCCAAAAAAGAGAGAAATAAGAATGAATAGACAAAGGTAAACACTGAAAAACATATACATGTAAATACAGATAAACATCACAATGAAATAAAATTTAAAAACTTTAAATGGACAGTACACTGTATATTCAAAGGTATAGCCAATTTTCAAGACTTGAAAGAAAGAAAGAAAGAAAAAAGAAAGAAAGAAAGAAAGAAAGAAAGAAAGAAAGAAAGAAAGAAAGAAAGAAAGAAAGAAAGAAAGAAAGAAAGAAAGAAAGAAAGAAAGAAAGAAAGATTTTTTTTAGCAATTCTGACGTTATATATACACCCCCTCATGTTCCTTCAGATCACTGGCTCCATAGACTGGAAGTGCATTAGCGTAACTGCGGATTGACGAGCTGAAATTACTGTTAATCGACATTATTATGCCACAAATGCTGTTGAAAGAATTGTATTGAACCCGGAACATTCTTTTAATGATACACTGCTTATGACTTCATGACTTTGTCAATTGGTAAAGGAAGTCATGTTGAAGTAGAAACAGAAGACGTGGATGAAGCTATCTTCACCCGCCGTCCCAACGGCAAACATAATGAGCTACAACGTTAACATCCTCATAACTCTGTTGCGTTTGTAATTCTCTCTCAGCACCTCTGCTGCTGTTATATCTTCAGCGCATTCCCCTGTAATCCACTCATGCGGCACGACAGCCAGTGCGTTTTCTCATAGGGAGATTGTGTGGCGTTGTGTAACACCGATAGCGTTGTTTGGTTGGTAAACACACCACTGAAAACTGCAGTAACCACCAGATAGGCCAAACCTAATTAGAGACAGTTCATTCCCCACCATGCCAGATGGTAATGGCTGATTTTCCAAAAATGAGTGAGGGCAACTTTTAGTTGAGACTTTTAAAAAAATGAGCAGATGGGTTTTTATCTATCGCATCCATGTGAGCTCATTATTGCAGCCAGGAATACATGGTTCTTTTGTGGCTCTTTATAATTAGTGAGAACACTGACACTTGCGCTAAGGGAGGATCTGTGATGCCAGTTCATTGTGGATGCAGAGATTGGAAACAAGTAGACATTAGAACAATGGTTTAATGCAACCATTTCAGTCACGCAGAGCACAAGCAAGAGCTCAAGTTTCTCCCAGACAGCAATGAAACTCTAGAAGAGCAAACGGAGGCTGGAAAAGGTCTGTAGTAATGGGACACGTTTCTTTTAGAATTGTAAAAGAAATGTCAAAAATGTCTCGAACTGTGCTCAGGTTTGTAGTTTTGCAGTCAAAAGGCAGGGCTCTCAATGCAAACTCAAATTTTGCAAATCATTTCATGATTCTGCGATTCATGTCGCAGTTAACTTAATAATGTCTGTTTGAATTCATCCTCAGGAATATTAGGATTACAGTCTGAGAACTTAAAGGGTTAGTTCGCCCAAAAATGAAAATCCTGTCAATAATTACTCCTTGTGTCGTTGCAAATCTGTAAGATTTTCGTTCATCTTTAGAACACACCTGAAGATCTTTTTGATGAAATCTGAGAGATTTATGTTCCTCCATTGTCCCTCCTCTGTCCATTTTGACCCCTCAAAGAGATTTGTAAAACGTCTCGGTTACGTATGTAACCCGGAGACGTGTCGTCGGGGAGTTCCCTGACGAATTGGGATCATGCAAGGGATCCAAAAGGCACGAACGCTTTATATGATTACTGATTGAATTTAGACTTTGGTTCACATATGAACATTGATTAGTGAACATAAACAGAAGCTCAAGCAAAATTTTGGACTAAACCACTCAATTCATACGTATTAGTTTTCCGATCTCTTTACTAACTTTTTGAAGCACCAAAAGTGGTAGATGCGTCAATGGAGGCAAAGAAAACTCTCCGATTTTATCAACAAGATCTTAATTTTTGTTCCGAGGGTGAACAAAAGTCTTACAAGTTTGAAACGACATGAGGCTGAGTAATTACTGAAAGAATTGTCATTGTTGGTTGAACTAACACTTTTATTAAAACCTGATGGATTTCTGTTTTTCCATTGAAGTCCAAAAATGGCACATATATACATTGATCAGTGAATATACAGTATATGTTAAACGAAAGCTCAACTGTACTTGCGTGACACGCAAACCTAATGTTCACACACTGTAAAAAAAATTTTGTTGGTTTAACTTAAAAAAGTAAGTAACCTGGTTGCCTTAAAATTTTAAGTTTATTGAACTGGAAAAAGTGAGTTAATACAATGAAGGGGATTGATTTAATCATCTGAAACTCAAAATAACAAGTTATCTGAACTAAATAAATTATTTAAGTTGATTTGACAAAAGAAAAAATGTTGTGATAACAAAAAAATCTTGAAAACATTTTTTTACAGTGCATGTATCAGGCAAGCACATTTACCAAATATGATCTGATTATGCATGTGCATTGATCAAAGTTTATGTGTGTATAAAAACCTAAATAGGCTTTATGCACGATCGCTTCCATATTTGTCTCGGCACGCCCACTTACTTCCGGTGCTGCGTCAGTCTATGGTCAGAAGCCGGTTTTGCGAAATGTCAAATTACACTTGCTGTTTATAAAAACGTCCTGCGGTTAACGTGAATGATGTTAACAACACTATGAGGCAGTTAGCTGTCACACAAGAGTAAAAAACAGAAGTTATTTAAATTATATATTTCGAGCCAAATCAACAACTTCGAGTGTTAGTATTCTCTCATATCGTACGAAATTCGACTAGCGAATCAGCGTTTCTAAAATCGTTGTCTCCGTTTCTGAGAAAACGGATTTTATTACAGTTTTGCCGCTATACACTTGGCCTGCAGAACGCGCTTCCGGAAGTAAAGACGCTGACTGAGATTCGTTCGAACACACGTCAGCAGGGTTCGCGCATAGAGGCAATTAAATCTGTTACGTCATATATATAAAGCGATCGTGTCTCTTCAGGAGATTCATCAGAAATCACTCGATTCATATGGATCATAGTCGTTATGAACTTTTTGAAGCTTGAAGCTTGAATGTTTGGTGAAATGGATTTTCAGGGACAGAAATTGTCATTAAAAATAGATATGAGTGAAAGTCTTATGGGTTTCAAATTAAATTAGGGTAAGTAATAATGACAGAATTGTCGTTTTTTGGATGAACTAACACCAAGTCTCTTGAACAATGAAAAAACCCACCTCCGAGGATCAAAAATCAAAACAGTTGAAATTCCCACTGATAATTGAACGATTTAGATAATGATTTAAACCCAGTGTTTTTTAAACTCAGAGCACCAACATTGAGAATATGACTTATGTTTGGGATCTGCGGTGTTGTTTCGGTGCAGGTGGTAAGCTGTAATTCCCCGAGGACCGTATCTCCCGCTTCACCACGTACGGCGTCGCAGTGAAAACTGTTGTCGGGTTGCTGTGAGCCTCCGCAGTGGCAGTGGGAGATGTTAAGGGTGCCGTTATCAATAAATTATAGTGGTATTAAAAGCGCAGAGTTTGACTCGTGTGGAGGCTGCCCCTGTTATGAAACACAGGCTTTTAGCATTTTCTCAGGCACTCCGCCTGTCAGCCCAAATCTCGCTCAAGCATCCGAGAGGAAAAGACCTGAGGGGTTGAGGTGGCCGTTTAAGAGGAGAAGAGGAGGAGGCAAAGGGTGGGGGGGGGGTTTGTCCCGAGCTTCATCTTAAAGAGTAGAGGGGGGGGGGGCTCATTGTCAGTCGCAGTCAGTCAGGCAGGAGGGTAAGACACTCCGCTCTCATCTCCCCAGATCTCTGTCTCCCTGTAGGTAATTACACCGTTCCGAAGGCTTATCCTGTGTGCCGAGAACAGGAAAGAAATGGAGGACTGGATCAGCTCGCTGAAATCGGTTCAGTCCAGAGAGCATTACGAGGTAAGAGCACAGTTTGAGTCGAGTTGCATCCTGCATTCTTGCATGCATGTTTGTTGTTTTTCAAGCGTACTTCTTCGGAATTAGAAGCTTAATATGCATCTCTCCGTCATCTCTAGCTTTTAAACCGACCTGCTTTGGAATTTCCTCCTTTCTTCTCAGTGTAAATGAAAAAAAAATCATGTTATCCATTTAAAATAGTTCTGGAAGAAGGGAGTTTTGCTTGTTTGCTGTTGCTAATTGCTGTGGAAAGCTATGTGGGCATGTGGCGGCTTTTAACATCTGAAACGGTTCATCGCATGCCAGTAAATGAAAGTGCGGACTGCGGCGTTGAGTGTTGACTGTATGCTCACTTTGATATGAGATGAAGATGGTTATGTAAGACTCTCAGCCCCCGTGTTCTGCAATACCACACCCAGAACTCCAGCGCTCCACTTGCACCCCCAACTGAGGGCGCAGTCGGCCTCTTAAATCACTGTCCTGTTGCATCAAGGTGCTGCTGGTAGATGCCCGGGAACGCAGATGTTACTGGGGGGGGGCGGTTGTCAGGGAGAACTGTGGTGTGGTGTTGCACGCAGGAGGGTTGCGTCTCGTCTCGTACACCTGAGACTAATATACATGTGCCAGTCTGTGTGTTGCATGTGAGCGTAGTCTTTGTTTTAGGGGCTCTGAAAAAGTCTTATCCTGGCGCTGCCAATTTGTCTTAACTTCTCCTTTGCTAGACGGCACAGTTTAATGTGGAACATTTCTCAGGGATGCACAACTGGTATGCCTGCTCCCACGCTCGCCCCACCTTCTGTAACGTCTGCCGGGACAGCCTCTCAGGGGTCACTTCTCATGGCCTCTCCTGTGAAGGTAGGTCTTTGCCCATCTCTCTCTCTCTCTTCTCAAATCCGTATGTCGGATAATCCCTCTTCAATTATGAAGCTGCTTCACTCAGCGCGCCGTCCGTCCCTAAAGGTGTCATATTTTCATCAAAACTGCTCAGGGGTGGTCAGGGATGGTTCATGGTTGCATTAGAGTCGGTGACACTGGTTAGAACTACTTAGTGCAGAAGCACAGCTAATTGAGGTGGAGAAGAGATGCGGGCGGAAACGTATTGCAATCAATACATTGACGCCGAGTATCTGTCTTTTATTTGTTTAGAATTTGCGTTTCAAGGGTATTATGTTTGCTTCTTATATTCAAATTCTCTACTGCTGAGGTGCTTCCACATTAATCAGAGAAAAAACGCTTGTGCTTCTTTTGTTTGAGATTTAGAGGTATGAAACACTGCCAAAACACTCCACCTGTCTACCACTTAAAGTCAACACCAATCACAGACTATTGTACGGCAGTAGTCTGACATGTTTTTGAGTACAACGTATACTCGTCAATACAAAAGGACTTGTAGAATGAGTTTGGATTTTATCCATCTGTAATTCAGATTTGGATTGTAAAAAGGGGGATGGATGTGATTAAAGAGGAATTATTAAAAAGTAACAGGGTACACTCTAAAAAATGCTGGGTTTTTTTAACCCAATTTTGGGTCAAATATGGACAAACCCGAAATGTTGGGTTAAAAATGCAATGTAAAAATTTAACCCAACGGCTGGGTTAGTCCATATTTGACCCAAAGTTGGGTTAAAACAACCCAGCATTTTTTACAGTGTTATCAGGGTTTGCCTGGTTAACTTCAGCAGTTATACCATAACTATGCAGTATGTAATGAAAAAGCATGTTTTTCGATTAATGGTAATTCAAAAATAGCTGTATATTATGATTGGAAAAATTATGAAATTATATTATAAATGAAACAAATATAAAATATATTATAAATTGTACAGAAAATATGCACTCCTATATTATATTACATTGCATTACTAAAAGTAAATAAACTAAAAGTATTTAAAAACAATAAAAAAACTATATAGACATTTAAGAAACAAAAACTTGTAAAAATGACAAAAAAATCACACAACATTGAAAATTGCTATTATGCACTATTCACGGTTCATATTATTGATTTTATTGATTGATTGATATACTGCCACAATGGGTTCTAATATAGAGTGATCAGTCAAATCTGATTCATGGCTCAGGTGACTGGCTTAACATTTTATAATACAGTACAATTTGACATTTGAGGACAGAAAATCATCATGATCATGACTTTAAGTATTAAAAGTTAATCTGTAAAAAGTCGTCCCTTGCTGCTTTAATGCTTTATACAATTGAAAGATTGTTTCTAAGTAGCTTTAGAGTGATTATTTGGAAAATGATGCAAACAGAGTTCATTTTGTCTTTAAAGCAGCTCAAAGAGTGTCATTGTTCAGCTGAATTCAGTTCAGTATTGATTCAGTTCCATCAAATTAGTTCATTCAATCTATAAAGCAGTTCTGAAGAAAAACAGTGATGTCATCGTCCAGCTCCGTTAAGTTCTCATCCAATTGTGACAGTGCAGTCAAATCAATAATATTGTTGAATATTAAGTGTCTCCAACTAAACAAGCCAGTGGCAAGGAACTGAAACTCCATCAGGTGACAAAATGGAGAAAAAAACCTTGGGAGAGACCAGGCTCAGTCTCCTCTGGCCAACGCATAAACACAGTGCCAGTCAGAAATCAATTGTGGATTGGTAGCATTCATCCAGTTCGGATTCATCACACCAAAAAAAAAGAGAGAGAAAAAAGTTTATAAAATATGATATAATATTGAGTTGATAAGTTTTTTTTTCAAATAAACAATCTTGATGTTAAATATAGTGGCTAGTTACTTGTAAACGACCTGCAGAGGAACATGCTGGCAGGTTAAAACAATCACTAAAAATACCTCATCCAGGGTCATGCATTATGCATCCTAATGGTGTGACATCATGTGGAAAGAGAGTGCTAATTAGTTTCAGAGATATGCAGATGGTGCTCATTAAACTCGGCTGACTGTCATTGGCTCCTTCAAGTTGCTCATTCACGCCTCGGATTTAATAAGAAATTCAAGTGAAACCCACACCGCATTGTGAATAATACAAGCCTCATCATCATACAGTGGTCATCCTAATGTTGATTTTCTACTTAAAAACGAAGATGCCATTTAGAATGACAGTTTTCTGGAGTCACGTTGCATTAACAAAAAGTGGATTTGTGTAGTTGTGTGTGTGGTCGCAGTGGTCTAGAGAGCGATAATTAAGGAGCACTTTCCAGTGCTGTTGTCACGCGCTTGCGTTTCCAGCAAGCAGACTCGCTACTGAGTATTAATTACTGTATGTGTTGCTATAGAAAGATGATCTCATTTCTTTCAACAAACCTCTCATTACTATCTACAGGCCTGAGAGCTGCTTCTGTTCATATGGAAATTGCTTTGGTTTTGGCTGTTAACTGATGATGCTTTAGAGTGGACTATTGAGTGAACAATCAACATTATTTATAAAAGAGATAATTTTGGGCCTGGATGCTGATTGGTCGATACAGAACTCTAGCTGTGCTAAAGTGCACAATACAGCAACAGTTATCCCTTGTAATTGACACTTAGTGGCTTCGCTTAATAAAATAATGTTTGAATATTTAAAATAGTTTGAACATAAAAGGCTAAAAGTTTGTGAAATTTTCAGTGACACCAGTTGTTGTAGATGAGGTCTTTGCTGGAAGCTCATTTGCATTTAAAGGGACACAAACACAACGGCGTGTTTTTGCTCTCTCTCAAAAAGTGTCAGTTTTAACATGCTATAAAAATATCTGTTGGGTATTTTGAGCTAAAATGTCACATACACACTTTTCTTACTTTTTTGGGGGGGGGGGTTATTAAAAAATAAAGGAACTTTTTAGCGTTAATGCATTAAAATAAAGAGCAAATGATGCTTTATGTGCTTCAATGATTTATGTATTTATCATTCTCATACTGCTGCAGAGAATAATGGGAAATGTAGTTAGCTTTAAATATAGCAGCAAAAATATGGACGATTGTTGTATATATATAGTTGTAACCACAGATCATTACTTAAACATTACTTGATTACTTCATAAACAGCAGATTGAATTCCAAAGTGTAGTTAATTGGTTCAAAGATATGATGATCTTTATAATCTTGTGAAATCAACACAAGTTTGTACAATTAAATGTCTAGCCCTTGGTTTCCATGTAAATTTGCGGTGTTGTAGCCAAGACCATTTCATTCAAGTCTGACCCCGAAATAGAAGAAGGTCGAGTCTGAGTCAAGAATGAGATCAAAAGAGGGTTGTGTCTGAGTTAAGACAGAGACCAGAAGAGGGTCGAGTCTGAGTCAATACCTAGATCTGAAAATGTTTAAGACCGAGACAAGGTCGAGACCAGAAAAGTGTCAAGACTTAGTCAAGACCAGAAAAGTTTTTATTCTGAAGACAGTGACCTGAAGAGGGCCAAGCCTGAATCAAGACCAAGACCTGAAAAAGGTTGAGTCTGATTCAAGCCCAGAAAGGGTCAAGTCCAAGTCTAGTAGAGGGTCAAGTCTCAGAATCCATGAGAAGACCAAGACCAGTCTGAAGTTCTACAAACTCAACAAGGGAGGCCCGACATATAGCACTGGACATTAACTTTGCAGCAGGATTACAAAGACCAGAGTTTGCTGGTCATCAGGATAGCAGCATTTGATTTGATGTGCTGGTGTCCCATCAAAAAGGCTTGACCATCTTTCCCACCAAGTTCTGACCAGCTTGGCAAATCCATGCAAGTTTACACCTGTCTTTTTACCAGGTTTCTTTCCAAGTTGAGAGAGTTGCAGTTTAGAACTATCATTGCTGCTCATATTTCACTTTGATTTCCTACAGCAGCCAATCAATAAAGATTGATGTGAGACATGGGCCCCAACAAAAGAGCCAAACTCAATATTTCTCACTCTCTAATTTGACAGAGACATCCTGTCCATTAGCAGCGCATCGTAAACAGTCTTGCGTTCACTCAGCATTACTGAATTGTCTGTAAATGGTTTGCTAACAGCCCAGAAAATGACATTAGAGTCAGTTATTGGAGATTTGTTTTCAGAGCCATGTGAAATGGTCTGAGGTAAGACCAGCTCTGATTACAAGATGAGTGCGGAGCCCAAGCGAGATGAAGCGCTCTCTGATTAGCGTTATGAATCTCTGAAGAGGACGCGCCCGCCCTTGTCTCGGCGCATTAGACGTGTCTCCTCATTAATCATTGAGAGATGGCGTTGCAGAAAGTGGAAATTCCCAGTGTCGGACATACCGCGAATATTCGGCTTCCTTTCCAGTAAACAGTGCCGTTCAGCTCATATCCACTCCAATCCTGGAATACTCCAGGGAGGAAACACTTTCTGTAGTGACTGTGGCGTCCCTGCTGGCTGGGCTAAATGCATCTCTGCTCTGGTGTGATTAGCCATGTCATCACAAATCTGTGTAAATCCTACAGGACATCAGAAGTCCCGGCAGCATATGGAGGCGTAATGCACTCAGACACTGAGATGGGCTGATTTAACTGGATTTGAGGCTTTTTCAGGATCTGAATCTTTGAATCTGGGCGCCAGGCAGCCCCGCTTGTACAGAACAATCCGGATCCTTAATGCGCTGTGTATTTCTGCAACAATGTGTGTTTCTGCAACTTCGTAGAGACATCTGCACAGATTGCAGCATCAGAAAACAGCTGAGTGTACATTTTAAGTTCGTAGGAGTGAAGGTGGCCACGGTAATGTGCCAGAGCGTTACATTATGGAGTAGGACGCCAGCCAGCCAATCAATCAGCCACTTAATTCTACTTCTGGAAACGACCAGATGAACATTGCTAACTTGATTAGATCTGCAATGCAATTTAATAGAGGAAATCAACAAAGAACTGGAAGCCATTAGCTTATTGGACCTCACCCACACCGTTGGTGAGGACAGTACAGCGCCAGAGTGGTTAAGTTTCCAGAATATAGAAGAAATCGATCCATGATTCAAACACTTTCTGACGACAGATAACAAAATATCTGTTCAAGACAAAGACAAACGGTCTATTGTGTTTCACATAGTAAACAATGTTAATAGAGATTAGATTAGAAATGTAGATTTCTAGATTGCTTTACGTTACAGACCTGAAAATGCTAAGGAAAAAGATGTCATTGCCAATGCTGCAGAAATAATGTAAATAGCTTATTTAGAGTATTTAACGTAAGCTATACAGGTGAAACAGTTTAGAAGGTCATGCTTACGCAGTGTACATTTGGCTATGAATTAGGCTTGCTGCGGTAGTCTATGATACCAGTGTTACAGGGTGTTAGGCCACACACAGATTACATTACTTGCCCACGTCGGCATCGCCTCCATTGTTAAAATACTTGAGCAGAGTAAATAGATTCGTTTTTAGCATTTGGTTTTTCCAATTCCTCAGTTGAGCACTGTTTATTGTGCTTTTCCTGGCATCTTTTATTACCTCATATTTCTTTCTGCTGAAATGATAAAACCTTGATTGCCATATAAGCATCTCAAGGTTACTGCTGGCCAAACGTATAACTGGTATTTCTCTCTTGCAGTGTGTAAGTTCAAGGCCCACAAAAGATGCGCAGTCAGGGCCACCAACAACTGCAAATGGACAACGTTGGCCTCTATCGGGAAGGACATCATCGAGGATGAGGACGGGGTGAGTCGCGTAAAGCCTGTGGTTCAGTGAGCTAATGAATAACTTTTAAAGAAAGTGAAAAGAAAAAAGTCAGGTATATACAATGCTTAGCATAAATTAATACACCCATGCTAAAGTTGACTAAAAAGTGGAATAAGAAATTATCTGTTGGAAATTGATCTTAATTAATTAAATTAAATTGAATAAGATCCCTTATTAAGAATAAGATCCCTTATTATTAATAAGATCCCTTAATTAACAAAAGGGAAAAAATCCAACTTTTAAGGGCACCAATTTTTTTGTGTGTGAATGAATTATGTATCGTAAATAAATAAATGTTCTTCCTTAAAATACAGGGGGCATAAGTCAGGACACCCCTATGGTAAATTCCCATAGAGTCAGGCAAATTTTTATTTTTAAAGGCCAGTTATTTCATGGATCCAGGATACTATGATTTTTTTATTCATCTTTTTAGTCAACTTTAGCATCTGTGAATTCACCTATGCTAAGTACTGTAAGTCTGGCGGTGTACATTTTAAAGATTTTTTTTATATTCCCTATAGATTGCGATGCCACATCAATGGCTGGAAGGCAACCTGCCTGTCAGTGCCAAGTGTGCCGTTTGTGACAAAACCTGTGGCAGCGTGCTGCGCTTGCAGGACTGGCGTTGTTTGTGGTGCAAAGCCATGGTAAGAACTACATATCCCAGAATGCTTTATAACTTATACAGAGAGCTTTTGAACTCTAAAAGCTGTCTGTGCTTGGACAGGTGCACACGGCATGCATGGATATCTACCCCCGCAAGTGTCCCCTCGGCCAGTGCAAAGTGTCCATCATCCCCCCTACCGCCCTCAACAGCATTGACTCAGACGGTAAGACTTTTTTCTTCACAAGAGCCAGTTCAAGAGTGTATCCACATAAATATTGATAAATAATCATTTAATGTATTCATTTAAATAATATTGTTTATAGAGTAGGTATACTTTATTTGATTGATAACAATTAAAATGGTTTGTTCCTTTTTTAAATCTTTTTAAAATGTATTTATTATTTTTATTATTTTGCTTTACTTTTTAGAGGTTGTAATCTTAGTAAAATAAGCTGTAAAATAAAATTGAATTAATTAATTTATTAAAGAAAATTAAAAACAAGTTGTTCTGTTCACGTATGTTTTTATTTTTATTTTTTTTCTGTAAATTATTTTTTGGACTTGGATGGAAGTTTTGAGTTATGAAGTTTTCAATATTTTCATAGTACAAGAAAACCTCTTGATTCAAAAGGTCAATGTCACTAAAAATGGATCCCACTCTGGATATAGAGTATGATTATGAATCAGTGTGTGTGTCTGTGTGTATGGTCCTGGTTAACCCTATGTCATGGGGACAAAATGTCCCTACTTAGATGGCAATATCCAAAATGGCCTTGTGGGGGCATTTTTTGGTCCACATGAGGGGAAAATAGCTTATAAATCATAGTGATGTTTTTTGAAAATCATAGTGATGTTTTTTGAAAATGTAAAAATGCAACACATTTTCTGTGATAAATGGGTAGAATATATAGTTTGTACAGCATGAAAAATCATTATGTATATGGAATGTCCCCATAAAACATGAAACCATGTGTGTGTGAGTGAAGTGTTGGGTGGAGCTCAGGTGGAGGGCTGCTATAGATGGAGCTCATTAGCTTTGCTAATTCCCAGGCTGCATGAAGAGCAATATCTTTTTCATTACACCTCTGACATCTGATTTGATCATACAGATAGGATGTTTTTTTCTTTCCTGAGAGACACTTTGTTCCTTTATTTTTCTTTCCATCTCCCCGGCATGTGTCAGGGTGGTGTGGAAAGTCACTTTCCCTTAGAGCATCTCTTCCCGACGCATGTAAACATAACCACCTCTGGTGGACCATGTGCTTGGAAAATTCAAGATGAGAGCAAACAAAAGCACTCTCCCATACCCGGCTCTCTCTATCTCTTTCTGCATTATTATCCTGCTGCTGAGGATTCATACATTGCCTGTTTGCTCAGTCAGCCTGTTTCAGAGCATATGCCACTGATTTCCAGGAAATTGCACATTGCCTTTTATTGACACCTATATGAAGGCTATTTAGAGCCACTTCATGCTCAATATCTTGAAGGTTTAAAAAAAGCTAAAGTGTCCAAAAGCTCAAATATTCTGCTTTCTCGGATCTCTGTTGTATGATTAGAAACATTTTGTCTTTGTGCAACATCCTCTCAACTGAGATGCCATCTTCTGGTCAATTTTAAAGGAGTCATAGTTTTATTTGGATGCAATATTGTGGCATAACAAAAGAGATTTAATGGCTCCTCTACCAAAATAAAACTACATCTTTTTTTTCTTTTGGTGAACGATAAAACATTGACAGCTAATCAGAATCCACTTCGACTATAAATAGCTCAAGCATTTACGATGAAAGCACTTAAAATCAACAGAATGTTATTGTAAAATGGTTTAGAGGATAATATTCTTCTACAAGCGCATTTGTGAGGTCAGGCACTGATTTTGGATGAGAAGGCCTGGCTCGCTGTCTCCGCTCTAATTCATCCCAAAGGTGTTCTATCGGGTTGAGGTTAGGACCAGTCAAGTTCCTCCAAACCAAACTCACTCATCCATAGCTGTATGGTCCTTGCTTTGTGCACTGGTGCTGTTCCCACAAAGTTGGGAGCATGAAATTGTCCAAAATGTCTTGGTACGCTGAAGCATTAAGAGTTCTTTTCACTGGAACTAAGTGGCCAAACCCAAGCCCTGAAAAACAACCCCACACCATAATCCCCCCTCCACCAAACTTTACACTTGGCACAATGCAGTTAGACAAGTACCATTCTCCTGGCAACCACCAAATCCAGACAGAGAAGAGTGATTCACCACTCTGGAGAACACGTCTCCACTGCTCTAGAGTCCATTGGTACTGTGCTTTAGACCACTGAATCCGATGCTTTGCTTTGCACTTGTTGATGTAAGGCTGCTCGGCCATGGAAACCTATGGAGGTCTGTAGCTATTGACTCTGCAGAAAGTTGGCGACCCTGCGATTTAACGTTGCCTACCACTTCCTGGCTGAGTTGCTGTTTTTCCCAATTGCTTCCACTTTGTTATAAATTAATACCATTAATCTACAGTCGATTGTTGAATATTTAGTAGTGAGGAAATTTCACGAATGGACTTATTGCACTGGTGGCAACCTATCTTTGGTACCAGGCTTGAATTCACTGAGCTCCTAAGAGCGACCCATTCTATCACAAATGTTTGTAGAAGCAGTCTGCATGCCTAGGTACTTGATTTTATATAACTGTGGCAATGGAAGTGATTGGAACACCTGAATTCAATATTTGGAGGGGTGTCCCAATACTTATATAGTGTATGTCAGAGGAAGTTGCTTTCAGTCAAAACAGCTCTAAACATGCGTTTTAGTCTGTGACTAGGCTTAAAGGGATACTCCACTTTTTTTGGAAATAGGCTCATTTTACCACTCCCCCTGTTGAGTTTTACCGTTTTCAGATCCATTCAGCCGATTTCCTGATATTAAGAAGAATATCAGTAACCAGTTTCTGGTCTCATTGACTACCATAGTAGGAAAAAATTACACTATGGAAGTCAGTGAGACCAGAAACTGTCTGGTTACTGATATTCTTCTTAATATCAAAAATCAGCTGAATGTATTTGAAAATGGTCAAACTCAACTATTCAACTCTGGGGGAGTGGTAAAATGAGCCTATTTTTCAAAAAAAGTGGAGTATCCCTTTAAGCCCTATCTGAGAAACTGGAGGGAAATGTCAGACATCCACACTGCAATAAATTGGCAAAAACCTGTAACTTGTTGTAACTTGCATGTAAATCCACCCATCAAGTACCAGTACTTTTGACAACACTAGTTATCACTAAAGTTAACGTTCCTGGTGTGAACAGGTTTTAAGTTGTTGGAGAGCTTGGTTTTGGGCACAGCCATTGATTCTGCGGTGGCGGTTTTCCGTTTTGCCATGTGTGAAGTCTAATATTGTGAGAACTGAGGACATTCACTATTGATCAGAACCTCAAAGCTCCTCTGTCTTTAATTGGCGGAGCACATATCGGATATAGAGATTAGTTGGGGCCAGACAGAAACGTAATGAAAATCGATGGCTGTGAAGTTTCGTTTGATCGCTTTGTGGCTCCTGTTAATTGGCTGTTTAAAATAGAAGAAGAGAATGGTGGGAGGATGGACAGATTGAAGACTGCTAAAATGCCAAAGTAGTAGACAGGGATACAGAAAGCACAAGGCTGTGATGGGAAAGTGGGAGAGTCCGTCACGTGTAAGGAATCCCCCGCCTCATTGCTAGGTGGAGAGGAGAGCTGCATCTTAATTTGCTCAGGGCTGCCTTTGGCACGTGCTTGAGCTTCGTGACTCAGTTTGCTTCAGCCTGCCTCCAAGAGAGGGAGTGAGGGAAAAGAGAGGCAAGGCTTCTGTTAGACTCAAAGGGGTCTAATGACAGACGTCCACCCACGCGCCAATGTCCGCTCGCAGCCACACGGAGAAAACGCAAACCCACGCTCGAGGGCAACTGTCATCGTTACTAACACTCATGCATGCTTAGATCCAAACAGCACAATACACACTAATGCATACAGGTACACAGAGGTGAATGCACTGTGGTTGCATGTGCACATGCAAACAATTCCTCAGACGGTTGCAATGGAGAGACAGGAATGTGAAAATCTAAAAGATGCATATGGCGAAGCGCATAAACACAGTGGGTTATTGCTCACAGCTACTGGCATGTTCAGAGACTGTTTACAGCACATGCTGCATGTGTACACGTGATCACACCGACTGCCAGCATGTTTGGTGACAGCTCCTCATGCCCGGCTCTAATGAAGACAAAGAAATCAAAGTGCTGGATTATTTACACTCTTATCTTTTCCAGCGAAAACGGACTAGACTGATGGGTTGCTTTTCCTTGTACTGCTGCACGAAATTATTTCCACTTCTTTCTCTGTGATTCTTGCTTATCCAGGCATGAAGAAAACTGTTCCTATGCAACATTGAATAAACAAAAATCTCGGTGTTATCTTTTTTAACATGCAAGTTCTGGCATTTGTCGTTTAATTTGATAGCATGGCACTTTTTAAAGATTGCCAGGGAACACACAACACAAGCACATACTGTATAAGCTAAACATGCAAAAACAAGGCGCACGATTATTTCAGTTTTGGACGTTAGCATGTTGGCTAATAAGCTAATATGCAATACTACTAACTATTCATTGTAATTTTACAATAGGTGAAATAAATAATGGTGCACAAAAACTTTGTTTTTCCAAAAACACAGAAACCAAAATTAAAGCCATTTTTTTGTACCAAAAACCAAATCCAATATTTTTGCTAAAATAAAAATGTGAGGTTCTTAAAAATGCAGTTAGAAATTTCTAAAAAAACACAATTGATATTTGAAATCGACACCCAAACAAACATACTCCTTCCTTCATTGCTCCTCCCCCAAAATGCACAAACATGCAATGCAACACAGGCAATGACTAACAGCATCCGCATCAGACTGTCCTGTTATTATAGCTTATATTACAATAGCATATCTTGGATCTGTAAACCTTGCAAAACCAATGTTGCTCACATATCGAGCAGAAACAACACAAGCCACTCCAACATCTCTCCAGCGCTAGTCCAGCTATAAGCTATTCCAATATTAACGCGAGTCCTACCTATTGCCTCATTGTAACGGTGCTTTTTCAATTATATTCCTCTGACCTTTTTTTAGTAATATTTATAATATTTTCAACAGCATTTTTCTGAAATTGCTTACTGCACCTTTAAGTGTTACACCACATATCATAAATAAACACTGAGTAATTAGACTAAACTATTTTTTAAATACTTTTTTCCCAATAATAAATGATGTATGTTTATTTATAATCAACTTTTTCCTCGCTTCATCTGCCATCTTGTTTGTTGCAGTGCATTATTTACCTTCTTTACAAATAATGCTGCTTTAGCTTAGCATTTGGCCCTGACAGGGTATCTACATTTTGTAAAAGCTGAGCTAAGAAGGTTATAATCTTTTTCGTTCTTTTCCTGTGACAGGTTTCTGGAAGGCCACCTGTCCCCCATCATGTGCTAGTCCACTCCTCGTGTTTGTCAACTCAAAAAGCGGAGACAACCAAGGCGTAAAATTCCTGCGTCGCTTCAAACAGCTGCTCAATCCCGCTCAGGTCTTTGACCTGGTCAACGGTGGACCTCATTTAGGGTAAGATTTGGATGTCAAAGGTCGCCGAGATTGAACTATTGATCATTGTCTTAGAAGCTAATCAATGCTTTTGCTTGTTTTGTTGGTGTTTGGATAGTTGACATATGATGATTTTTTTTTGCACTTTTTTACAATCACCTTCCAGATTTCATATTAAAATGGTGCAGTGTATTTTTCAGGTCCCACAACCATTTGTGTTATATTTTTATTAGGGCTGTCAGTTAAACGTGTTATTAATGGTGTCAATTTTTTTATCGCAAGATTAAGGGTCTATTTGGCCTAGCAAACGTTGTAGTTTTCTTTCACATGCTTTTGCAACAGGACGCGGCATACGCGCGCTGTGCTATGAAACCCATTCATTTCAATGGCTTGCGCCACGCAAGGACGTTTTGTTGCTTTGCCGACCAAAGCATAAGCGGATCTAGCTAGAACGGAAACAAAACAACAGGCATACCGACACACTCGTTTGGGCTTGCGAGCTGGCCAAATAGTAGGTTAACGTTACGTTTTGAGTGGATGAGGAGCGTGAGACGCCGAAATGGATGCCAATAAGATTCTGAATGGAAAGTTTACTTTTAAAAAGTTGCCAAATGGTTCCATTGACAAGACCGCATTAGTCACGATTAATCGCGATTAATGCGATTAATCGCAATTTAATATTTTAATCATTTGACAGCACTATTTTTTATCCATTTTATTAACCTTTTTGCTCATTTTAATGATCCTAGAGTGGGACAAATTAATTTTTAAAAGAACAGATATTCCATGTAGTCTTAAATATAACATAATTATAAAAGCACTGTTTTAAAATAGGTTTTGGTTGAATTTAGGACGTCAAGTACCCAATATGTATGTATTTCTCTCACTTAAACCCCTATTTTAACACTATTTTCTCTTTTAAAGCCTTCGCTTGTTCCAAAAGTTCGACAATTTCCGAATACTCGTGTGTGGAGGAGATGGAAGCGTTGGTTGGGTTCTGTCTGAAATCGATAAACTAAATCTTCACAAACAGGTGATTGAAAAGTACTCTTCTACACCATGTGAAGTTGTCCCTGTAAGGTTAGAACTTTGCACACGAGTGTTGAGCAGATGTTTATGATGATTTCTTAATGAACTGGCTCAGTGATATGAACCGTCTCATGTTGGCAGTGTCAGCTGGGCGTTCTGCCGCTGGGCACCGGGAATGACCTGGCACGGGTTCTTGGTTGGGGGCCGTCGTGCGACGATGACACGCAACTCCCTCAGATACTGGAGAAGCTGGAGAGAGCCAGCACGAAGATGCTGGACAGGTACAGAGCGCACCCTAGCATGTCTCCAGAACTATGTCACATGTATAATATTTGTGTCGTTGGCTACATCTACAGCTGCTGTTCACAGGTGGAGTATAATGACGTATGAGATTAAAATACCTCCCAAACACAGCTGCCCCGTCACACCTGAGGAGGCAGAGGATGGCCAGGTACTAGCAACACATTAACTGCAATGCATACATCGGCTTCAACACCATTAAATGGGTTGTTGACATGTCACAGTGTCACATGCTACAATTTATCTAAGACTAGGTGCGGCAAAAATATAACAAAGACAATACATAGCACATATTTCATTTGTGTTTCAATCACTGTAAACATAAGAATACATTGAGCACATCCATTGCAGTCCGCTTCACTAACAAATGGCTCTTATAACCTGGTTCTATTTTTTAAAGACTCACAAGCAGTCTCAAACTTTTTAAGTTATTTGTTTGAATTGGTTTAACGACCAAGTGAAGGAGTGAATTAACACCTAAATCACTTACTGAACCATAAGCTATTATTATTAATCAAAATTAAGAGACTGTTACTTATGTTTGTAATTGAGATTTGTGAGACTTTATACATTTCTCACACTTAATAATCTCAGCAGAATTGGAGTGCCAGATTATAATTTGGCTAATTTGATCAACAACAAATTTTACTATGTGGAAAATCCATTTTGCATAATTTCATTCGGTCAGACTCAGATTTACAGATGTTCGGCAAATTTTCGCAGGCAAAATCCTGTCATTTCCATTGGAATCCATGTGATCAGGAATTTCATGAGTGCAAAAGATTTCGCCACACTGCTCTAATGAAAAAATAAACTATACCAAAATAGATTTAAATACACATATTTCATACTGTATTTAGTGTACTACAAATCTAATAATACATTTACTGACATATCGCTTGAGACTTACTGATATAAATCAACTTTATTTGGAAAATATTTTCTTGTATTATCTACATGTCTTGTTAAGCCTAAAATGTGTTTTAATAATACTATTAATAGCATGATCTCTGTATAATATCAGTCTTTAAATGCAAGATATTTAAAGTGCACTTAAAGTATACTTGCATAGTTAAATTTAAGCACAAGCAAATATACTATAAGCAAGTATATCTTAAGTGTACACTTGACTTAAGTATAAGAGTTGACCAATAGAAAGCTTTTTTTTTTGCCCACAAAAAAACTAAAACAAAATCTGATTTGACCGCACCTTAAGTGCTCAGATTGTCCCCTCAAAATCAGTACACAAAATGAGAAAATATTCTGTAGATTCTCTCTGGGCTTTCTGATTATTGACTGATTTTTCATATAATAATCATTAAAAACATTAAAATGCTACAAAGTTTTTTTTTTTGATCATATAGTTTTAATTTCTCCGGAAATGTTACTTTTCTCTCTCTCTCGCCCAGCTATTGCAATTTATAAATATGAATATGATGTGTGATGAGTATAGGTGGCTTTAGTTACAGATATCTGCTTATGAGGATTCAGTGGCTGCTCATCTCACAAAGATCCTGAACTCAGATCAGCACTCAGTGGTCATATCTTCATCAAAGTAAGTCGTCAGTCTCACACCATACTATTACATATAGTTTACTCTGGTTCCTACTCCACTACTAACTGAACAAACAGAAGCTACTACAAAGGCAGAGTTCCTCTCATCTTCTCTCTTCTCCAGGGTATTGTGTGAGACAGTGAAGGAATTTGTGGCCAAAGTTGGGAAGTGTTACGAGAGAAGCAGTGATAGCACTGTGGAAGCTGATGCTCTGGCCCTCAAAGTGAGTCTGTGATGTTTCAGTCACTACTCGACAGAAATCCGATGAAAATGCATTGTAAACATATTTATTCCTTTGTTCTCCATCAGCAATGTACGATTCTGAACGAGAAGCTGGACTCGCTCCTGCAGACGCTGAATTTGGAGGCCCAGGCCATGACGCCCTCAGCCCTCACCACACCACCCATCGTGGAGGAGGAGGTGGAGGAGGAAGAGCTGGATGAAGAGGAAGATCTGAGTGAAGAGTCTATAACGGAGCTGAAGGAGAATGAGACCGAGAAGGGCTCTGCCCATAAGCTCTTCAGACCCCGCGAGCAGCTTGTGCTGAGAGCCAACAGCCTGAAGAAAGCACTCAGACAGATCATCGAGCAGGCAGAGAGAAGTATGATTGTCCTGCTTGTCTTTTGAATACAAAAGCAGCACTTGATCTGTTGCTTACAGAACAGGCGTCTCCTAAAACGAGTATTCGCATGACACAAACTAATTTATATTCAAACGAATTAGCCACATTTACATTTAAAGGTTTTAGAATGGATGAGTGTTTTTTTCTGTTCATTTAAATGGGGGATCAACACGTGTGTCAATAAATCAATAGTTTTAAGCATACTCTGTAATACTCAGTCTCTAGGGCTGGGGAATTTATATACAGTAGTGTGCAAAAGTCTTAATCCAGCACTAGCGTTGTTGTTTTAGTTATGTTTTAATGGCCATTCATGTTTTTTGTGGTCTCTTTATTAAGATACAAACAAAAAAATACAGGAAATGTGTACACAAAATGTAAAAAATGTATAAAAGTAAAACAAAAATCTGTATTTGGTGTGACCTCCTGGACTTCTTCCAGTTTCTCAAAGAATAATAATAATAGTAATATTTTGAAAGTTTTCTTGGCCTTCCTGTCCTTTTATATTCAGTTCAGGTTTAGGAGAGCAAAGTTCCTGCTATTGCTCAAGTTTAAGTGGAGGTCAATGCATTAGAGGTCACATTAGCCTATAGAAGAGACTGATAAATCATTATACATGGTCATTATACAATTGCAATAACAATTTTAATGCAAAAATGCAAATATTTTCTATTTAATAAATACAGTTGTTCATTGTTTGTTCATTGTTCATTAACAAATACAACTTTTGATTTTAATAATGTATTAGGAAATGGTGACATTACCATTAACAAAGATCAATAAATGCTGTAAAAGTACAGTAAAAGTTTATTAGAGTAAAAGTAAAAGTTTATTAGTGTAAAAGTCCATTTTATTATTAGTTCATGTTAACTAATCTAGTAAACTAATGAAACCTTAATGTATTGTTACCATATATACAGTGTATATATATATATATATATATATATATATATATATATATATAAGATTGTAAAATGTGTGAGATGCAGCACACTTTTATGTGAAAAATATGGTTTGTTTGCCAAATTATTCTATTAGTTTTCACTTAATTAATACAGGTAAGTGATATTAGGCAATGTATTTTAATTAAATAACAATACTGAGTGATAATGAAGTCCATATTTACTTATTTTTTACTAATAGTTTAAGGAATACCACATGGGAACATCCAACATCCACATTATTTCCTAACTATTACTAGTGCATGAGTAAGATGGTTGTGTTTCTCTGCTGTAGTGGTGGATGAGCAGAACGCTCACACCGAGGAGCAGGAGCTGCAGTCTCCCAATGACTTCAGGAAGGACAGCGAGGACGAAAACAAAGACAACGAGAAGGACGAGGACACTAAAGAACTGGAATCTCTGCCCTGTGAGTTCACACTTTTAAATCTTAGACATGCTGTCGCTGTTATCCGTTTCCTGTGAGACACGAATTGTTCTTGCTTACCGGCCTTAAAAGCTAAATCCTCCATTGGGTTGCATGTGAATGTGATGGAGCTGTTGAAAAGTGTGCGTGAAAATGCTATGGTTTCCAAAGAGTGGAATGATGTACTGTACACACACAGTATGCACATTTTCTGTTTGCTTGGAATACAGTACATAGATGATTTATTATAGTTGCTAAAATGGCAATTATACAGTAATGGAGTAACTCTGCTCTACTTCACCACAATGCTACTGGTACTACGTCACCACAATGCTATTCACATGACTTGACTTTCCATATAGTGTGAGAACAAAAACTGGAAGTAATATTAGTCATGGTTTTAAACATCTCAGACTGATTTGATTTGAGGTTAGGGTTAGGGGGGGTCAGAGTATTTTTGCACAAAATCACATTCAAAATGACGCACCACTTGTATGCAACATGATGAGATCAGGTGACTACTTTTTGAAACATTGATGGAATAATGCCTACTAACATATAGAAACATAGTAGGCAGTATACAGTACATATGACACAGTATCCTGTATGTTAATATTCCATTCTGAACATAACTGTATTACCCAATAATCCTGATCTTGCTCTCTTGGATGGATAGTGTGTGTGAATTGGGTGCGTGTGAATTAGTCCTTGTTTTTGATCTGAAGTATTTGAATGTGTTTGTGTCTGAAAGGGTTAGTGCTGCCCTCTAGTGACAAATTATAGTACATTTCAATTCAATGTAGCCTTTTAAAAAACACAGCAGCATACATGTTTTTGTAGACATAGGCTTGTAAATGGCCTATGATATATTAAAAACACGTCTTCACACTCTAAAACACATCGCTCTAAGTTAAAAAACAAATAATTACCCTTCATCTTAGTTGTTAAAAATATATTTATTATTATTACACTCTTTATTTTCTATAAATAAACCGCCCAAACGGCTTTAAAACACATTGCTCTTAGTTAAAAAAATGAATAATTACTCTGAAAAAATTCATCTTAGTTATTAAAAAAAAAAATATATATATATATATATATATATATATTTTTTTTTTATTAGACCCCAATCAAAGGCTTTTAGACATTCATCTAAGTTGTTAAAAAAAGTTGTTTTTATAAAGCCAGAGTGCTCTAAATGCCTCTAAATACACACAATCTTTTTCCTTCGGAAGGTTTGGGATTTCCTTATAGCTTCTAGACCGTAAGTGTTTATAGTTGTAAATATATCTCTAGGTTTCCCAGAGGATCTATGCGCTATATTTCTCTCCATAAAGAACATATCTTTGTTTGCTGGACAGTGGCTCTTCCTGTTTACACAGAGGCCTGCAGTCTGCTCATGTTTCCAGCGGGCCATGAAAGTTGGTCCAGTCCCTCGGGGTCTCCGTTTCTCCTGCGTGTCTCTTAGCTGTTAAGTGGCCTTGATGTGTTTTGGTTTGTTTATGTGGGTTTCGTTCTGCTGAATCTGTTGGATCTGTTTTACGGTGGCTTTTTCACTTCTCGTTGCGAGTCAGTGACCAGATTTGTGGGTTATTCTTACATGATGGAAAAAGTTTAGCGTTTAGTACAAAACAGCATTAGTTTTTGCTGCGCAATAGACACTTTATTGCTATGATGAATTAATCTGTTGACACATGACCTCATGTTTTTGTACTGTTTTTTTGTGTTTCTGCAGTGGCTAAGTCACCATGTTCGCCTCCAGAGAGGCGAATTAGTCGCAGCACGCAGTCCTGCGGCTCCTTTTCCATCACTCCCTTCACCACAAGCAAGGAAAACCTGCCTGTTCTCAACACACGCATCATCTGTCCCGGTACGACCGCATGACATTACCCCATGTGACAACTGAGAAAACTGAGACCATGTTAAAGAGATAGTTCACCCCAAAATGACATTTCTGGCATCATTTACTCACCCTCATGTACTTCCAAACCTGTATGACTTTTGTTTTTCCACTTAACAAAAAGGGAGATGTTAGGTAAAATTTCTAAGCTGCTATTTTCAAACAGTGAAAGTGTATTTTCCATACGGTGAAAGTGAATTAGTGACTTGCTAAGCTTTTGAAAAATTCATAATTCATAATTGCATGGAATGTATCATTGCAAATGGGCAATTACAAATATGTAAGTAAATTAAATTACAAGTTACAGTAAAAATGACTCTAAAGTATATTTCTGTTCACCATAAATGATTATAAGTATATTCGGCTAAACACTTAAACCATATTTCAAAGACAATAGAAGTAAATATAAAATTGCAAATAAATATGTACTTAAGTCCTACTTAAGTGGGTCAAAAAGCAGCCTAAAGTTCAACTAATTGCATTTAAAATAAATGTAAAATAGAATACATTTTCATTTAATTGTAATTAACGTGTGCAAAATCAATACATTCAGTTTGCAATTAAAGATATTATTTTAAAGTATATATTTCCATAATAAGTACACCTTACCTTGGTTTCACAGACAAGGCTTTTAACTGAAAGCAACTTGCACTGACATATTTTAAAATATCTCAGAGTCGTTGTTTTGTCTCAAGATGCACACCAGTATTGTTTTGTGTGTGTGTGTGTGTGTGTGTGTGTCTAAGGCAATTTTATACAAGCTACTTAAATGTTCTAATTGAACTACAGTCTAATCATGGCTTACTCTAAGCCCTGTCTGTGAAACGAGGCCTAAAAGTACTAATACTTATTTTATTTTTATTATTTTACAAGGAAAGCTTTCTGTGAGGAACAGACCAAAATTAAATTTTTATTTCCTGAAAATAATGCAAATAATAAACCTACATTTCACACACCTCCGACATTTGAAATATAGTGCGATGTAAGTCATAGCGACCATTTTTATGATACTTTTGTGGTGTTTTTGTCCTGTTATCTGGAAAAGAACAGCATCATGTGTTTCACTAACCAAATAAAGTAATAAAGGTTTAGAACATCATGAGGGTGAGTAAATGACAGAACTACGTTTTAATGATGGACATGATTTTAGTTATGTTTTCCTGATTCTTGTTTGAGTGTCCTGAAATCTCCCATTCATCTTTTGGCTGGTCTTCAGGTCTGCGGGCTGGTCTTGCTGCCTCCATCGCTGGAAGCTCCATTATCAGTAAAATGCTGCTTGCCAACATAGATCCATTTGGTGCCACTCCCTTCATCGATCCAGACCTGGACTCATTGTAAGAGCTTCACTCTCCTCTTTCTTGTTGAAGTTTATCTTAAAGGTATTTGGAAATCTCACACCAGTCATTTTTCTTACAGAGAGGGCTATTTGGAGAAGTGTGTGATGAATAATTACTTTGGGATTGGCTTAGATGCAAAGATCTCACTGGAGTTCAACAACAAACGTGAGGAGCACCCAGAGAAATGCAGGTAGTTCGAGATTTTAACACAGTCTTCTTTCGCATACTGCATTTACCAAAAGACCATTGACATGGACTCAGTCGTTGACTAGTATTTCTCTGACAATCCAGAAGTCGTACCAAAAACATGATGTGGTATGGAGTTCTGGGGACGAAAGAGCTTCTGCAGCGGACCTATAAAAACTTGGAGCAGAAAGTTCAGCTTGAGGTGAGCTGAATGAAAGACTTTTTCAACTAATAACAGACGACTTGAAAAAGTAACATAGCAAAATAAAATACCTGGCCAAGCCCAAAATGACTAAACACTAAGCTTTTAATTGTCTGAACCACAAATTATTGGTCAGAAAATCGACAAAATTTAAGCAAATGCAAATGCAAATGCAAAAAAAAAAACTTTTTGGGCCCAAAATGGGAAGTTGTGTGTGGAGTGATGAATCACTATGAAACACGGTTGATGCCCAGAGCGGTGTCTTCAAAAATCTGCTTAGAAATATAATAATACTGTAGATGCATCTCTACCACAGTGAAGTGTGAGGAAGGGCTTTTTTGATTAAAAGACCACTGAATATTTTAAATGTTTGCTTTGTCCCATTTTATATATTATATCTTTAAATCATCTGCTTTTTGAAAATTGTCCATTTGAAAATATGGACAAACCCAGCCATTGGGTTACATTTTTAAATTACATTTTAACCCAGTGGCAGGGTTTGTCCATATTTTACCCAAAACTGGGTTAAAACAACCCAGCATTTTATATGTATATATATATATATATATATATATATATATATATATATATAATGTATATATACATTGTATTCAACAATATTCGAAGGGCAGATGATTTAAAGATAAGGATTTTACAAAGATTTTTTCATCACAATTTATACTTAAAGATTGTAGAGCTTGGCATAAATAGAATAATGTAAATCCCCATGGGGATTTTAATAATGTATATTTCAAGGTCTAGAAATCACATTTTAATAATAATAGGCTACCTCTGTTATGATTGAGGAAGGATGAAGCGGAGAGTGAATCCATCTGCAAGCACTTTAATAATCCACAAAACAAATAAAACAGGATATACTCAAAACTATAACTCAGGACAGGGAACAAGGAACAGCATAACATTAAACAACCACCGACAGCCAGCAACTGAAACACAGGGGTATAAATACACAGACAAACAAGCTGAACAAGATAACGAGGGGGCGTGGTAAATAAGAAACACCTGTGACCCTAAACCTAACAACCAATGAAAACATAACACAACAGAAAAGAGAACACAAGGTAAGATCACATGACTAGACTAGAGGATCACATGACACAAATCCCAAAACACAAAACCCAAACCGTGACATAGCCCTCCCCCAAAGAGCGGCTTCCAGACGCTTAAAACAAAACAAAAAACAAAAAACTGTCCAGGTGGGGGGGGGGGGGGGGGGGGTGGAGCGGAGGCGGATCTGGGGGTGGGATGGAGGGCCAAGTCCGTGGAGCAGGTGACCAGGGCGAAGCAGGTCGGGGCGAAGGCCAGGGCGGAGCTGGACCAGGCGAAGGCCAGGGCGGAGCTGGACCAGGCGAAGGCCAGGGCGGAGCTGGACGAGGCGAAGGCCAGGGCGGAGCTGTGCGACCCTCGGGTGTCCAGGGCGGAGCTGTGGGACGCTCGGGCGTCCAGGGCGGAGCTGTTGGATCCCCGGGCGGCCACGGCGGTGAAGATCTTTCAGGAGGCCACGGCGGTGAAGACTTTTCAGGAGGCCACGACGGTGAAGACTTTTCAGGAGGCCACGGCGGTGAAGACCTTTCAGGAGGCCACGGCGGTGAAGACCTTTCAGGAGGCCTTGGCGGTGAAGACTTTTCAGGAGGCCACGGCGGTGAAGACTTTTCAGGAGGCCACGGCGGTGAAGACCTTTCAGGAGGCCACGGCGGTGAAGGCCTTTCAGGAGGCCACGGCGGGGAAGACTTTTCAGGCGGCCACGGCGGTGCAGGACGAGACGAAGACCATGTCTGCATCACCTCCATGGTCTTCACAATGTACTCACTGCCCCCCCCCCAAAAAATACTTGGGGAAATCCACTGGGATTCGCAGGGCGCAGCTTGAACAGAGCGTGAGAGGCTCAGGCAGGGCGAGGCGCAGAGGCGGGACCGGCAGGGCGAGGTGCAGAGGCGGGGCCGGCAAGGCGAGGCGCAGAGGCGGGGCCGGCAAGGCGAGGCGCAGAGGCGGGGCCGGCAAGGCGAGGCGCAGAGGCGTGGCCGGCAAGGCGAGGCGCAGAGGCGGGGCCGGCAAGGCGAGGCGCAGAGGCGGGGCCGGCAAGGCGAGGAGTCCTGGTACGCTCACTGAAGCCTGGCGAGCCGAACGAGTCCTCCTTCTCCTTCTGCGGCGGCGCGTCACAGGGCTGGACACACTCGCTGGGCTAGATGATTCACCCACTGGACTCCCTTGAACTGGATGCTGAATCATATGAACTGAAGATTCATCATGACTCACTTGAACTGGATACTGAATCATATGAACTGAAGACTCCTCACTCGCGATGCTAGAGTGAGGTGCAGGCTCGACAGGGCTGACGGTGAGCGCAGGCTCGGCAGGGCTGACGGTGAGCGCAGGCTCGGCAGGGCTGACGGTGACCTGAAGCGTCTCCGGCTGGACGGTCTCTGGCTGGACGGTCTCTGGCTGGACGGTCTCTGGCTCTGGCTGGACGGTCTCGGGCTCTGGCTGGATGGTCTCGGGCTCTGGCTGGACGGTCTCGGGCTCTGGCTGGACGGTCTCGGGCTCTGGCTGGACGGTCTCGGGCTCTTGTTTAGGAGCCACCGGACTCATCGTTGAGGAGACCTTTCTTCTCCTCCTCCGTCTCCAGGCCACCGGACTCGGGACCACCGGACTCGGGACCACCGGGCTCGGGACCACCGTGCTCGGGACCACCGGGCTCGGGACCACCGGGCTCGGGACCACCGGGTTCGGGACCACCGGGCTTGGAACCCCCGGGCTCGGGATCACCAGTGAAGACCTCGCGTATGAAGGGATGAAGCTCTCCAGACATCTGGAGAGCGCCTCTCTCCAACCCAGGCCGGAGAGATCAGGAAGTTCCCTCGGGTTGACCTCATTAGCCCCCAGCCGATAACACAATTTGATTGCCTCGTCATCCAAGGAGCAGGAGGCAGCAAGAGGAACAAATCCCCACGTATAGTGGAACAGATCAGGGCTTTTCAGGGCCAAGGCTGCAATCTGTCCAGCGAACTCCAGGTCTTGGCTGTGTAGATCTGACGAGATCCGTGCTGCTGGATTCATATTGTGTCGGTGGTTCTGTTATGATTGAGGAAGGATGAAGCGGAGAGTGAATCCATCTGCAAGCACTTTAATAATCCACAAAACAAATAAAACAGGATATACTCAAAACTATAACTCAGGACAGGGAACAAGGAACAGCATAACATTAAACAACCACCGACAGCCAGCAACTGAAACACAGGGGTATAAATACACAGACAAACAAGCTGAACAAGATAACGAGGGGGCGTGGTAAATAAGAAACACCTGTGACCCTAAACCTAACAACCAATGAAAACATAACACAACAGAAAAGAGAACACAAGGTAAGATCACATGACTAGACTAGAGGATCACATGACACAAATCCCAAAACACAAAACCCAAACCGTGACAACCTCATTCTGTATATACATGTTTTTCAAGACCATGTAAATGGAAAAAAGAGAGAAAAAAAAAATGTTATTGTGGTAGTGAATTAAACCAAGAAATATATTGTTTTGTATTTGTTTTAGCTCATTTTAGTACTTGTTTTTTTTTCTTGTTTAATGTGTTTCTTGAGGCCTCCTTAAGAAGTTTGCTGGGGCCCCCCTGGTGGGCCCCGGACCCCTGGTTGACAATCACAGATCTTCTCTAGTTGTTCTCGTTCTGAAAAACACAAAATGTGTGCCTTGATTTGTGCTTTTAAAAAGTAATGGGACACCAGCTTGTATCGTATTTGTGTAAAGGGTCAAATGTTGTCTAAGGTTAAACAATCAACACATGATTGACTACTGATTTAAAGACAACGGCTGCTGGAACTGAGCCTCTTCTCAAGTAGAATTTGAAGCACTTGGGGTCAAACGGTTGCGTTTGTCCCAGTTTCATGTCCAGTGCTCCTCGTGATTGTGTGATTTGATTCTGCAGTGTGACGGCCAGTACATCCCACTCCCCAGCCTCCAGGGAATCGCTGTGCTGAACATCCCTAGCTACGCCGGGGGAACCAACTTCTGGGGCGGCACCAAAGAGGATGACGTAAGTGATGATCCTAGAGGTCATGAGGGTTCTCTCTCTTCAAACTGCAACCCATCCTAACTCTGAGTTGAAATATGACTCCATGTTGAGAGGAAATGCTCTGGAGTTGTTTAATTAAGAGGATGAGTTTGCCCTGTGTTGACTGGTGTTGTCTAACGCGCAGCTGGCTCTGGACAAAACCTTTTCAACTTGCCGTGACACGGGTCTTTGTTCGCAACAAGTGTCCTCTTGGCAGCTGGTTTGTTTTAGCTCACATGGCCTTTGGTCAGGATGAGGTTACCTTCGGACACGGTGTGTGCGCTACAGCGTCTAGTTACAGAAGGGAAGAGTGCTTAGATATCTGTAATCTTGGACTGGATATTCGAGGACCAGTTCAAAAAAATTCACTAAGTGTTTTCATAGAGTAATTAAGCCTGTAAAGCATGGCTATAGTCTGATTGTTTGTTTAACCTTAAAGGGATACTTCAGGATTTAGCATTAAGCTTTGTATTAGTAGAAAACCTGTAGTATTTTTGAATTAACATGCTTTCCACCCTCATATCGCCCTGAGACAAAAGATTTATGTATTTTTTTGTCTGGAAAAAATCCTCAGATGACGCAAAAATCGTCATTTTGCGTTATCAGAGGATTTTTTGGCCAGAGGCTAAAGACTATAGTCAGTAGTAGGGGATGTCCCGCATGTTCTCAACCCGTCCATAGAGGGGGATCTCACTCACAGAATGTACACAGTGTCAGCCATTTTGGTGCAGTATGTGATATTTATTAACTGCACAATTTCTGGTATTTATTTGGTCTATGAGATGAAATTCTGATAGCTTGTAATGTAAATCAATGAGACCTTTATAACAGAGTACCAGATACAATGCATAAAAATATCAGTTGTCACTCTATATTTCAGTTAATACTTAAATTCTTATTTTTATGTTCAAAGCTCTGTAGTTTTTACTGTGGGGGCAAAATATGAGGATTGATAGATGGACAAAATAAGCATTCCTCCAAAACCTTTTCTATCATATTTGATACTTGCATTTTAAACATAATTTTTCAAAAGAATAAATCAAGTAAACAGTCCAGTAAATATTCAGCTCGAAATATTAATAACAATACGTTATTCTTATGTTTACTTTATAAAAATCAGTACAGATTTCACTACAAATAGACACTTCTATCACAACCTAAACAGGAATGTTTTTGCAATTATACTAAAAGGCCTTTTACTTGCCAAAAATCTATGAACTTTCAATCAGAGGACATATAGTAGATTATGAAGGTTTTTCTTAATTATGTTGATCGTTTAGAGTTTAGAAGCCTTAGAAATGCATATCAAATATGATATAGGAGACTTTATAGGTTTTGTAACTTTTTAGGAGATGTGAATCTTGAGTGCGAGTGTCTGGATGGAGCCCCCTAGTGGTATTAAGCTATGTTCATGTTTTTTTTTTCTTTTCTATTCATGCAGATATTTTGTGCCCCTTCATTTGATGATAAAATTTTGGAAGTAGTCGCTGTGTTCGGTAGTATGCAGATGGCGGTCTCAAGGGTGATCAAACTGCAGCATCACCGTATTGCGCAGGTAAGCACAACTCACACACAAATGACAGATCTGAAGTAGAATATGTGAATAATGGTTATAGAGATGTGTAACTCACCTCAACCCTGTCAGTGTCGCACGGTGAAGATCACCATCCTGGGAGATGAAGGAGTGCCTGTCCAGGTGGACGGAGAGGCCTGGATTCAACCTCCTGGAGTCATCAAGATTCAGCACAAGAACCGGGCCCAGATGCTGACTAGAGACCGGGTGAGTGTTTCTGGAGAAACAATATTACTATAGAACAGTGGTTCTAAGGAAAAATTCATTCAAAATGGCATCATTAACACTAACGTTAAGAGGTTTGGGGTCGGTGTGATTTTTTTTTTGATGTTAACTATTGTTTGTTTTTGTTATTAACAAACAAGCAGAGAGAAAGTGACGCAAAAGTAACGTAACAAATTACTTTCTTTAAAGAGTAACTAAGTAAAACAATTAGTTACTTTTTTAGGGAGTTGCACAATATCGTAATGCGTTACTTTTAAAAGTACAGTAACTTTCCACAAGACTGTAAACATGATAAAACTGTCATATTTGGTTTGTGTAAGCACTACTGAAGTGTAGATTTCTAGCTCAATGCAGGAGAAAAAAAACTAATTTTGAGAAAACAGCCTCTAAAGATATGTATTGTAATTTAAATCACTAGTCTACTCTGAAATAAGAAATGTTACGGAAAGCAAAATAGCCCAAAATCTCAAAATTGACCAGTGCTTGAATAAACGGTTTTGCCTGTAGTGTCAAAGATCAGGAAACCAGTCATCACTGGGATGTTTGTGGAAATTGTGTGTATACTCTTTTAAGCATTGGATGTAAAAACTCACTGTCATTTAAATGACTTCTGTAATTGTTTTCAATAAAGGCATTTGAAAACACATTGAAGTCTTGGGAGGATAAACTGAAATACGACAAGCCTCCGCTGAGGCCTCACCTGTACCCTCAGCATTCTGTGGATCTGGCCACCGAGGAGGAGGCCGCGCTCATCCAGATGTGCGCTCGAGCCGCCGAGGATCTCATCACCAGGATCTGTGAGGCTGCCAAAAACTACCAACTCCTCGAGCAGGAGCTGGCCCACGCCGTCAACGCCTCTTCACACGCCATCAACAAAACACACCCCAAGTTCCCCGAGGTGAGCCATGCCAGCACCGAAGGACTGTTCACACTCACCACTGCCACCGATTACTGATCAAAAATCTACTTTCCCTCCATATAAAACAATGACAGCTCACCATAGTATTATATTTTGGGTTTGGTGTGAAAGAGTTAATAAGCACTGTACATTGTTTTGTGATTATAGTCTTTTATTTTATGCAAAAATAAATCAATATGGAACTATAACCCATGAATAAAATGAGCCAGCTCCTAAATATATATTTAGCATTTGATGAATCTAAATCCAGTCACAATATAAATGTATAATCATTTTAGGCATGCAATAAACACTTGCATTCAAAAGTTTAGGGTCAATAAGATATTTTTTATATATAAGAAATTAATACTTTTTATTCAGCAAGGATGCATTAAATTGATAAAGAGTGACAGTAAAGACATTTCTAATGTTACAAAAGATTTCTATTTTAAATAAATGCTGTTCTTTTGAACTCTATTCGTTAACGTGAATCAAAGAATGTTAACAAGTACATTGATAATTATTAGAAGTGTTTCTTGAGAATCAAATCGGCATATTAGAATGATAATGTGACATTGAAGACTGGCGTATTAATGTTGCATCTAAATAAATGCATCTTTGAATATAAGACACAACTCTGATTGGTGGATCTTTGGCGTTTCTCTAATAGTGTTTGTAGTTTTATGCTATTATACACTTTTTAAGCACATAAAATTGAGCTCATGGTAGTTTTGTATGAAAATCTTTATGTATTATTATTAAAAAAATGTTGTTTTTTTCTTTTTTAGAAAATGACTGGTATTTTTACATCAGGAACCCAACTTTTGTGTTCCTCACAGTTTATACAAGTCTCGTATTGATGGGTGTATTCTCATATCTGATCCGTCATGCCGTCTGTCCTCCTCAGAGCCTGACAAGAAACACTGCCATTGAGGTGGCGAGCACCGTGAAGGCTCTGCACAATGAGACTGAGTCCCTGCTAGTAGGACGAGTGCCATTGGTGAGTTCACGGTGAACATGATCTGGATTCAGTGTTTGCAGTGCAATGTAAAACTCATTCTCATTCCCCTTTTCCAAGGCATACATGTTTATGATGCGGCAAAACTGGTCCCCATAGAAAAGAATAATCCACACTGTGATGCAGAGCAAATATTATATATATCTATTTTTTTAGAGAATTTTAGAAAAAGCATCTGATACAAATCACAATTTTATTTCATTTATCTTACATTAAATGAAACATAATTGCCTTCGAAAGGAGTATGAAAGTGCAACTTTCAAATGCTAAGCAATAACATTTTCCCTCAGCACAAAACCTGGAAGTGAATTGATGTGTAATCTTGTCTCATGAGCACTGTGCACTGAAGACTTTGATAGAGATCTATGTAAGCACTGACTGTGAGTTTATCTCTGTAGCAACTGGACCCTCCACATGAAGAGCTGCTGTCCAATGCCCTGCAGAGCGTCGAGCTTGAACTGGGCAAGCTGGCCGAGATCCCATGGCTCTACCACATCTTACAGCCCAACGACGAGGAGGTGAGCAAATCCTGCACAAAATGTCATGCTGTAACCGAG
This sequence comes from Cyprinella venusta, assembly GCA_038021265.1. Taxonomy (NCBI): domain Eukaryota; kingdom Metazoa; phylum Chordata; class Actinopteri; order Cypriniformes; family Leuciscidae; genus Cyprinella; species Cyprinella venusta. The sequence goes on along the minus strand of CM075867.1, from coordinate 31,152,487 downwards.
AGAATAAATCCTTTAAATATAGTGTGCCTAGATATAGGCCTGTATAGAGGAACCAAATTAGTCCTAGTTAGTTTCCTGCAGCGATAGTTTTCAAAAATATCATCATTTAGCCACTTCCAAATGTGGTTTTAAATCAGATACATATGTGGACACCCGACCTGTGTCTAAATGGCCACCAAGTCGCAACAAAGATAGCTTTTTAATGTCAGATTATGAAGCAAACGTGTCTGTATGTGCTTCCACTAAAACCCACAGCTGTTTTTATTGTGGTGGAAACTTTATATACAGTATAGCTAAGAAATTGCTCAAACTCAGAAACATTCAGAAGCATAGAAACTGATTATCCTCTGCCCTGTGAATTGTATAATTAAAACAGCTGTGTTATTGAAAGCTACATTGTATTTCTCAGCAATGGTGAGATAGCTTCACGTTTTTTGTAATTAAACTAACAAGCTTCACTTACATACAGACTCACACAATCTCTGTCTTGTTAATTCATTCAGATGTATTGCAATTGATCTTACCATGCTACTTCATTTCACTTCAGAATTCTAGATCTAACGAGATGTAGATACAATAACAAATTAAAAATGACCATTTGTTCCCGGTCTGTATCCGTTCAGTCAGATATTGGGCTGCAAACATCCATGACTGTTTTTAACTTATCCATGCTGGCAAATAATCATATATATATATATATATATATATATATATATATATATATTTAGTATGGCCATTCAAGGCCTTGAGGATTAACCATGTTGTATAGTAAAGAGATCACCAACAGAATCGTTTTAATGTAAAAACAGATACAGTCGTGTCCACAGTGAATGTAAACAGGCAGGACAAATAAATCGTATATGGTCAAAAGATCAGATCTGTGCATTAAGACTTGCAGTGTAAACACACTACATTTATAAACCGATATGAACTGAATGGATGTTTTGGAGTTCCTTTGACTATGAGACTGACTGTCATTTTGTGTGAGGCAGGATCCCTCCCTCGAGTACGGAAAAAGAAACAGTCGGAGTGGCATGTTTCGCATAGTGCCAAAGTTCAAGAAAGAGAAACTCCCCAAGAAGTCCAATCCACCGTCAGGTAAGAGTGTGTTGTGTATGTGTGTCCACATTTACTTGAATATCCTCACATGAGACAGATACTACAACCATAGATACCTCATGCTTTTTTCCATTCGTAGTCATGTAAAATTGTTTAAGTGTTACATTTGTTTGGGAAAGATGCAAAAGCAGAACTCGTTTGTTTGTATTGTTCATGATTTCTGACAATATGGGGAACTGTTACAGGAAGTGATATCAGATCTCTGAAGCCCATGGAGGCAGAGACACACAGCCTGTGTGATTATATAGAGCCCCATAAAGCATGTACATCCTCTTCTGAGAGGACTCTCTGTTCATGTCCAGTGGTCCTCAGTCCAACCCAACCATCCATGAGCACCCCTGCACTCCTCTGGTCATGGTGTTGTCCTGTGAGTCAGAAACAGTCCATGTGTCTACACATGAGCAGCAGGCACAAACCAAGGTGTACCGCACAGAAGGGGAACAATAGAAACCGCTCATCCAAACCCAAACACGACATATTGCACACGTGCTACACATGCTTAAAGGTGAAGTGTGTAATTTCTGGCGCTAATAATAGCACTGAATGGTATTGCACATATAAGTGTCCCAAACTCCCAAACTGAGAGTCCTGCTGTATACGTTTGCCATTGGTTGAGGCAGAAGTTGACGCTTTTTTACGCTCAAACAAACAAAGCAATGTGTGTCAATTCATAAGAAGGTCAATCTTCGTATCAAAACTAATTACACGCACCACCTTTAATCCTCCCTGAAATCGGATATCTGAGGATAGTAGATGCTTTGTACATACTCTCCAAAAAAGCATTGCGAGGGAGTCAAAATAGTTTTTCGACCTGTTTAAGCTACCACACTCTTAAACCGAAAGTAGTTTCGCCCTGGATTTGACGTGCATGTCTGTTATGGGGATTGAACACGACAACAGAGCATTGTATTTTGGTGTTTTTGGACGGACTTTAGGAGCGTTAGGTCGCACAGGCTTCAGCCTCCCATTCCCTCTTCCTCCTGCTGTCTCTCCTGTCTCTGTGTCTGCTCTTAATGGGATAATTAATGGTGGACGTGCCACTGTGATAACCTGCATGCCAGAAACGCCTCCGGGTGTGCCAGTGACCAAACCGAACCTGTTTAACCCTCTCTTTGCCAGCTGCCGCCGCCACTTCTCTCTGTGTCTTCTCTTTCCTCTTTCCTGAGTGTATTTTTTGGTCCCCTTTTCCTTTTGTGGTGGTTTTTTTGACTTGTTCCTCCTCTCGGCCTGACCCTGTTTGCCTGTGTTCTTGCGAGTGTACGGGGGTTGGACACTGAAGGGGGCTTCTCGCTCTGTACTTGTGTAGTTCAGAGGTGGGGCACTGAGGAGGTTGCCGCCTGGCTGGAGCAGCTCAGCTTGGGGGAGTACAAAGACACCTTCATCCGCCACGACATCCGCGGCTCCGAGCTCCTGCACCTGGAGAGGAGAGACCTCAAGGTATACACACAACCCCTTTCTGTGCCTCACCATGTCCCTCAGAACAACCCAAAACATTCTTTTCTCTGTCCATCTCGCTCTTTGACTCTATCTATCTCTATCTCTCTCTCTCTCTTTCTGTCATCTTTACTTGTCACCCTGTTTGCTATTTTGTGCTGCACTGCTCTGCTTGGCTTCCTCTGTGCAAGTGTCATTCGGATCTCAAATTACTTAATGAGTAGCCACCTTGACGCACACGTAGGGTTATTTTAAGTCGGCTAGGCTCGAAAGACGCCAGCGCGGCGGATAGACAGCTCCACATCGACATGCCTCTGTTTGTGTAGCTCATGAGTACAGTGATTACGTTTGTGTGTGTGTGTGTGTGATTTTGGTGACAACTTCAAGCAAATCAGGCCCTGTTTACATCTGGTATGAACATCCATATCGGGTGATGTGATTGTAAGGGGAATATCTCTGATTTCTTGACTGCACTTTTGTTCACAGGTTTGGGGTTGGTAATATATTAATAATAATGAAATAAGTGTATTTTGTCCACCATGACTGCATTTATTTAATCAAAAATACAGTAAAAGCAATATTATTATCACACAAATTCAAAATACGTGATCCACTCGCTCAACTTTACTGTAGTAAACGCTGCATAATGCAAGTGGAAATACTGGTTTAATTCAGTCTTATATGTTTGAACCAGAAACATATAGCATATAGTTTATCGTAACATCGCAATATACATAATTCACCCGCTATGTAGTTAAAGGAGAACTCTGGTCAATTTTAACATTGAGCTCATTTTTTTGGACATTAACAGACAAAAACGACAAAAATCGGTGTTGCCTACACCGTGTTGATCTCACGCGTGCGATCGTTAATGAATATCATCTCAAACCTCCTCCGTGTGTTCAACATCTGATTCGGATGAACTATCCATTTGAGCTGATATTCACAGAACACCACACAGTGTTAATCACCAATGATCGCGCGCATGAACTCGACAATCGACTACTGTGGACTTCGACCGAAAACAGGAAGCAAATACAGGTATGTGAGCTGGCTGAATTAACATCATTTTTATTCGTATCTTTCACATCTACTGCAGTCAGATTGACCGTGGTCACTCTTAATAATACCACTCACATGGCTGTGAACTCGTAATGACAAATCAAGGATGTTAAGAGGCTAAAAGCAGGTTTAGATCTTGCCCCATTGAAGTCAACAGTGCGAATTTTAAAAAGAGGATAACGGTGTAGGCAACACCGATTTTTGTCGTTTTTTTTGTCTTTACTGACAGCACTCCAAATGGACAAAAAAATTACTGGGAAAATCTGGCTTCTCTTGATACTTCACAGATTTGCAGCAGTAAATGATATGCTAGGGCCCGCCGACACGTTGATGCGATTGGTTTCTTACAAGGTTGTTTGTGACGTCAGAAACACCAGCGATTTCAAACTGTGTTTTTGAAACTGTCTTTGGTTCACTGCAGTTTTAAAGAGAAAATATTAAGCAATTGTGTTGACTTATGAATTTGCACATGGTTCGTCTTTAAGCATATTAAAAACATTACATAGACACATAAACAACATTAAAAACTTGATTGTCGCCATTATATTGTCTATATATTCTTGTGTAAACTGTGATGCATTTTTTTTTTTATTATAATATAATAATATTACATGTTAACACTACAAATGCAATGTTGTCACTGGCTTTTCTGACTACCTCTGCATGAAGTTTGAGTGATCAAACCCCAAACCAGACTCCATGTACACCTGTATTTAGTGCTGTTCACTTATGAGATGTAAACAGGGCCTTATTTACAGCATTTATTTGGTTGTAGCTGTATAGTGGAGCTATTTTAAACAATACAATTGCTGGTCTGAATGGTCTAATATATTATACAGTTTAACACAGTGATAGAGCACAATAAACATCCTCACCAGACACTCAGTGATGCTTACATGTACATTTGTTGAGTAATAAGAAATAAATAATACATTCAATAAATGTATTATAAATCCTTGTGAATCACTCCTCCCAATGTTGACGAATTACACAATGGGTTCATAAGAGCAGCTGAGTGTTTGCTTAGTGCTGAATGTTTATGTGTAAGGATTTCTGGTCACACTTATCACAAGCACTAGTGAACCTTGGACTGTGCCATTTTTACTCCTCTGTTATGTCCTCCCATTTCAAATGTCCCTGCCATTTTTCTGGTTTAACCTCATTCTGTCTTAAGGGATGTCCTCAAACAGATTAAAAAAAAAATATATATATATATATATATATATATATATATTAGGACAGAAATAGATCCGAGTGTTTCAACCTTAAACCAGTCAAGCTAAAATTCAGTGGTGTTGTGGGATAATGATGCATTTGCTGTGTCATTAGATCTGCTGCATTGTTTTAACCCAAGATTAACCAAATAATCAATATTGGTGACATAATGACCAGTGCTGACATATCTTAGAGACCAGAGTAGATGATGACCGATATAATGCCGGCATATTATAGTTACAATATATATATATATATATATATATATAATGAAATACATGGAGACTCATATACAATACATCTGTGTAATGCCATATTTAGATTAGCCTAACTTCCACTAGATGTCACCTCCCTGCGGTTTTATCTCAAACCTACTTCTCAGATGATTTCATATTTTGGTTGTACACTTGAGTAAGGAATTTATAATCATTTTAATTTGACAATCTGTTAACTGATTAAGTTTATTGCTAATACTGAAAAACACACTTGCAAGACTCCACATATAATCACATAGTTTGAATGAAATGTAAATATTCGTACTTAAAGGGGTAAATCACCACTGACAAAATGAGATTTTTTTTAAATTTTGTGGAATATGTATGCAGTAGATCGATGTGACTAGTGAAAAGGGAGCTGTGATGTTCCATTTATTAAAAAGGTAGGGAAACTTTAACTCCCATAATGCACAGGATTCGCCTGTGAATGGGGATACAACAGTGTGGAAGAATCTTTAGTTTTCATTAAAACCTTGAAGGTGTCAAAAGTCCACCAAAAGGCCCCAAATAAAGTGTTTAACATCATCCGTCTGACAATAAACAGAAAACATTGTTCATTTAATACTACATTGCAACAAAACTAAGCTGGTTGAAAATTGTACCCTTTAAAAATGTGAGTATTGATTTATTTTTGTTTTTAAATTATCATTGTTAATTTATTACAGTTAATATGCTAATAATATTTATATTTAAAAAAAAAAACTATATTCAATAAAGTTCTCTTGCATGGATATGTTTCAATTTTAATATAAATATTTACATATTTGACTTTTTTTGAGCCTAAGCCAAATTTGCGTACACTTTGTTTAAGGTTTCCCTTTTGACATGTAGTTACATGTACTTACTTTAGGGAAGAGTTTAGTTTAGGGTAGGGTTAGTTGCTTGTAATTATGCATAAATTGCTGTTATTACTATAGTAAGTGTGTAAGATGTGTAACAAGGACACTGTAAAATAGTTACCTCAATTTTAATCTCTTTGAACGTGTGCTAGACTCTGAAATTGACAAATGAACATGGATTAAACTTGGGTTAAGCTGCAGTTGGCTTATGATATATACATAGTGCAATAAAAGATCTATTCATTAAAACAAAGAATCCAAAAGTGTTTGAAAGTATCATCAAAAATGTATTGTTTGTAGAAAATCAGAACAATACAATTTGTGTGTCCTCAATCTTCTACGTGCAATATTTAGTGCATTCATTCTGAGCGTACTTCTGTTTGTCTGATTCCACCAGGATCTGGGGATCTCGAAGGTGGGTCATATGAAGAGAATTCTCCAGGGAACTAAGGACTTGGCCAAGAGTTCGATGGTGGACCTGTGAGACGTCGACACACATTCCGTTCGGGAGCGAAGAGGAGTTGAAGCGGCGCTCCGGTGCGGGAGACGCTTTGCTGTCGTCGATTCACGTAGGAATAGCTTTTAGAAAAGCTAGGAATGTTTGTTTTAGAAGCAAGTGCCGGTGCCAAATCGACAAGGATTGTGTCCGAGACTCGTGTTAGACCCCTAGAAAAGCCATTCCTCAATTATCGCATCAACGGCACAATCAGGTATGCAATTCTCATCGTGCACGCGACCTCTGGCCTCTTTAAAAGATCCAAATCAAGTAGCAGTACAGGACTTCCAAACTCACTGGCTCTTTGCCTTGCGGTAGATGGTTTTCAACAAAAGGAGGGCGACGTGATGTGTCAGCAATATTCTGCTTTTGACAGCACTGTTTACATTTTAAGGAGACGGGGAAAAGACTGACGGAGTATCGCAATCAAACGGCAATCATCGCAGTGATGCGGTGCAGTCCAAGAAAGGTCAAAAGGGGTTTCCTTCGACAGTGACATACTGATGCATGGTATGCTTGCTATATATTTGGATAGCTATTTTACTGCATGATCCGCGTCTTGTTTTTTATTGTACAAACTAACACTTGAACAAGTTTTATATGGATTTAGTATAATGCCATTTGTTACTACTGAAGCATCCCTTTTGGTCCAAGTAGACTGCTGATTTGTTTCTATTTAACTGTCTGCATGGAAACCTTGTGTCAAAAGCAGTGTCATGTGCCATATTTATTGGTAAGAAATGTTTTAACTTTACAGTAGGACGTTAGGTAAGTCGACATCGCGGTGAATCATGTACCAAAGTGAATGTCCCCCGAAACTTAAAATATTCAACTTCAAAACATCTGTAACATCCACACGACATCTGTTTGTGGCTTAAACCGTGTTATTATACATTAGTTAAAATAGGAGTTCTATTGTTTTGAATAAGAAACCTTTTTTTGCAGTTGACCTGCAACATTACATAGTTGATATTTGCTGAGTTCAGGAACCCAGTGCAACTTCTATAGGATCATCTACATTTGGTTGGTGGCATTACAGGGTATAAGAGATGTTTGTTAATATATGCAGTGTATATACGTTTAAAAAGTCTTAAAGTAAAGCCTTTGTATAATAGAGCGCTTACATGATATTATCAGATGGCACATTTATTTGTGTATAGAGCACCATAACACCTTTGTGAATTATGACGTTAAGTAATCGCCTTTTACACGTTAAGTGCTGTTGTACTCTATGGAAGGTGCAATATTGTTTTATTTTCATACATTTCTTCTCCATTAAGCTTTATTATGTGAGGTTTTTCCATGGCAAACTAAGAAGATAAACTTCACACACTCTTTTTTTTTGGTTTTGGATTAAGGTGGATTTAGGGTCAGACAAATCATGCCATGTTCTCTCCAAAAATTCATAAATCTTCCATTAGCAAATTGCTGATCCTGTCTAACCATGCTTCCAAGATAATTTGCTAGGCGGCTGGATGTTTCCTCACACCGGCTATAAAACTGTTGTGCCTCTATTTTTTGTTTCGTTAAATGGAAAATTTCAAGCTTTGAGCTACACGTAGCTTTCCCAACCAACAGTGCACATGGGACTCATAACAGTGGAATTTAGTTTATGTTATATTATAATGTTTCTCTAGAGGGTGTTCGATAACTTCAAAGTAGTAGTTGATACTGTATACATTACAGAGAGAAAGAGCGTCGGAAAAAGATGTGGTGTTCCCTAGCAAGAAATGCAATTCTACCCACAATTTACCTGAAGTGAGAATTCAAACAAATGTGGAGAACGAGCACAGGCCAGGAAGACTGGGTTTGGTCTATCGCCCAAAACCGAGCAGGATGTTTTTAAAAAGAAAAATACACATTTGAAAAGTTCAGTGAGAGTTTAGTCATCATTATATCGAACGATAAGATTAAAAATGAGACTCGATTCATGACAGCATTCATTAATCAATAATTGATTACATTACTGGTTCTCGACATTCAACATGGCGCCAAACGTAGAGCTGAATATTTTATTGTACCCAAATAACCCAAAAACGGTTCTTAAAGTCATTAATATGATCAAAAAACACATACAATATGGATAATATTGTAAATGCACAAACAGAAGTGATTTTTACACTTTTTTCTAGCTTGTGTGTTTGGTTTCTAAATGTCAGTTGAGTTTTATGCTCTCGGCAGCCAAAAATTCACCATACAAAACGCATTGTGGTCGGCACAAACCATGTTTATTCTTGTTGTAAGTGAACCCGTATTTAATGTCGTTTGGCCTTGTCCATATTGGCAGCTCCGTAATATGTCTAGCTCTTGCCAAACGAAAAACCGAACTTAATACCGTAGAGTTTGATTGGGCGCGTAGTGCTGGACGCACATAATTAAAGATGAGGAAAACATTGTGTCTTCGCTTTTAACTGTTGATGAGCCTATTTCTTTATTTGTCCTAACTTTACACGATTATATAGTTAGTTGGTTCCCATCAGGGCTGTCCTTTGGGCGGTGTACACCCAGGGTTCCCACCTTATATTAAGTGTCTTTAAATACTAAGTACTAACATTTCAATTAATCCTTTGATACAAAGCACTTATTGTGTATGATTTCACATGCTTACGTTTAAAAAATACCTGCATGTGTAGTTATTTTTTGTATAATTATACTGTTGCACTAAAAATGCCTAAAAATGCAAATTACTGTACGTCGTCATATACTCACCCTTATGTTGTTCCAAACCTGAGTTTCTTTCTTCTACTGAACACAAAATATATTTTAAAAAATGTTGTTGACGGCACCCATTGACTTCCATAGAAGGGAAAAAAATACAATGGAAGCCAATGGCTACCTTCAAGTTTCTGGTTACCAATTTTTTTTTTAAGTATATCATTTTGTGTTCCAAGAGAATGAAACTCATACAGGTTTGGAACAACATGAGAGTAAATGATGACAAAATGTTGAGACATTTTTGGGTGAACTATCCATTTAACCCACCTTAGTAGCAGGAAAAGTGATTTGCGATACAATATGAACTCAATAAGCTATGGAAGCTTGTTTCCGCCACTGAATAAAAAAAAAAAAAAAAACGAAAAAAATAATTGACTTTTTATCTCACAATTCCGAGATATGAAGTCAGAATTGTGAGAAATAAAGTTGCAATTGTGAGATATAAAGTCGCAATTCCGTGTTATAAAGTCAGAATTGTGAGATATAAAGTCGCAATTCTGAGAAAAAAGACAGAAGTGCGACTTTTTTTTACAATTGCGAGTTTACATCTCGCAATTCTGACTTTATAACACATAGTTTATGTCGAAATTCTGACATCTTTTCTCAGAATTGTGAGATATAAACTTGCAATTGCGAGTTAAAAGACTAACTTTTTCCCCCTCAGAATAGTTTAAATCTCACAATTCTGACTTTATATCATGCATTTCTGACTTTATAACACGCAACTGCGACTTTCTATCTAGCAATTCTTACTTTATATCTTGTAATTCTGACTTTATATCACGCAATTCTGACTTTATAACAAACATTTGCAGGTTTATATCACGCAATTGTGACTTTACAGTATATCTTGCAATTGTGACTATATATCTCGCAATTCTGACTTTATATCTCGCAATTCTGACTTTATATCTCGCAATTGTGACTTTATATCTCGCAATTGTGACTATATCTCGCAATTGTGACTTTATATCTCGCAATTCTGACTTTATATCTCGCATTTCTGACTTTATATCTCAAATTCTGACTTTAAATCTCGCAATTTTGACTTTATATCGCAATTGTGATACAATTACCTTTTTTATTTTTCACTGTGGCGGAAACAAGCTTCCATAATAGGCACATTGTACCCAACATTTTTTTTATTTTTTATATAAGAACATAGTACTTAAAGACATCTGATGTAAAATGAACGTTAAATGCATCCTGCATGTTGCAGTTGAGAACCACTGGCGTCCATAATAAAGGCACAACAGACTAAAGCCTGCTTTTTTCCACAATCAAAGTTGCGGTATAAATGGAAACTTATTGTATCTCACTTCCCGTCTTTTCTCAGAAGTGAGCACTTCCTGAGGTTTTAGTTATTGGTTGGCAGTTTAATCCATCGGCAGGTTTTCAACTTCTACACTTCCCCTTTCCCTCTCTTAAAACTTTTTAATTTACATTTTTTATATGTATTTTGCCCAATTTATTGCTTTCAACTACCACTAAGTGTGCATTACTCACAATTTACCAGGTTTAAATTCATCCCACAGACATTTTTACCCAAATCAGTGCAGAAAACGTTACCTATTCACTGGGAACAGAAAAACACCCTGTCATGCTGTGATCATATCCGACAATCAAATGGTGCATTTGAAGCAACAGTTCTGTTTGTGGTTATATGACATAATATCAAAACGTACGTGCGCGTATCTCCATGCATTCCGAAACTCCAATGAATGTAGTGATATGATTTTCAAATATGACCGCATTGCTAAAGGTAATTTCCCCAACTAGCTAGAATCATTACCAAAGACACAAGATGATTTTGAGAAGACTTGATGCTCACACTATGAAGCGCCCTGTCTAATTGGCCTTCCACGATCTCTGTTTGACAGCTGTAGCAGATTGACCTTGTCTATGGTGCCTCTGTATAGTTCATTTTGCTCACAACAGACTTAAAACACTCAAGTGCAGTCTTCCTCTCATGCCACACACTGAATACATGTGCACACGATCACATGAACCTCAGTTCTCAAGCCACCACATGACTGTTTTTCATTGGACTATAAGTGGCGGTGGGCTTCGGCTCATCGACGACGGCGAACGTAAAAAGCTGTAAACTGCCTGGTTTTTCAAAAACAAATTCATTTCGAGGAACTTGTAGAGCAAGGTCACATATCTTTGACATGATTTATATCCATTTAAGAGAAGTGCGATGTGAGTTTCATTTGTTTACATTGTGTTTACAATGGCACAGTTTCATTTTTAAGACTACATGTATAGGTATATTTACAATACTTGCATATTTATTAAGGTTAAACAACTGATGTGTATGTGTTTTCACTATTGGGATATAATGTTACGGTAGTCACTTGTATTGCTATTGATATCTGGATGATTTTGGTAAGTAGTAGGTAATTTTTATGACTACTAAGTGACTGTTTTCTGTGCCTTTTTATCGTAGATGCATGGTTAACTATTTATTACAATACGGAGGTCACTGAGATGTGTATTTTTGTATCCTGATTAAATAAGTGTTTCGATTTCGATGTACATTTTGAGGTGGTGAAATGCTGCCAGTTGATATCTTCCTTCTTCAATAAAACTGAATGCTTACACAGTACACTTTGCTTTGTGTATGTATACATTGAATGAAATATGAATGTGTATTAACACACCACTGATTTACACAGTGGAATAATATGGAACTATTATTTTTCAATACTGCTACGGCATTACGGTAAAGATTTTGATTGGGTGTTTGATAAAAACATACATTTCAAGTGTGTTTGAATACATTAACCACACTCAGAAACTGTGCACGCATGTGTATATAAACAGACTATATTTTTAATTCATTTAATATTTTTTATTTAGCCTAGTCCCTAGGCCACGATCCTCCTGCAATGCCTCTGCAGCCCACCAGGGGACTCGGCCCACACTTTTGGAAGCATTGTACTTGTGGTCCTTATGAAGAGATGCTTATCTGGCTATATAATTACTAATAATTTGCAAATTTAGATCTACAGCTCCTGTTCTCTAATATATCTCTGATCCGTACTACAGACACTTCAGCTGAAGAACATTTCATTAAATACTAATTCAGTTTCAGATTACACCAGTGATCTCAAACTCAATTCCTGGAGGGCCACAGCTCTGCACAGTTTTGCTCCAACACTAATCAAACACACCTGATCCGGATCCATTGAGCTAATCAAGGTCTTCGGGATTACTAGAAACTACTTACAGGTGTGAGTTGGAGCTGGTTGGAGCTAAACTGTGCAGAGTGGCCCTCAAGGAATTGACTTTGAGATCACTGGATTACACTGATGATTCATCTGGTGGTAAAATGAATGTGAGGAATGTAACAATCAGGTTCGGAAAGTAAAAAAAATAAAACATTAATTTTCTCAATAGACAAACTGATATTAAGTTTAAAACATCTACCAAGTGTTAAGTGATTAGATATGCTTCTGTAGAATAGGGTTGATAAATAAAGGGATTGTTCACCCAAAATGAAAAATATGTCATAGTTTACTCACCCTCAAGTTGTTTCAAACCAGGATGAATTTCTGTTATCCGCTGAACCCCAAAGAAGAGATTTCAAAGAATATGGGTTACCAAACAGGTGATGAGCCCCATTAACTCCCATAGTATTCTTTTTTTCCTTACTATGAAAGTCAATGGGGTACATCAACTGTTTGGTTACCCATATTATTTTTCAATGTAACTTGGCTTGAAATATAAAAGGTGAGTAAACAATGACAACAGTTTCATTTTGTTGGGTGAAGTATGCCTTTAAAGTCATAGTTCACTTTTTTACATACACAAGCTATGTATTAGAGCTACACATTTCAGGATATTTTGAAAATAAAAATAGAGATCTTTATTTTAAACAAACATCTTCACAAAATAAAATAATTCATATTGAGTCTATTAAAAATGTTTAATAATCTGAATTATTTAAAAAAATCTTGGGTTTGAATGATTAAATTCCTCAAACAAATACACTTGTTTCATAGATGAATCAGCATTTTGAACGAATCTTTTGAATGAACGATTCAATGAGAAATGTTTTTTTTAATCATTTGTCGCCATCTGGTGGTGTAAAAATATGATCGATCCAATCTTTATTTGAAGTGCAAAGCTACTTTCAAAAGGTGACTGGTACCACAGACAGTGTTAAATGTTAATAATTTATTTATAAAAATTTAAATTAATAACTTATATAATAATAATAATAATTAATAATTTATTTATAATAATTTATTTATATGACCACTGACTGAAGCTTAAAAAAGTTTTTTTCCCCAATAAATAAATATTCAAAAAGTTCAAAGTGATCTTGTGTTAATTGCAATATACAAATGTATTTTACCAAACAGGAATTTTAATCAAACTGGAATTTGATTCAATTTTGATTTCCATGGTGACAGAACTGCACTACCTATAATCCTGAAAAAAGATCAACCAACAAGAGAATTGCGTTACCATGACATAAATTGATAAATTTAATCGCCAAAAACATATTTTCAAATATTTAGTTGTCATAAAAACAGTTTTCTGCTTTTTTATATCGTAAATTATAGCAACCATTACCCTCATTATCCAATAAATGCATCAAACTGTAACTGCTAGCCTGATATTTCCATGGTAATATATCCAAAGAGAAAGTGAAACGGCAAAAATTATATTAAAATAATAAAATCCTACATTAAATTGTATTTATTAACTCCCATCAGTGACTCTGCGCTCAACTGCTCTGAACCGCCGCTCGGGGTTTGATTATTCCGCCTGCTCGTCTTGTTTTCATGAAATGAACGGAGGTAACGTTAAGAGCAACTAGCTGCCCACTGCTCGGCTCTGTCACTACAAGGTGAGACGCGCTTCATTTTCATTTGCATGTCATTATCCAGTATAAATCACAGAGCAGTTATAAACCCACTGAATGGTGTCATAGATGCGAATCACGACTGATGTTATCACAGGCCTGATGCTAATGCGTGAGCCAGCTGCGTCTGTGATGACATCATCAGGCTTTAACATTAAACCGCACATAAACACATTCCTGATAATGCTTTCACATGCATAATTCTTACATAAACTCCGCGGTTATTCATCTAAGTCATACTGTCTGTATCGCGACGATGCCTGAGAATGATAACAATGAATCATCAAACCGAAAATGAGAGGTAAGTGTCAGTTATTATGACATATAACGTTAACAGTTACGTGACTGCAGATTAACTGACATCTCGACGAGCTTCAAAATGTTTCTTATAATAGTCAAATGGCGGTTTATCATGGTAATCTGCGGCTGTCAGAGCTGGAGGGTTGTGGTGGGTCTTACTTTAACACGTTTAAAGCATTATTGACAGTTGCAAATTATGATTGTAATTCAGGGTTTTATATGTGGCAAGAATGCTGTGCATGACGTTTTGTATACAGCCACTCCCATAAATAAGCTGGGAACAGTGAGTGAGAACAGTGAGATCTCATAAACATCTGTTGGTTTCAGGAAATCATTTGACCCTGGTGATGCTCTCAGCACAGATCACATGCAGCAGCCAGCGCCATCACTTGCTTATGTTAAAGTCACCATGAAATCTAAACTGACTATTCTTTTTTTTTGGGGGGTTGTTTTTTTATGGAATATTTCAGTATTTATTATAAATGATTCATCTGTGCACATCTTTTATTCATGTGCCTAATAATTAATATAACTTCCCCTCCCTCTTGCGGCAACATCTCTTCTCTGATGATGTGTTTACTGACGCGAGGGCGAGATAACCTGTCACTCACATGACATCACAGCAATTGCAAAGCACATTGATCCAACCATCCAGTGAATAGAGCATCACAGTCCCGCCCACGGCCGGTGCCGGAAGTAAAAATTCAATTTACAGTTATGAAAACATAACCATACATGGTAGACCATTAAAACCAGCTACGGCTGTACTAAGTGATTGTATATGCTCATATAAACGCCAAAAGTTCATGGAACACTAACCTTGTTTTAAGATAAATCCCTTTTATTCGCAATGTATTGGATAATTACTTCATTACCCAGAATCCTTGGTGGAAGTCGTGTAACGTGTATGAAACCACGTGAAGACCTGAAGATCGTGTAATGACGTAGGGCTATGGAGGAAAAAGTTCACGTGGCCGTCGTCAGATTTGGAAGTCACTAAAAAGTCTCTTTTTCTGTGGCTTCAATGAGGCGTGGTGGTTTATGGGATGAGTAGCTCCTTTACTTGGAAATGAAAATATGTACACAGGCTTGACTTTTTTTTGGGATTTTCTCGTCGTTTTTTCACTCAAAATGATATGTTGTATGCTTATGAGTTCAGCCATAGCTGGTTATCCTCAGACATGATCTAATACTCTTTAGATATGGATTTCACAAAATGTCAATGGGAGAAAATAATGGGTTATTTACTTCCAGCACCAACGCTCTCTTGTCTGTGGGCGGGATTGTGATGCTTTATTCCCAATTGACAAAATCAAGTCCCGCACTATGTTTTTTTTTTTTCTTTTTTTCTCAGTTTCACTCGGATATACGTCATGTATAAGTAAGAAAGGAGACTATCGCAACTTGTTGACTTTAACTGTTGGGGTTCAGGCTAGCAGTAAACATACTTTTTTGTATGTGCTGAATTCTTAGAAGTAATGTTAACCTTTGCAGTCCCCCACTCACACACAGTCATGCTGAATTGCATCAAAGTCTGACCTATTTCAGCATTCAGGTGTGAGCATTTGTTTAGTGAGAAAGACTCAAAAAGATTCAAATCTGTGGAAATGCTCAGGGCCAACAGAAATGGAGGGAAAAGTGATAGTTTACCCCAGTCCCCACTATTTTTTTCTTTATGTTGTTTCAAACTTGTTTAACACTGAAGAACATATCGTGTGGATTGTTGGTAAATCGTATATATATTATCGTCTCTAGTTTCCATCTCTTCCAAATTACTGTAGTTATGCCGTGAACGCAGCATAAGCTCGTTGTTTAAGTTCAGGAGGAATTGTAAAAGGTTGCTGCTGTTTCGGTTGAGGTGTTCGGAGACTGAATCTGTCTAATTCTGCATAGCATGACGCTAACACGCTAATGAGGTATGTGAGGTATGAAAATACATACACATCTTTTCTTTTCTGATTTCCGATTACTTTTTGTTTCAAATCAAATTTTCATGTTGTGATTTACCTCATAGCTGGTTGGTGTGGTTTCATTGCTTATAATGAAGACTTTTTGAGAAATCTTATGAGGAAAATGAGAGGCGAAAAATTCATTCCCATTATGAACTCATCCCATATTTGTTTTCTAGTAAAAACAAACTTGCCATCTCAGTTCATAGGCCTTAAACAAACTTGTTTGTCAGACCGTGAACAAATGGTGTATTATAATGAATCTGAGCAAGCATTCAAGGAGAGATTTAGTTCTGAGGCCGTATTAACCCACAATAACAGATGGATGCACTCATCCAAACTGCTACTTGAGAGGTGGCCTTCTGCATGTGACAATTGCTTCTTAGTATTTTTTGTCTCTATATAGTTTATCAGATTCTGTTTCAAATCCCTCTGTGCTTCTTTCACGCAAGCTTGTGCAGTCCCAGATAAGATCTCACTGCTACAGCACAGTGTTTCGGTTTAGGCTATGTGAGAATGTGATAACAGCCTGACATTGGGCCGTCATATAGCCTTGACCTACATTTTTCCATCATATTGGTGTACCGCACACGCACAGATGGCCCAAGATAATTTTGACTGCTGTAGGCTGTATAATGTTAAAGATAAAGACTTGTTCAACTTTCACTGTTTAGGTAGTTTTCAGTTTTCTCATATTTTCCCCCGTGTTTCTGTCTTACTGTAGCTGCTCGAAAGCCCATGTTTTGCCCATAAGTCATGTGATCTCCAACATAATCCAATTTAAAGGCGTAGTTACCTCAAACGTTTTAATTCTGTCATTTACTAATATACATTTCGTTCCAAATTTTCTTTCTAAAGTCAATGGGGTCCACATCTTCATTACCTTTAATTCTTCATTTTTTTTTTTATTGCAAACCTTGTAACTTGGTATGTTTACATGAAAACTATCTAAACACTAATTGTGGTCGGTCTGAGTGAATCCAATCCGATTTCTGTTTATATGAACTCTAAATGTTGTGAACCGAAAGCCACTGCAACAACGTCATCGGAGTATAATTGTTGTTTTTGCTGTGATGACATAACCAAAAATGCTGACATGTATGTCCAGAAGAGCATTTTTAGCCAATATTTAGTAAGTAAGTATTCAGTCTCATCCACTGACCAACAAGACATGAGACATGAATAAAAGTGCATTTTCGTATGATATAAAACTCTCAAATCATGTTCGATTGTGCTGATTGAGGAAATAGTCTGATTCAAGCGTTTACACACCATCCCTTTAAGTCCAATCGAAATTTCAGTCAGATGGATTGAGGTGTGTACACGAAGGCTTTTCAGTCCCATTGAGATATCAATCTGATTATAAATGTATTATTAAGGTGCATGTTAGAGTAATGTGGAGTGGATTGAATTGTAGGTAGCTAAAATGAAAATGGTTAATCATTTCAACCCAAACTTCTCTCTTGAAGGAGAAGATAGACTCCTGTCCAGCCCTGCAACATCATGGACGCCTGTGCACGAATCAGAGGGGTCCCGTTAAAGAGCCGTGCCACTATGAAGAAAGAAGTATGTTGTCTATTGTTTCTCATTTGTTGCATGCATTTTGTTGAATCTCTTTCTAACAAGCTTTATGTTCGTTTGAGCAGACCATCCGCGAGGGCTCAAACCTGTGCCTGAAGAGCCTGTTGAGACACAAGAAGGAGCTGTGCAATGTAATAGTGGAGCTGCATAATAAAGAACCACAGTTGTTATCAGAAGTAAGGGTCACACACTTCTATATGTATGCTTGCGGAATCAATGTCACAGTTAAAGGGATAGTTCACCCAAAAAAGAAAATCCTGTCATCATTTATTCACCCTCATGTTCCAAACTGTTTAGTCTTTCGTTCATCTTCGTTACTAAGATTAAGATATTTTGATGCAATCTAAGAGATTTCTATCCCTCCATTGAATCCAATAATCCAAATGAATTGAGCAGTTTAGTTAAAATTTTCTAAAAGAGACACGAACGCTTTATATGTTGAACAGGTTGAAGTTAGGCTTTTATTCACATATAAACATTCATCAACAACACACACATCAGATATGGAAAACATAAGACCAAGCATGCTTGTTTGATGTGCGAGAACCAATGAGGTTCATTCTCATGTTACGCAACACGTTTTTGAGCTTCCTCGAGAACTAATGAGATTTGGCCTTGTGGGTCAAGCAAGTTTCATTTGAGCTTCTGTTTTTGTTCGCTGATTATTGTTTATATGTGAATAAAAGCCTAAATTTGTAACAATAAAGTGATTGTGTCTCTTCAGAAAAGTTTATCTAGATATTGATTAGTTTATGAATTATGGAGATATGGATCAGTTTATGATCTCTTAATGAACTTTTTGAACCGAACCTGTACTAACCCTTTTGGAATATTCTGGGTTAAGTAGATAAGCTAAGTCTTGCCCCTCTTGTTCCTTTTTTTAATATATATATATATATATATATATATATATATAATTGTTGGGAACAAATTTAGTTAAGCTTATCCATACGACTTTCATCAAGCTTATCAGTAAACATTAAACATTTCAGTAGTATAGTTGCAAGATGAAAGCATAATGTGTTAACATATTAGTGTGAAATAAAATGGCATACTAATGTCTTAAATCCTTCAAAAAATGGCGCCATTTACTTCCATTGTAAACCATAACCCCACCATAACCTTGATTTTTGCTGATTACTTATTTTCGGTTTAAATGTTTTGTGACCTCTTTTCGAGCTGAGTGATTTTGAAAAAAGATATTGGCGATAAGATAGCGTTAGAGGCAACTGGGACAGTGCAGCAGTATGACTGTTGCATCTCACCTCATTATATACACGAGCGCATCTCACAAATCTTGAGTGAATCGGCAAATTCAAAAAAAGAAATTGCGGTTGCAGTGCAGCTTGTTTCTTTATGTTGAGGTAAATGAAATCGAGTCGCTTATAATGTGCATTTGGAAAAGCAACACGTGCCAAACAAACATTTCTCCATACTTGTAATGAGAAGCATTTACAAACCAGCTCAGAACTTTTACTCAAGTGTTTACGGTGACTGGAAGGGGGCATAAGCTGTTAGAAATCAACCCTTTTACCCTCATTCACTATTCCCTACATTAATCCATTCATATAGTTCACTTGAAGGAGTGAATGAAAACATGGGAGTGAATTCGGGAGTGAGTCCACTTTTATTTCTAGTTACACATTTACTTTCTTATCAGCTCTTGCTTTCCCTGGGAATCGAACCCATGACTTTACCGTTGCAAGCATAAACACTCTACTGTTAGAGCTACAGGAAATCCTTTATGTGATTGTGCTAGTTTGTGCTGGCTTAGCAAACTTAACAAACTGGCAGCTCCATTAGTAAACTGGAGACTAGCATGTATAAACCTTTAGCATGTATAAAAAAAGTAATTTTATACCTATATGATATTATGCTGTAGCCACTGGACCAGTAGAGATGATTCAGCTGTGGGCGCCATCTTATGGTCAGACGTGCATTTGAAACAGTACATTTGTTATTGCAATGCATTATGGGATTGAATGAGTGCACTCCATAACGTCCAATATGGTTTTGGACTCCTACAAATGACTGTCCCCTCAAACAGTGCCTTATTTAAAGGTATAGGGGGCAATTTTTAATTCCTGTGTCTTGCCAGAAAATGGCTGAATCATCCATCCATCCATTTTCCAAACCACTGGTCCAATGTGGAAAGAGAGTAATATCAAACATTTATAAGTTCATTTTTATGCACTCAGTGTCTGAATTCACTCACTCGTTTTCATTCACTCCTTCAAGTGGAGTATATTAGTGGAGTAAATGAGGGTATGGGGTGAAGGAAACAGAGAAAAAACAAATAGGAAAGAAATATATTTGAAGTAAACATATGCAATCAGAAAACAGAAACATCTTTGAACTGAAGGGAATGAGAGTGACTTAATTTAAATATGCACAAAGTATTGTATTGTATATGTATTGCTCTTGCTTTTTTAACATTTAATGGAATCTGTTTGGTAACAATTTAAATTGGATTGTCATCATTTTTTCTTCTCTTTCATAGGTACATTATGTATGCTTACCTAGTCATGCTGAGGGGGAGGATTTTACCCTACAGGTCAGTGCTTTTTGTGCTGCTTTACACTAACGTTCACAAGTTTGGGGTAAAAAAAAAAATATATAATACGGATACATTACATTGACCCATAATGTTACAAATAATTTTTATTTCAAATAAATTCTCTGATTTTGAACTTTCTATTCAACAAAGAATCCTGACAAAAATGTATCTTACAAGTTTCCAGAAAAGCAGCATACCAGTTTTTAACACTGATGATAATAATAAATGTTTCTTGAGCCGCAAATCAGCCTATTGGAATGATTTTGAAGGATTACTGTTGAATGCTGAAAATGTAGCTTTGCATAACATAGATAAATTACATTTTTAAATGTATACAAATAGAAAATAGTTATTTTAAATTCCGAAATAAATTTCATAATTTACATTTTTGATCAAACAAATGCAGCCTTGATGAGCATAAGAAACGTCTTTCAAAACATGTAAAAAAATTTTTAAAAAGCTCCTTTAAAAAGAGGGAGTTTACCTTTTTAAATGTTTAATTAATTAAATAGATTAGAGGCATCCTTTGATGGATCCTAAAGTCATGTATTCTTTGATGCCCACAGGCTCTGACGTCCCTCTCCACTGAGATGATGGAGTTGCTTAGATCACTACATGTACACACCCTTAAAGATGAAGAGATTTTGCTCCTCAAAGACCCTAAAAGACCCTTTGAGAGGAAAGACAGTGTTTCTCAGGTTCGATTTCTGTATTTTATGCTTAAGTATTTGACAGTATGTTTGAGGCGTGTGTTTGCTGCTGTCATTATTTTGATATCAGGTGTCCTTCAATGCTTTGTCTTGGTTTCTAAATTTGTGATGTTGTTTTGTGTGAAATTGGGTCTAAACAGAACTAACCTTGTGGAAGACGGCCATGGTATTAAGTTTGTACTCGGAACATTTCATCAAACCACAAAAATAACAAGAGATTGCATGTTTTCTTTCACACGTCAGAAAAAAAATAAGAGTGCTGTGAGCTTCTCAAGAAATTATGTCAGTTCAGGGATTGACATTTTGCAGCCTGAATGATGTTTATCTTCCAGATTAACATTAAGTTTATCATAATAATGTATCTTGGTGATGTTTTGTTACGTAAAGGCTTATAACATGGCATCCTCTTGGCATTTGATTGATTCATTTGTTTTTATTCATTTTCTTTAAAAAAATGCAATCGTTAT